>JALGPY010000055.1:930066-1441464 GCA_023055425.1 Linanthus parryae
CATTATGTGATATCTAAGCACTAGCAAACCATCCGTGCACTTGCACGGAATACATAATATTTCGAAACTGAAATATATAGAATTGATAAGTACCTGAGTAAATAAATAAGATATAGATTTTAATTTTTTCTCTCCAAATATTGATATAATGATGGAAATTTAGTGCCTCAATGTTGTCCTCTAGCTCCACTGTAAGGTACTAAGGGGTGTCAATTGGTTATGCTTCAACAGGATTATGTTGCCCAAGTTTCAATTTATGGTTACTTACCAGAGTAAGGAAAAAATTCAATCCTCAGTAATCCAAAAGATGTTTATACAAAAAGTAAGAGAATATGCACAATGTAATTTTTTGTGTAGTGCGAGTATATGGATACATCGATTTCATGTTTCCAAGTAAAAAAAAAAAAAAAAAATATAGAGAGAGAGAGAGAGGAACAATTAAATGGGCATCTTCTTATATTATTTGAAAGAGAGACACAAACAATATAAGAAGATACCAATTTAAAAAAAAAAAGGAAATATTAAACGTCACCCTTTTTTTTCACCCCTTAATTTCACTTCCTATGTGGATGTTTTTGGTTGGTGATGTAATTATAGAAATATCTTAAAATAAATTCTCCCAACAATCATATCTTGACACATCTTGACACATAGGAGATGAACTTGAAGGGTGAAGAAAAAAAGGGTGAAGCATAGCGACCCTTTTTAAGAAAAAAAAAAGAAAATTCATAATACACGGGAAGGGGTGAAGTTTAAGCATGAATAAAAACGAAAGTGGGACTTCCATAAATGAATTTCCAATGTAATATGACTTCCACTCACCCAAAAGACCTCAGATTTTTCATAGAATTACATCATATAGTTGGGTTCGAACCCGGGACATCATGAAGAGACTCCAAATACTCTACCACTGAGCTAGCACATATTTGAAAAAAATAATCCGTACCTTTAAACACATATCATTCTGCAAGATATTTTACAAATATAATTAGTGACATTTTTTAAATTTGTATGGTTCAAATTGGTTGTAAATAAGTTAATCAAAAACACTTGCAAGGAATGTATCTCTCCCTTTATTTCCTTAAAGTTGCTGTGACTTACGATATTTCAAAAGTTGATGTTGGAAAGCAACTGCTTTCCAAAAAAAAAACTTACCAAACACATTAATATTGTTTTTATTCGGAAAGCAGTGTTCTAGAAAGAAAACATACTATCAAACGGGCTCTTTATTTTTAGGAGTAGAGGAGAACCAAATGGGCTCTTAGTCAAGTATATTGGACTGTTGACAAAAATAAATATTGATAAGTTTTCAGTTAAGAAAAACTGAAAATCTTTAGACTACCCGCAGCGGTGGGCTTCCCCTCCCCTGTTTGTCCCACCTTTATTTCGTTATTAATTGTCTTAATATTTACAATACTATCCTAACACCTCCAACAGTTACAACACTATTCTCCCCCCCCTCCCCCTCCCCTCTTATTATATTTTATTATAAATAAACAATTTTCATCAAAGAAAAGAAAAAAATAAATGAAAACCAAACTCACTTGGTGGGCCTGCCGGGGAAGCCTGTGGGCTTACCCACCCCCTCCACCACCCCGTTTAACCTCCCCCTCCCCCCTCCCCTCTCCTTGTTGGAGCAACTAAACCCATTCTTGGACACCCCCACCTCTACTGCTGGAGATAGTCTTAGTGTAGGTCAGCCAAAACCGAATGTATGTTCAAAACGATGTTTATTATATTTTAGAGACATAAAAAAAGAATGCAGATAGCTGCTCATTTGAGAGCATTTAAAATCCCTTGGAAATGCGACAAACATGAAAGTCTATAAAAGAATGAAATTCATATCTTAAGAGTCCTATTTGTTTCGTTTTTGTTTTTTTGTTTTTTTTTGTTTTGTTTTTGTTGCGAAATAGTAGTCTTATTTAATGATTACAGTTATAATGTAGATTTCCAAAATTACGGATTCTTTTCGTCAACCCAAGTACCCAATTCCAATCTTATATCATTGTAAAATAAATTTTAAAATTGTATCTTTCCCCGCACAATATAAAAAATGCATATTTTAAAAATCGACAAAAAAAGAAAATTAATGTTTTATTTTAATTTTTTTGTAAATCAGGTTTTGTAGACGTATTTGTAGTTTTTTTTTTTTTTTTTTTTTTTTTTTTTTTTTTTTGAGAAATGGTGGGCTTTTATTGGATCAAATATCAGAAGGGTTCTTCTGGATTACATCTTTTTGGATCAAGTCCATTAACCATGTTGGTCCCTCTTCTACCCAAATTTCAGAACCCGAAATACTAGACCCATATTTGGCTAACCCATTTGCTACTTCATTTGTCTCTCTGCAGCTATATCTAATGCTAGCTTCTCGAAACTCCGCGAGGAGTCTACACGTCGCCTCGAGCAGTGCGCCGCATTCACTTCTATCCTCTTCTTTGTCTTTGAACCACTTCACTAGACTTTTCGAGTCACTTTCTACCGTGATGGAGAAACACAGAAGCTCCATCGCCAATTTTGTCCCTTCGAAGATGGCTAGGGCTTCGACATCTCTTGCTTTCTTTAGTCCTGAAATTCTTTTGGCCATGGCACCTATCAATTCGCCGTTTGAATCTCGGATTATCACACCCACACCTCCAATTTCCGTCTTTGAGTTAAAAGATCCGTCAACATTAACCTTGAAGCTAGATGCCGCCGGAGGACTCCACATGCAGTGGCGATCGACTTTCTCCTCCTTCAGATCTGTTGGAAGACTTCTGAGATCCTCCACCTCCATCAGGTATACTTCGATCCACTCTTTGGTTTTCTGTAAATCTGGCTTCCATCCTTCAAAGATTGCTTTATTCCTTGAGTACCAAATTGCTGAGGTTGAGAGAATGAATAATCGAGTGTTGTCTTCATCTTCTTCTTGCAGGATGCGTTTAGTCCAGTCACAGAAGTCTCCCACTCTTCTGCTTAGAAAGGTTGTTCCCATCACCAGTTTCCAAAGCTTTTTCGAAAACCCACACTCCATGAATAGGTGAGTTTCTGTTTCGTCCGCCCGTTTGCACAATCTACATCTACTATCTTCACTGATGTGTCTTCTCCTCAGATTCACCGCAGTGGGAAGGGAAGATCTGCACGCTCTCCAAATTGTAAACAGAAATTTTCTTGGTAATTTAATCTTCCACAACTTCTCTATCCAGCTCCATTTTCTGATACCATTTGAAGATTCTTCTTCCTTTGACTGCAGGAACTCCAGGTTATGTGCGAGATGGTAACCCGATTTAACCGAATAGACTCCATTTTTGGTGAAATGCCACATAATCTTGTCCTCTACTCCCGCCACAATGGGGGTTTGCAAGATCTGAGGGATGTCCGCAGGTTCAAAGCACCGTTGAAGTTTCGGTAAGCTCCATTGCCCCTGTTCATCAAACAGGTCCGCAACAGTCAACTCTTCATCTCCTTTCCTTGGTCTGATGGTTTTAAAAGCACATGGAGTTGGGAGCCATGGGTCATCAATCTGAATTAGTGTTCCTTTCCCTACTCTCCATCTGATACCCTGCTCTAAAATCTTCCTTCCCTCCAGGATACTTCTCCAGGCATAAGACACATTGTTTCCAAGTTCAGCTTTCATAAAGGACTTTCGGCTATAGTATTTGGCTTTGAAGGTTCTTTGGAGTAAAGAGCCCTGGTTCGTGATCAATCGCCATCCTACCTTAGCCAATAGCGCTCGGTTAAAGCACAATAAGTTCTTAAAGCCCAATCCGCCATCACTTTTGGAAGTTTGCAACTTTTCTTTACTGATCCAGTGAACTCCTTTTGTTTTCTCCCCCGAGGACCACCAAAACCGGTTAATGGCTGCCTCAATCTGTCGGCAGACTCCTACCGGAAGCCAGAAGCAACTCATGGCGTATGTAGGTATCGCTTGTGCCACGGCTTTAATTAAAATCTCCTTTCCTGCTGGGGTGGGGAACTTTTCTTTCCAATTCTTCATTTTCCTTATAACTTTGTCTACTAACTTGGTGAACTCAATCTTCCTGTTTCTCCCCACTGTTGCAGGAAGCCCCAGGTAGCTACCATGTTCCGCATCCGAAAGCATATCACATTGAGCCAGAATCTCTGCTTTGAATCCCTCTGGGACATTCACCGAGAAAGAAGCTGTAGATTTCTGTAGACTTATTTTTTGACCTGAAGCCCTTTCATAAATCTGTAAAATTTGTAATAAATTAGAGATTTCATTAGCATTAGCTCGGAGAAAGAATAAGCTGTCGTCTGCGAACAACAAGTGGGAAACTTTCGGGCCTCCACGAGCCGCCGCAACTCCAGAAATCAACCGATGCTCTTGAGCCACTTCCATAGCATTGGATAAGCCTTCGCTACACAGAACAAACAGAAAGGGTGATAGGGGGCACCCTTGTCTAAGCCCCCGTTCAGGTATGACATTCCCCTCAATGCACCCATTACGGACAAAGGAAAAGGAAACAGTTGAAATACAATCCATAATCAATCTAATCCACTTCTCACTAAAGCCCAGTTTCAAACAGACTGCTTCTAAATACGGCCACTCGACCCGGTCGTAGGCCTTGGACATGTCGATTTTGACTGCAACAAAACCTCTACTACCCTTCTTTCTGGTTTTCATCGAATGCAAGAGTTCAAACGCAATTAGAACATTATCCGATATGAGCCTTCCGGGCACAAAGGCACTTTGTGCTTCGGAAGTTAGGGAGGGTAATACTTTCTTCAATCTATTTGCAAGACATTTAGCCACCAACTTATAGATCACACAACATAAACTTATAGGCCTAAAATCCGCTGCTGAACGAGGCTGTTTTAGCTTCGGGATTAGACAAATGAGGGTAGAGTTGAAAGGTTTCACACTCTTCCCTTTATTAAGAATATCAAGACAAATTCCACTAACCTCATCGCCAATAGTAGGCCACATAGTCTGGAAAAAAAGAGCCGGGAATCCATCAACTCCGGGCGCCTTAAGGGGCCCCATTTGTTTGAGAGCAACCTCCACCTCATCTCTGCAAAAAACCTGATCCAGATAGCGTGTTTGATCTACCGATAACTGCTTATCAAAACAACTCAAAATTGGTGCCATGTCCTCTGGTGTCGGCTTGGTAGAGGTAAAAAGCTTCTGAAAATGACCTTGGATGATGGCTTGAATGTCCTTCGGATCTTCTCTCCAAACTCCATTTTCATCTTCAAGACCCATAATTGATTTGCGAGATCGTCTAAGGGAGGCTCGTTGATGAAAATATTTATTGTTCTGATCCCCGAACCGAAGCCAATCCGTCCTGGCCCTTTGCTTCCACATCACCTCCTCTTTGAACAACCAGTTGTTTAGTTGACCAACTAGGTGTTTCCTCCTTGCTTTATTCTCTGTAGTAAGCTCATCTCTGTCCAAAGCACATATGGCCTCGCGACAGTGGGCTATCTGCTTGCGGACGCTTCCAAAAGAATGTCTACTCCATCTCCTCAAGCCTGCTGCAACATCTCCCAGGCCTTTTTCGACAGAGAAATCAATTTTCGATTTGGAGGCATCCCACTGGTTTTTTACTTCCTCCGCGCAATTCTCCTTAGTTAGCCACATTGCCTCGAAGACAAACCTCTTCTTACCCTTCGTAATCTTCATAGGACTGGCTTCTAACAAAATCGGTACATGATCTGAATTGACTCCCGAGAGATGAGTCACTCTAGCATTCGGCCATCTCTCCTGCCATATCGGATTTGCTACTACCCTATCCAACCTTTCCCGTATATTGTAACTTTCACTCTGTTTGTTACACCAAGTGAAGGTACTTCCCGAAAAACCCAAGTCTCTTAGACTGCATGAAGAAAGAGCTTCACTAAAATCCGCAACTTGGGAATAGGTAACTTCTCGACCACCACTCTTTTCGGCCGCTTGAGTGATTGCGTTGAAATCTCCCATGACACACCAAGCTTCCTCATCGTTTCCCTCCGGGGCTATACGTTGCAGAAGTTTCCATGAATTCACCCTTTGATCCTTTTCCGGATCACCATAAAAACCTGTTAATCTCCATCTCTTGGCACCACTGTTAACCCACACATCTATGTGATGTTTCGAGAACTTCTTCAGGCTCACATCGATTCCTTCCCTCCATAGAAGGGAAAGCCCACCACTTTTACCCACACAATTCACATGAAAACCAGACTGAAATCCGACTCTCCTGCGAACCTTCTCCATACCCTCCTTCTTCAATCGTGTCTCCATGAGAAACACGATATCGGGGACTTTAGATCTAATTAGATCCTTAAGCTCTAGAACTGTGGGGAGGTTCCCAAGCCCCCTCACGTTCCAGCTCAAGACGATCATTGCTCCCGGCGGGGTTGCATCGCAACCTCCGCCGATGTTTCAAGTGTTGGTTCTTCCGACATCACTTCTTCCCCCATCGAACCCTTAACTAACTCTGCTTCCTGCTTGCTTTTCTTTTCCTCCCCCTGAACCTCTTTCTCAAGGTCGTATTTGCCCGAAGACTCATCCGTCTTCCTCTTCGCCGGGGACAGGTTAGAAAGGGCATTCGGGGAGGTGAGACTTCCATCCCCAAAGCTTTTCCTTCCTTTGTTTGTAACCCTTCCCACTACTTGTTTCCTTGCATTCGGCTGGGGCAGGCTTGTTGTATCTTTCGTCTTCTTCTTCCTTTTGTGTTTATCCTCAGCCAGTTTTTGATCCTGCTCCAATCTTTGAGCTTTGAAAATACCACTCTCGATTTGGGTGGGTCCACTTTCCTTAATCTTCAACTGCTCGAATTTACCGTCTATAGTCCCCCGCCCTAATACTGTAGATTCATTCAAATCACTACTACTGTCAAAAGTCGGATTTGATTGAATCTTCATATCCTTACTTATCCTTCCTTCATCCTCATCAGAATCTTCATCAGATCTCCACTCCCCCGATTCATCTATATCCCGATAAGAAGAATCATTGCTATCCATATCTCCCTGATCCTGGGCCTTATCCCGAGAATCTCGGGGATACCAATCCCGTGAAGATCGGCCCCAGTCTCTATCCATCCTTCGGGAGTCCCGTCGCCGGAGCTGAGGACTTCCGCCACCGGAAAGATCACTCTCCTGTTGAATTCTTAATTCATTCCCTTTGAGCAAAAGCCACGGCCCATACGGTGGTTCATCCTTTGGATCTTCCAAATAGCAATCCCCTTCACAATTCATAGTTTGATGGACGATGGAGCCACAATAAAAACAAACCGATGGAATTCGTTCATACTTGTACTTCACCCAGACCACCTCACCTTTGATCCGAAAATTCGCACCTCTTCTGAGTGGTTTATCAACCGGCAGCACCACTCTAATTCTTGCAAACTTTCCTTTATTAATTAAGTCCTTTCTTATCTCCACCAGAAGGACCCTTCCCAACGGAGCTCCCACCAGATGGCCTATCTCGTCGTTCACAAGATGGAATGGCAATCCCCTGGCTTGAACCCACACCTCAATAGACTCAAACCTGTATTGATCTAAGGGAATAGTCGGAGACCATTTCCTAAGGACCAATATGTTATCGTCGAAGGACCATGGTCCTCCTTCAAGTACTCTTGTCATCAACGCCTTTGTAGCAAACCTGAAGGAGAAAAGCCCATCTTCCTCCTCATTAATTGAGACCTCTTTGTGCATCTTCCAAATCTTGTGCTGCAAAACCTCCATCATCGCTCGTTCATTCACCGGCTTACCCGATACGAATCTCCCCACTAGACAATGACTCTATTCCTCCTCTGCTCTCTTGACTTGTGCCTCCCCTATGTCGAAAATCTCATCTTCTTCCCACCTGGTAGTCCTCTTCCCTTTCTCCCCTGTGATCTTCTCCTTTGCCGCCATGGTTACTAGCAGCCTGATCTTCTACGGTTTGCAACTCCTATGAGAGAGAACTCAAGGAGACTCGACGTATTTGTAGTTTGTAGTTTCTATTAATACATAATAATCGTCTGGTTATCTTAATTTTTCACCTTATCATTATTTTATCTAATTAGTCATTTTTGAGGGACTTTGAATTTTTCACCATATCATAATCTTATCTGGTTAGTTATTTTTTTTAGATACAAATTAGGATAACCATAAACAATTTGTGTACAATCTTCAAACTCAAATTAAGTAGCATGGATCGTTATATGATTTTGTTTTTTGAGAAAAGGATCGTTATATCATTGATAATATCCTTTAGGAATTTTAATATTTTGGTTCTGAAATGTAACTCAGCATTATCGAGTAATTAAAAAAAAATATTGAAGAAAACTGATTCGAAAAGTGATATCGATGTGAAAAATTAAGCGTAGTTTAGTACGAACTGACTATAACATTTGTATTTGTAACAAACATGAAAGCTAATAAATTTATATTCCCACACAAAAAAGCCTATTAGTTGGCACTCGAGTATAAAGCATTCAAAAGCGCTTGTATGAGGTCATGTGTTCGAACACAGTAGAAAAAAAACAAATAAGTATCAATAGAAAAAACTTAGTAGGTGTAGTTATGATTCAATAGTTGTTCCCATAATTACCGATCTAGGAACATAATTTGACATTAATAAATATTGCAAGAGTACCCATAGTACAATTTTTTTTGAGGAATACCCATAGTGCAGTTGACATAAAAGTATTTCTTCAAAGCAATATACATAAAGTTTGGAGAGGTACCAAAGTAATATCTCACATCTACAAAAAGCTTAGAGACGTAAAAAAAGTAAGAGTTCACATCTCAAAACTAATGAACACCAAAATATATTTCCTAATCTTGAAAGTGTGAAAAATCATCTCCGAGCCAATCGCCATTGTTGCATTAGTTCATTCCTTTTATGTAAAACCGAGGAAATCGGCAGTCCAGATGCCGGCGAAGGTGTTGGAGATAGAGATTGTGAAAGATTCAACGACATGAAAACGCATCCCTTTAAGAAGGAACGTGTTTTCTATGAAATCGAATATTAGAACAAAAGCCAAAATATACATAGAAGAAGAGAATTAGTGATTCGCCGCACAAACTAAAACCGATTGTATAATCAAAATAGCCAGAAAAATGATGAGAAACATAATAACATGACAAAAAAGAACTACTTGTTGATCATCATTTGAATACATTGTACATATCAATCAGAAAACGATAATAGGTGGATAACCATAATAAAACGTTAATGGAACAACTCAAACAGGGAACACTGATCGTGATTCACATGATAAGGTATTAAGAATTTAGAAGGATCATTAATAGGAATTAAAATATTTATCAGAGAAAAAGTGATATGATAACATTTTAAAAATACATAACGTTCTTTTAAGGTAAATAAATGACGATTCTGAAAGGAAAAAACCCAAAACTTGACAGTTTATTCTTTTAAAAAATAAAATAAACAATTGACGATTTTGCGGTCTTAGAAGAAATTACACGATTTGAAAGAGAATCTAAATTGATAATTGTTAAAACTCCATATGAATCCACCCATATAAAGATAAAGAATAATTATTGTCAAACTTATCCACAGGCTCCCCCCCCCCCCCCCCCCCCCCTCCACCCAAAAAAATAAAATGAAATGAAATGAAAGAATTTGGCTGTATGTTTTCTTTGTTTTCCATTGTGGGCAGTCTTGTAAGAATTAATTTTGATAGCAACTATATTGAATATCTTATCTCACGTATAAAATTAATAAAAGTTTATAATATCGCAAGTGAGAGAAAATTATTTATTCAAAGCATTCAAAGCCTTATACACAAATCTGAGAAAAGTTAAAAAGAAAAGCAAGACTTTACGTCTAAATGTATACATATGTAAGACTAATTGGCACCACATCTACAAAAAATGAAGTAGCTATACATGTTTAAACTACTTTACACTATATTAAAAAAAAACTAATTTACACTGGAATCACTTTGACAATCTCGGTATGAAGTCAACCTCCAATCTAATTATAATTTTACATTTGTGGTTGAGTTGCTCAGTTGTTGACTTCCGTTGGATACCCAGCCTATGAGATGAAGAAATGCTCCAATGGAAACTTTCGCCCATAAGATGGCGTTGAGAAATCGACAAACTCAGCACAAAATTGAGCTTTTCTTGGGGTATGGCGGAAAAGTCAGAAGGAAGCTGTTCAATTAGCCTGAAAGTTGAAAAAGAGGGGACAAAGTAAAATAATAAGATAATCAATGCATAAACATGATATTATTCCAAACATGGATTAAAAAACTTAGATTTACTATGAGATAGCCGACCACATAACCAAAGAACTGACATACATATGAAGGAGATGTAAGGAACAATTAACGTGAACAATTAATCGAGATCAATATAAAATACTACTTCCATAAACCAAATTTAAATCTAATTTGACAAATGAATAGTAATTGAAGACAATAATTAGCAACAGTAAAGGATACGAAAATAGATTACATATATAGATGCGCCCAACCTGCAAGCAAAATAAACAGATGAAAGCTCCCTCAAAAAGCAATAAAAGAAAAGTGTACCACCAATGTGCAGGAATTGCTTGGTGAAGTCATGTATTTATAAGCCCGTTGAAGATAAGGGAGAGTGAGATAAATGTATGATTAACTAAAGAAAATTTAAATTTTAAATAAAGATTCTGAAATAAAATGACCTCATAATACCGGAATTTGAAAAGTAAATTGTTATCTCATCATGATGTACTTATCTCCAACAATTTTTTGTTTGCGAAAAAAAAATCTCCAACGATTTTTTTAAACAAAAAAAGATATTGTTATCAAATCTATTTAATTAAAATATGACATTATCTAGTTAAACAGATTATGCAAACAAATTATATCCAAAATATATATTTTTTAAATATATTTATTAAAATGTTATCCAGCTGTTTTTTTTTTTTTTTTTTGAATTGATGGCTTTTTGAATTGATTGATTCATTTATGGAAAGTGAGAAAAGGATAGAGGTTGTCGTTTATGGAAGTTTTTGCAAACGTTCGTTCTGCTATTATATATATAGATGTGATCACATATCCAGCATATTTGTCATAAGCTAACCAAACACTCAAATATGATAGTACTTTTTCAATATTTCCCTTTAATGTTTCGTTAGTCATAATTCAACCGATGAAAAGCACTACTAAAGGAGGCCTATATGAAATTTTTCATTATTTCCCTTAGATGTTTTTTGGTTACTCATAAATTTTTTTTCTTTCGAAATTTGTTAGCCACAATTCAACTGATGAAAAGTACTACTAAATATTATAGTACTATTTTACTAAGGCCCGTGATAATTATACAAGTGAAATTGCTTCTTACAAAAATATTTGGCAAAATTGCACAACAGGTACTCGAAGTTTGCTTTTTCCGGCAAGTGGGTACCCAAACTGTAAGATCTTGCATCACATGTCCCAAATGGTTGAAAGTCGTTTAGCTATGTATCCTTCCGTTAACTTTCAATCCATATTGGACGGAATAATATAAAAATACTATTGTACCCCTCATTTTCACCTCTATTTTGTTCTAAAATGACAAGTTTTACTAACAAATCTAAAAAATAAAAAATAATGATATCTTAATTAAAGAAATAGATATATGTAAGATAATATCATATATTTTCATCAAAATTACATAATTTTACATCATTTTAATGTATGAAATACGTTTTTTATTAACAAATATTCGTCAATCTTAAAGTCTTTGTAACAACTCAAAATCCCGGTGTTATTTCTAGGCAATAATAAACAAAACCGGCACGACGATCCGACCGGCACCACCTGCAAATCACCACTGCGGGTACCAAAAACAAATACTCGCCTGCTAAACAGGTACCGTCTGAGCCACCAACTTAGGTACCAAAGACAGTATCGTATTCAAACAAACACTATTTTATTTATTTAATAAAAGCCGATAGAGCGGCACGTGACTCTCAATTTGAAAAGTGATCTTTATAGTTTACAAATAATCTGATACAATAATCCAAATAACACGTCTCTAACAAATAAACTATCTCGCTGATTCTACTGTCCGTTCAGTCCGCGTAACCTGCAAGACTGTTAGGGGGTGAGCTCGCGCCCAGTAGGTCGTTCACCGCAACAGTAGGGTGAAATGCAATAAACAATATAATTATGGCAGGTCACACGTAATTGTTGGAATAGGTTCTCTAGAGGCAATATATATTTAGTATGAACAATGTTTTGGCTAGAATATTCATTTATTAATTATTGTGATATTTAATATAACTTGAGATGAGGTACGTGGGGTTGTATTCTCTATGAGTAGAGATAGTGCTTCAGTTCCAGATGGTTTTACAGGGCATTTTTACTGCACGTGCTGGGATATTATAGCTTATGATGTTGTCGCTGCAGTTCAGAGCTTCTTTCAGGGGGGTTATATGCCAAAGGCCTTCACGTCAGCCAATTTGGTGTTAATTCTGAAGGTTACCTCGCCAAGAACCTTCTCTAACATGAGACCTATTAGTTTGTGCAACTTTTCTTACAAAATTGTTTCGCGGATTATCTCAGATAGACTGAGAGAAGTTCTTCCTCTAACTATTTCCCCCGAACAAGCAGGATTTGTCCCTGGGTGCTCCATGCACGAGAATGTTGCTTTAGCTCAGGAGATCCACTCTGATGCTCGACGTAAGGTCAGAGGAGGGAATGTGGCGATTAAGTTGGATATGCAAAAAGCTTATGATCGGGTCCATTGGAAATTTCTCCTTGCCGTGCTTCATAAATTCGGATTCGGTGAGAATTTTTGTGGTTTGATCTGGTCCATTTTATCGAATTGCTGGTACTCTGTTTGTTTGCAGGTGCAGACTTTTGGATACTATAGAGCGAATAGAGGAGTTCGACAGGGTGATCCTTTATCCCCAGCTCTCTTTATTATTGCTCAGGAGGCCTTCAGCAAGGCATGGAACCGAGCTTTTGAGGATGGCAGTGTAATTTCGTATCGGTGTTCCCGTTCCACCTTGGCAGTTTCTCACCTTTTATATGCATATGACTGTCTCTTGTTTCTTAATGGGTCCAAGAGATCCATCGAGGGGGCCAAAAATGTTCTTACACGATATATGGCAGTCTCAGGGCAGCAAATTAACCCGAGGAAAAGTAGTTTCTCTGTAGCAGAAGTGATCTCCTTAACTAGGAGAAATATGTTAGCTGTTTGGTTGGGTTTCTCTTTCAAGCCATTCCCTATTCAGTACTTAGGAGCTCCTATTTCTTGGAAACGAACAAGGATCTCATATTTCCAGGGGCTTGTGGAGAAGATTCAAACTCGGATAGCAGGTTGGAAGGCGAAGCTTCTTTCAACAGGGGGTAGGTTAACCCTAACCGAAGTGTTCTTGTGTCGCTTCCCATTCATTTGATGTCCGTGGTTCTAGTTCCCAAGACGGTGATTCACATATCGCACTCTTTGTTCTCAGATTTTTCCAAGTCTTCGGGCGAGAGCTCTCGTCATCACTGGATTGGTTGGGATAGGCTCTCTCTTCCTTTGAAAGAAGGTGGGCAGGGTCTCCCTTCTCTTCTCCTGATGAGCACTGCCCTCCGAATGAAGCTTGCTTGGTCCTATTATCTGGGGCATTCTCTCTTTGCACAGTTCATGCATCGACGTTACAGATCACCGGTTAACCATCTTCCTTCTCATCGAGGTAGTTTTTTATGGAAGATCATATCTCAGCTTTTTCCCTTTATTGAAGAGCACTCTCAGGAACAACAGGTTGAGGAACACACCCGTCAGATATGGATCCCTACCCCCTCAGGGGATTTTTCAGTGCGTTCTTGTCTTTCCCTTCTACGCACCCCGTCTGCAATTTTCTCGTGGTACTCTCACATTTTATTACCCAAATTACCTACAAAAGTAGGGGTGTTCATGCATAGATTGATCTTCGAGCGGTCCCAACAGATGACCGTATCATTTCACTTGGGATTCCTTTGGTTTCGAGATGTGTTTGTTGTGTGTCTCCCTCATTGGAGACATCTAATCACTTAATTGTTTTGGGAGCATGTGCCAGGGGGGGGGGGGTCTGGAGCGCCTTCCCTAATCTTTTCCCTAATCATCCTCCCACCACTCTTTCAGGTATGTTATCGCTTTGGTGGGGTCAGTCAAGCAATTCAACTCAAATTCATTTTCTTCGTAGTCTTATACCCTCAATAATTTTTTGGGAGATTTGGATAGCTCGGAACAGGGCTATTTTTGATCAGCAGAAGATGACCATTACATCGATTGTTAGAGCTGTTTATTGTTGGATCAGGGAGTTACTTCCTTTATTCACTCCCGCTAGGGCCCTTTGCATGTTGGATCGTTTAAAGATGGCACAACTACAGCTCCCTTGTGTAGAGGTACCTCTGAGGAGAGGCTCGTGGATTTGTTGGGCTCGGCCAGACCCTGGTCAAATTGCACTTCATTTTGATGGATTTGTTCGTCTGGTGCAAGGTTCTGGGGGAGGGATCTTTTGCGATCATGATGGATGCTTTGTTGCAGCGTTTGCTTGTAATTTTGGGCAAGTTTCCTCGGTCGAGGCAGAGACCAAATCCCTCTTAACTGGTCTCACTTTTTCTTATTGTCACGGTTTGTCCATTGATTGGGTCTTCGGTGATTCTATGCTTGTGATCCAATCAGTTTTGGGGTTGGGATCTATTCCTTGGCGCATTCTACCTGATATTGTTGATTGTCCAGGCTTACTGTTCGGGGCACGAGTCCAGCACACTCACCAAGAGGGTAATATGGTTGCTAAAGCTTTAGCAAATGTCGGCCATTGTTGTCATCCTATGCATAGCTTCATGTACCAGGGTGAGCTCCCAGTGTTGATTATCAATCTATGTAGACATGATGCACTGAACATCAGGTACTACCGTCCTCCTTGAGATGTCTTCCTCTTTGTTATTCCTTTTAATAGGTTTAGATAGTTGTAGCCGCCTTCTTATGGAGGTCATTGTAATAGTGGGTCAGGTTTGACGTCCCCCCACTCTGTTCATTACGGGTTGGGAGCCCGCTTTTTTCGTATAAATAATATGTGGGGTCATGCCGCCCTGCCTCCGTGTAGGTTACCCTAAAAAAATCCTTGGATACAATGTGTTGTTTATCTTAAATATCCCTAGTCCATTATATTGGTTAACAGGACGATCAAATATAGACTAGTATGTGTGTAGATTGATATGGAGATATCAAATCTAACACATGGGTATGCATTAGGAGTAATGGCATACTGGATTGACTAACGACGATAAGGATACATTAGATTATGTTAAAGTCACAATCGCTTCTCGTAGTGCTAATATGATTGCAATCCCTAGACATGAAGTCACTAGATACTCTAGTTGTGAAATATCGTGCTTTGATGTTATCAAACGTTACACTGTAACTGGGTGACTATAAAGGTAGTTATCGGGCATGATAGGAAGCAAGCTTAGAGATCATAGTGATGTAGAGAGGATTTGTCCCTCCCACATAATGGGAGCAAATATCCATGGCCACTCGAGGGATGGTGCTTATTGAATGTCTAGCCAGACTCAGATAAATCAATATGGAGATATTGATGTTATCTTCTTGCATAAGCATATTCCCAGAATCGAGGAACTATGAATTGGATATACGAGTGTGGCTATTTATGTCTCGTGTCCAATCCGGATATGGAGACAAAGGGATAATGCAATATGTGATATTGGGCACAAGGTTTTTCGGGATCATTGACTTATTTATATTAGTTGGGTTGCATGGATGTGTTGCTAGACACCGCTCCATGTTAGTAATAAGTTAATACCAACTAAGTAGAAACCTATGGGGTCACACGTCTAATAGAGTTGAACTAGATTCGGGATTAATTAATATGATTAATTAATTAGAAGGATCATTTTGCAACACCTTGCAAACTTAGTAGGACTAATATGCAAGGAATGGACTAATCCAACTTCATGAAGGATTAGGAAGGGCCTTTATGTAGTTAACAAGGAATTGTTGGACTATATAAAGGATGCTCTAGCTTTATTTCCCAAAACTAATGCTCATAACATACGTGAGTGGGAGAGAAAGCAAGAGAGAGATCAAGACTACAAGGAGGCCGAAGCCCCCCATGCGTCCGCCCCTACCCGTCGGCCACAGAGAGAGGGTGGATCCTCTCTTTGTTCCTCATTGCTTGATTCCTTCTTCCATCTTTCTCCGGTCCAAGCTAGCACTAGGAGAAGGAAGATCTAGATCTCACCTCTAGACGTGGATCAATCGTAGAGACGAGGACATTATTCTTCGTGTGATCTCCCGAACCAAAAGGTACACATCTTCTATGTCCCTCATCATGTTATGAATGTCTCTTCCTGTGATCCTTGGTGGGCTTTGAGTAGGAATTAATTTTTTTTATTCTGCTGCGTTACCTACGTCAAAACCCAACAGTGGTATCGGAGCCACAGGTCGTAGTGCATAACATGATTTTATGTGTTATGATTTCAGTTTTATACACCGTTATATTCATATTGCGCGAAACTGAAATTAATTGGCATAATAGATGCAAATTAAATTTGATTCAATATAAACAAGATCTAATTTAACATTGGATGTGTAAATTGGTGAGTTTAATTACATATGATGTGAATAATTGGGTTCTTGAAAATTAGGGTTCATGGGCACATAATTGGAAAAGGGGTTTTTCAATTATAGAAACAATTATATGGAAACAACCTAGCTTGGGAAACAAGGAAGGAAGGGGAAGGAGACTAGGTCCAAAACCCTAGCCGTCCCTCCCCCTCTTCCTTGCGCGCCAAGCAAGGCCGCGGGCCACCAAGGGGCAACCAGCCTAGTCCGGCCCAAGGTGGCGTACGGCGGTCCCTTGGGGTTCGACCTATGCTAAGGTTGGACCCCTTGGACCGTTGTAACCCTAATTACCAAGTTTCAACTAAAACTGAACAACCGTGTTAAAAGTTGGTTTTAACTGTATTATGTACTTTGTTGCATGGTGGATGCATATGGCCTATATCGTGGATGTTTTGTGTTTATTGTGGTTTGGTTTACGGCCTGCGAGCTGATCATCTTCCTCGACATGTGAGGCTTTATTTATTTATTTATTTATTTATTTATTTATTTATTTATTTATTTATTTATTTATTTATTTATTTATTTATTTATTTATTCATTCTCTATGTTAGGCTAGAATTAGAAATATTTAGACGATAGCCAAGTTCATGGAGAAGAATAGCGGAGAACCAAGAAGCCAAAAGACGACGAAGACTCCCTACCCTAGGCGCGCGACTATGGTGGAGCACATGGAGATGAGATTATCACTTTAGGGAAAATAGATATTACCATTGGCTTGGTAAACTCTTAGTCTAGGGGCCATATATGCCACGTTATTTTTCCTTTTTGTGGATGTTTATTATTTATGTCTTGTTATTTATTTTTGTGTGTATGGCGATACTAGCAAAACATTAACAAGATAATAATAAACCAAGATGGTCTTTAATTGCCGATTGCCCAATCCAAATAAGTATATCATGTTGATGGGATCAACCAAACGAGTTATTACTATTAAATCCCTCAAATAGAATATTGCGTTTTGTCTTCTCTTGCCTAAACACCCTTCATGATCAGGGTCTATTAAAATTCGGGCATGCCAAAGCAAGGCGATTTTAATTCACCATGATATGTGTTGCGGACGACACAAGCTAGTAATGTGTCTATGTTGAAGAAAGAGGTTGGACTCAACTAGGTAAGAATCCATTGGATTGATGAACTTAGAGGCATGACAATTAGGTGTTATCTAAAGGATAAAGAATAATAAGTTATTCACCTAATTGGACCAAGAGTTTCATGCGATGCAATTGGAATGGTTCCTACCTAAATAACCAATTCTTTGGTGACTTGCCAAAGCAAGCTCAAGAAGAAGTGAAATATGAATCTTGGACCTACTAGAAAATATACGTGATATTTTCCGCATTAATGGTGAGGGCTATTAATCCGAGAATAATAGTGGGAGCTAGATTTATGATCTAGACATTATTGAATATATTTAAATTATTCAAAATACTAAAATTGCATATTTCTCGTTTTGTAGAATTCTAAATGGAAAACAAACACGCATCGACTTCATCCCTACGATCTGTCCTTGAGAAGGACAAACTTTCTGGAACAAATTTCCTTGACTGGTATGAAAACTTAAGGATTGTCCTTAAGCAAGAAAATAATATGTACGTCTTGGACACTCCAATTCCATACACACCCCAAGATGAGTCCGTTCTAGCTGATGTAAGGGCACGTCAGAAACATATAGATGATTCTACGTGACTTGCCTCATGCTCTGCACCATGACCTCCGAGCTTCAGAAGCAACACGAGAACATGGAGGCCTATGATATGATCATACACTTGGAACAGTTGTTTCAGGAACATGTAATGCATGGGCGGTATGAGGTGTCCCAAGCATTTTTCAAGAGTAGTCTTGCAGAAGGGAATCCAGTTTGGCCTCATGTACTCCGAATGATCGGGTACATTGAGAACCTCGAGAGTATGGGATTCCCACTCAGCCAAGATTTGACTACTGATCTTGTCTTGCAATCTTTGCCTGAAAGTTATAATCAGTTCATCATGAACTATAACATGAACGAGATCAGTGTTAGGCTTTGACATAGGTAACACAGCGGAATAACAAAAATTTAATTCCTACTCAAAGCCTACCAAGGATCACAGGAAGAGACACTCATAACATGATGAAGGACATAGAAGATGTGTAGTTTTTAGTTCGGGAGATCACACGAAGAATATGGTCCTCGTCTCTACGGTTGATCCACGTCAAGAAATGAGATCTAGATTCTTCCTTCTCAAGAGCTAGCTTGGACCGGAGGAAGAGGGAAGAAGGGATCAAGCAAAGAGGAAGGCAAGGGAGGGTTTCGGCCCTCCTCTTGTGGCCGACGGGTAGGGTACGGGCTAGGGGCTCGACCTCCTAGCTTTGTCTCTTTCTCTCTCTTTTTCTCTCTCTCCCACTTACTTATGTTATGAGCATTAGTTATGGGAAGGAAGCTATGTAGTCCAATAACTCCTTGTTAACTACATAAAGGCCCTTCCTAGTTCTACATGAACCTGGATTAATCCCCTCCTTGCAAATTAGTCTTACTAAGTTTGCAAGGTGTTGCAAAGTGATCCTTCCCATTAATTAAGTATTAATTAATCCCAAATCTAGTTCAACTCTATTTGACGTGTGACCCCATATGTTTCTACTTAGTCGGTAGTAACTTATTACTAACATGGAGCGGTGTCTAGCAACACATCCATGCACTTAACTATAGAAATAAGTCAGTGATCCCGACAAATCTTTGTGCCCAATATCTGATATTGCACTATACCTTTGTCTCCATATCCGGATTGGACACGAGACATAAATAGTCACACTCGTATATCCAATCCATAGTTCCTCGATCCTGGGAATATGCTTATCCAAGCAGATAACATCAATATCTCCAAATTGATTTATCTGAGTCTGGCGAGACATTCAATAAGCCTCATCCCTCGAGTGGCCGTGGATATTTACTCCCATTATGTGGGAGGTACAAATCCTCACTACATCACTACGATCTCTAAGCTTGATTCCAATCATGCCCGATAACTACCTTTATAGTCACCCAGTTACGGTGTAACGTTTCATAACATCAAAGCACGATATTTCACAACTAAAGTGTCTAGTGACTTCAAGTCTAAGGATTGCAATCATATTAGCACTACGAGAAGCGATTGTGACTTTAACATTATCTAATGTATCCTTCTCGTCGTGGGTCAATCCAGTACGACATTACTCCTTATGCATACCCATGTGTTAATCTTGATATCTCCATACCAATCTACACACATACTAGTCTATATTTGATCGTCATGTTAATCAATATAATGGACTAGGGATATTTAAGATAAAATGCACATTATATCTAAGCACTTTATTATATTAAATATCACAATATATAATAAATGAATATTCTAGCCAATAACATAGTTTCATATTAAATATTAGATTGCCTCTAGGGCCCCTATTTCAACAGTCTCCCACTTGCACTAGAGCCAATCTAGTGCATCTCGTATGCCTATAGATCTGGCGTGCCCTTCATGCTTTCGCTGCGCAAGAGGTTTTGTAAGCGGATCTGAAAGATTGTCATCCGTTGGAATCTCGCACATCTTCACATCTCCTCGATCGATCATATCACGAATAAGATGGAATCTGCTTAGTACATGCTTTGACTTCTTGTGTGATCTAGGTTCCTTGGCTTGTGCGATCGCCCTGGAGTTGTCACATTACAACTCTATGGGATCGACGATGCTAGGGAACACACCGAGCTCAGTGATAAAATTCTTTATCCAAATGGCCTCTTTTACTACTTCCGCAGCAGCAATGTACTCAGCTTCTGTTGTAGAATCAGCAATTGTCCCTTGCTTGGAACTCTTCCAGCTCACAGCTCCTCCATTCAGGCCAAACACGTATCCAGACTGCGATCTGTAGTCATCTTTGTCGGTTTGGAAGCTCGCATCAGTGTAACCGATTACACTTAGCTCTTCCTTACCTCCTAATGTCAAGAACGCATCCTTTGTTCTTCTCAAGTACTTTAGGATGTTCTTGACAGAAATCCAGTGAATCTCACCCTGATTGGACTGATATCTTCTCACCATACTCAACGCGTATGATACGTCTGGTCTAGTACACAACATGGCGTACATGATGGATCCTATGGCCGAAGCATAGGGTATCCTACTCATGCGGTCCTTCTCAATCTCATTTGAGGCACATTCATTCTTTGAAAGAGTGACTCCACGCGACATGGGCAAGAATCCCTTCTTGGAATCTTGCATGTTGAACATCTTCAATACCTTGTCTATATATGTACTTTGACTTAGGCCGAGCAGCTAACTAGATTTTTCCCTATAGATATTTATACCAAGTATATAGGCTGCATCTCCTAAGTTCTTCATTACGAAACACTTTCCTAGCCAATCTTTAACTGATTGCAAGGTAGGAATGTCGTTTCCAATGATTAGTATGTCATCCACATACAAGACCAGAAATACTACAGAGCTCCCACTAATCTTCTTGTAGACATAGGGCTCATCTTAGTTCTTGATGAAGCCAAGATCTTTGACCGCGTCATCAAAACGTCGATTCTAGCTCCTAGAAGCTTGCTTCAACCCATAAATGGATCTTTGCAGCTTACAGACTTTATTGGCATTCTCTGGATCTTCAAAACCCTCCGGTTGTGTCATGTACACATCCTCGAGGAGGTTCCCATAAAGGAACGATGTTTTGACATCCATCTGCCAAATCTCATAGTCGTAGTATGCTGCAATAGCAAGTAGGATTCGAATGGATTTTGTCATGGCGACTGGTGAAAAGGTCTCATCATAGTCAATACCATGAATCTGTCTATACCCTTTGGCTACCAATCGCCCCTTATAGGCAACTATCTTGCCATACATGTCAGTCTTCTTCTTGAAGACCCATTTTCACCCTATGGGCCGAGCCCCTTCGGGTGGTTCCACCAAAGTCCATACTTTGTTGGTGTACATGTAATCCATTTCAGATCTCATGGCTTCTAGCCACTTCTTGGAGTCTGGGCCTTTCATGGCCTCCCCGTAGATTGCAGGCTAATCATCCATGAGTGGTACGTCATCGGGCTCAGCCACGAGAAGTCTCGTACCTCTCTGGCTCATGACGCACTCTTCCTGACCTACGGAGTTCATGTGTTACCTGAACAGGTTCCTCCACAACAACTTGCGGTTCCTGCTCATGCTCCATCATTGGGTTCAGTGATTTGTGGTTCTTGAATCTCTTCAAGTTCTACAGCCCTCCCACTTGATTCTTTAGAGACAAATTATCTTTCTAGAAACACGCCGGTCCGAGCAACAAATACTTTGTTCTCGGTGGAATTGTAGAAATAATATCTTTTAGTTTCCTTAGGATATCCCACAAATTTACAATTATCCGCTTTGGGCCCGAGCTTATCTGTTTGTAAACGCTTTACATAGACATCGCAGCCCCAAATCCTCACAAACGAAACTATGGGACGCTTCCCAGTCTATATCTCATATGGTGTCTTCATGACTGATTTGGATGGAACTCATTTAATGGTGAAAGCTGCCGTCATTAGAGCATGTCCCCAAATAATATAGGAATATCCGTTTGAGACATCATAGACCGCACCATATCTAATCTTGTGCGATTCCTCCTCTCGGACACGCCATTTCATTGTGGCGTTCCTGGTGGAGTGAGATGGGATACTATCCTACACTCTCTAAGATACTCATCAAAATCTTGGCTTAAGTATTCTCCTCCACGATCCGATCGTAGAGCCTTAATACTCTTACCAAGTTGCTTCTCTACTTCATTCTTGAATTCCTTGAACAATTCAAAGTATTCGGATTTGTCCTTTATAAGGTATACAAATCCATATCTACTGAAAACATCAGTAAACGTAATGAAGTAGGTGTAACCACCTCTGGCTGACGTGGGTAACGACCCACATACATCAGTATGTATGAGTGCCAATAACTCACTAGTCCTCTCACCTTTCTTATTTAAAGGGGACTTTGTCATTTTTCCTAATAAACAAGATTCGCATGTTTCATATGATTCCAAATCAAATGAGTCTAGAAGTCCATCCTTATGGACACTACAACAATTATGACCTTTCTTGAAAATTTATTTGTCGACAAGCAATTTTTTGTAGCTAGTTATATGATATAACTACAATATTTATGTTTGTCGATGTATGCGTTGTCACTTGTCGGCATTATAGCAATTTATGTATTTTCGGAAAAAAATTAGTCGGGAATTAAACAAGCTAAAGTTTCTTGCCTCGAATAATAACATAAGTCGACTATCGTGTTATTCTAGTGACTAACATAATTGTCAACAGTAAATGTATACACATTTTTGAGGTTTAAAATATTCCCGCACTACCAAATTGTTTGGAGGAGGGAAAATAAAATTTGAAGTCATTTAGTGAAGCGGGACAAAGAATATAAAATAAAAATTTAAGTTGGTTTGTGAAAAGGGTACAAAAGTTTTCTTTTTAGATCATCCCCTTTGAACTTTTACCCCTAAGTCAGCGATCTTTCTTCCTCAAAAAAAAAAAAAAAAAAAAAAAAAAACGATCTTATGAGCCCTAGAGGAATTGAGCCGCCTCTACTACAGGGAGGCTTTATTTATTTTTCAGTTCTCTTCGACCTCGCCGTTAATCAACACCAACCATCACATCATCAATCAGTGATCTATTATCCATTTTTTGATTCTCTTCGACCTCGCCGTTAATCAACACCAACCATCACATCATCAATCAGTGATCTACGATCTCCTTATCATCACCGTCCCATCCATGTTAGAAACTCGTCAACTACATACGAATGCGAGGGTTTCGACTTCCATCGTCGTGAGCAAGATTCCGCCACTGTAATCGACTTTCTCTGGGTTGGCGTAACTGGATTTGTGATGGTGGAATTCTTAATTACCTCAACAATCAAGAACCAACCAGGCTTGTATATTTTTTACCCTAACTCGATATTTCAGTTTCATGTTGTTCTTCATCTTCTTCTTGCTACTCTATTCTAAATATTTGGTGTTGAATTCTATTGCTATTTGGATGTGAATTTATATAATTGTGTGATTGCTCTTCATTTGTTCTGGGTCTCGATCTGATGAAATAATTGATGTTGCCATGTTCAATGCTAGTAGAGAAAAACACTTCCTCGATCCTCATCACGTTCTTGTGTTCTGAAATTCCATCGAAAGGAATTTTTTGGCAACAAATGCGGTCAAGCAGTCTAATTTACACTTTAGTAAAAATAAAATAGTCTAAGTGATACTTCCCCTGTGGTTTTGCCTTGAACTTACTTGAAAAATGTGCCGTCCACCATCAGTTGACCAAATAATTGGAACAACAATATGGTAGTAGTACCACCTCTCGTTCAATTGGATGTTTGTTGGTACTTTTGCTTCATATTTTACCTATAATTTCATTAATTGTATTTCCATGTTGTGTCTCTATCGTATATGATTCCACATCCAAAGTTTGCATAGCGCTTCTTTTATGCATGTAGTGACTCTTGAATCGTGGTTTTTTTTTAATCTTAATTTGTTTATGTAATCTAAATACTAATTCAAAGGTGTAATATTTGTGTTCTTACACTCTAAATATGAAGTAGGCACATTGTAGAACTGTGTATTTAGTTTTATAATTTGTTCCAGTTCTTTCATATTAAATTCATTGTTTTTATTGTATGCATTGTATTTCCTTTCTCCACCCACAATTTTTACTGATATTTCTCTGCAATTGGAGCCATATAATATGCTTCTAGATGCGTATGGAAACCTGAAAGTTACTGATTTTGGATTAAGTACTCATAATGTGGTGCTTGTGCAGTATTGGTGAGTATAATAGATTGTGGTGGGTATGCACTGATCATTTTCAAGTTGCAGTTGTATTCAAAATATCAATGTTTGAAAGCCATAATCCAGTTATCTCTAGATACATCAGGATGAGCAAGGGACCTGGTAGCGATCTAGTTCCAGGATGGATAGGTGTTGTGTTGTATTGGAATTTTCATTAAGATCAGTGTCACACTGCTAGATGAACAGTATTAGTAATAAGGTCAGAGGAAGCCAGTAGCGAAACCATAGAAAGTGTCTCTGCCATGGCCAATAGTTCTCTCGGTGTTTGGTCTGAAGGTAGATTTGAGAGCAATAATATTCCATTACTTGATATGCTTCAGGTTTGCTGAGAAATTACATTTTGTAATTTTAAAAGTGTTTGTTGCGACTAAATTGAAAAGGATTGTTGCTTTTGGCTTAATTCAGCTATCAAACCCAAATATTGGAATATTTGGGTCAATTCCCATATGTAGAATCTTTACCTAATCATTTGAAATTTCGTATTTGTTCTTACGCAGTTTGAATTTTCTGTTTGGAAAGCACTTCATGCCTTCCAAAGATCGTTCTTCTCAACGGTACGATGTCTTCGATACTTTGTTTAAATGCTTAATCAGTTTCTGAATTTAAAATATGTAATCAATTTACTAGTGTATTTAGGAATCAAGTAGACAGTGACTTTATGTATGAATATTTGCAGGGTGGAGTAAGTTAGCTTTTTGGGCCAGGTGGTGCGTAGTACGATAGTTCAGGCCATGGAAGGATCCACTCGATCTGCTACCTCTATTATTTATGTTAACTAGACTAGAATCTGCTATGACTTTGGAGTTTTTGAACTGGGATGGTTAAACTAGACTAGCTCGAATCTCCTGTGACTTTGTAGTTTTTGAACTGGTTACATATGATGCCAAGTTTGATCTAGTTTTGGCATTTCTAATATGAAAATGCAAGGTTATGACATGTTGCTGAATGCAAACAGTATGTAGCCAACTTGTTTCTAATGTAAAATGACAATTTATGGCATCTTGTTTATGTATGGCTTTCAGCCTGTTTGGATGGTCTTCAAAAGTGATTTTTTTTATTAAGTTGTGATAAATGTGACAAGCATGAACGTCACAAGAAAGATGAAGTACCGACAAACTTCTCTTCTAGTGACTATTCTGGAAGTCATCTATCTAACTACACATGAATATATGTTTGTCGCCAGTTTTAAAGGCGACAAAAGGACATAGTCAGTAGAACGAAACTACCGACAGAAATTTATGTCGCTGATTACTCTTTCTGCTGACAAACAGAACGCTTGTCGCCTATCACTCTAACGACGGAGCTATTGTGACTACGGATCGACAAACCAATTTCTGTCGGTAGAATATCTGCCGACAAATTTAGGCTATCTACCGACAAATTTTGCTGTCAACGGAGGCAGTATTTGTTGTAGTGGGAGTCTAGATATGCGTTTATCATTTATATGGCCTAAACGACAGTGCCATAGATATGTAGGATTTAAATCGTTAGTTTTAATCCTATTAGTATTTATGTTATAGATTTGACTATTTAGATAAAGGATATACAATCCATTAGACAAATGCGCACTACAATAGTGCATACTATCAAAATTAATGGAACAACACTTCTACTTTATTGAAATAGAAAAACCCTTCTCGTCCAAACAAGAAATGGAAATAATGTTTCTGCTCATAGCAGGCACACAAAGCAATTGTCTAATTTTAACTAAGTCCAGAAGGAAAAGGTAGCTCATAAACGCCTACAGCTTATGCAGCAACTCTTGCTCCATCCCCAACATGCAGATCTATCTCCCTTTTAGCCAATCTTCCACTTCTTTTCAAATCCTGCACATTTTGACAAATGTGAGAACCACATATAGTATTCAATACCCAAGATGAAGAAATAGAAAGATTGACGTCTATAACATAAATACCTGGTGGAGGTGGAATCACTATTCCAAGCTTCTTATCTTCCATATATTTAGGAAAATTCCTCCTCCAGTGACCTGGCTGGCTGCAGTTGTGACATTCACCTTTAGCCACGCCTCCACTAGCTTGTATTTTGCAACTTTATTACGCTTTCCTTTGGAAGTAGAGGCAACTCCTTTGACCTTCTTATTATGCACCATCATTATGGCCTTGGCCTTGCCTTTGTTGACGCTCTGTGTCGGCTGTTTTCAGCATGTTCAACAAGTCTGGCAGAGTCTTACTGATCTCGTTCATGTTATAGTTCATGATGAACTGATTATAACTGTCAGGAAATGATTTCAAGACAAGATAAGTTTCCAAATCTTGGCAAAGTGGTAATCCCAGTCTCTCAAGGTTATACCCGATCATTCGGAGTACATGAGGCCCTGCTGGATTCCCCTCTTCTAGACTACTCTTGAACAATGCTTTAGATGCCTTGCCTGTTCCTGAAACAATTGTTTCAAGTGTATGATCATATCATAGGCCTCCATGTTCTCGTGCTGCTTCCGAAGCTCAGCAGTCATGGTGCAAAGCATGAGGCAAGTCACGTCATTAGAATCATCAATATGTTTCTGACGTGCCCTTACTTCCACTAGAACAGACTCATCTTGTGGTGGTTATGGAATTGGAGTGTCCAAGACGTACATCTTCTTTTCTTGCTTAAGTACAATCCTTAGGTTTCTGTACCATTCAAGGAAATTTGTTCCAGACAGTTTATCCTTCTCAAGGACAGATCATAGGGATGAAGTCGATGCGTTGTTGTTTGTCATTTGGAATTCTACAAAACGAGAAATGTGCAATTTTAGTATTTTGAACAATTTCACTATATTCAACAATGGCTAGATCATCAAATATAGCTCCCACTATTTTTCTCGGATTAATAGCTCTCACCATTATTGCGGAAAATATCATTATATTTTCTAGTAGGTCCAAGATCCCCTTTTCACTTCTTCTTGAGCTTGCTTTGGCAAAGTCACCCAAGAATAGATTATTTAGGTAGGAACCATTCCAATTGCATCCCTATGTAACTCTTGGTCCAATTAGGTGAATAACTCTTTATTCTTTATCCCATGGATAACGCCTAATTGGCATGCCTCTAGGTTCATCAATCCAATTGAGTCTTACCCAGTTGCGTCCAACCTCTTGCTTCAACATACACACATTACTAGCTTGTGTCGTCCGCAACATACCATGGTAAATTAAAATCGCCTTGCTTTGGCAAGCCCGAAATTTAATGAACCCTGATCATGAAGGGTATTTTGGCAAGAGAAGGCAAAACGCAATGTTTAATTGAGGGATTTACTTTTCTTAATTTGTTTGGTTGATCCAATCAACATGATCTACTTATTTGGATTGGGAAATTCACAATAAAAGACCATCCTTTTTTATTATTATCTTGTTAGTCGTTTTTCTAGTATCGCCATACACATAAAAATAAAGAACAAGACATAAATAATAAACATCCACTAAATAAAAAAAATGTGGCATGGATATGGCCCTTAGACTAAGATATCATCAAGCCAATGATAATATTCAATTGCCTTAAAGTGACAAGCTCATCTCCATGTGCTCCACCATAGTCGCGCGCCTAGGGTAGGGTGTCTTCTTCGTCTTTTGGCTTCTTTGGTTCTCCGGTCTTCTTATCCATGCTCTTGGCTATCATCTAAATATTTCTAATTCTAGCCTAACATCTAGAATAAATAAATAATAAAAGCCTCACATGTCGAGGAGAAAAGACGACTTGCACGCCGTAAAACCTAATTAATTATTACATTAATTTGATCAGCTCGCAGGCCGTAAACCAAACCACAAAGCAATAAACATCCACAACCTAGGCCATATCCTTCCACCATGCAACAAAGCACATAATACAGTTAAAGCCAATTTTTAACGTGCTTGTTTAATTTTAATTGAATTGGGTAATTAGGGTTACAACGGTCCAAGTGGTCCAACCTAAGCCTAACCCGAACCCCAAGGACCGCCGCCCGCCACGTGGGCCCGGGCCAAGGCCGGCCGCCCTATGTGACTTGCGGCCTTGTTTGGCGCGCAAGGAGAGGGGGCGGACGACTAGGGTTTCGGCCCTTGTCTCCTTCCCTTCTTCCTTGTTTCCCAAGTTTGGTTGTTTCCTTTATGGATGTTTCCATAAAATTGTTTCCATAATTGAAAACTCCTTTTCAACTATGTGTCAATGAACACTAATTTTTCAAGAACCCAATAATTCACATACTATGTTATTAAACTCACAAATTATAACATCCAATGTTAAATTAGATATTGTTTATGTTGAATCAATATTCAATTTGCATATACTATGTAAATTAATTTAAGTTTTCGCGTAAAATAAACAATATGGTATATGAACTGAAATCGTAACACATAAAATCATGTTATGCACTACGACATGTGGCTCCGATACCACTGTTGGGTTTTGACGTAGGTAACGCACCGGAATAAAAAAAATTAATTCCTACTCAAAGCCCACCAAGGATCACAGGAAGAGATATTCATAACATGATGATGGACATAGTATTTGTTTACCTTTTGGTTTGGGAGATCACACGAAGAATATTGTCCTCGCTCTACGGTTGATCCACGTTTAGAGGTGAGTTCTAGATTCTTCCTTCTAAAGTGCTAGCTTGGACCGGAGGAAAAAGGAACAAGGAATCAATCAACCAAAGGAGGCAATGGAACGGATCGACCCTCTCTTTGAGGCGACGGGAAGGGGGGCGGACGGGCTAGGGGCGGACGCCTCTAGCTTGTTCTTGCTCTCTATTTTGCTCTATCCCACTCTCTTGTGTTATGTCTAATAACATTAGTGGGAAGGAAGGTAGAGCCTCCTTTATATAGTCCAACAACTCCTTGTTAACTACATAAAGGTCCTTCCTAGTTCTACATGAACTTGGATTAGTCCCTTCCTTGCATATTAGTCCTACTAAGTTTGCAAGGTGTTGCAAATAGATCCTTATTATTAATTAATCATATTAATTAATCAAAAATCTAGTTCTACTCTCTTTGACGTGTGACCCCATAGGTTTCTACTTAGTTGGTAGTAACTTATTACTAACATGGAGCGGTGTCTAGCAACACATCCATGCCACCCAACCAATAGAAATAGTCAGTGATCCCGACAAACCTCTTGTACCCAATATCTCATATTGCACTATCCCGTTGTCTCTATATCCGGATTGGACACGAGACATAAATAGTCACACTCGTATATCCAATCCATAATTCCTCAATCCAGGGAATATGCTTATGCAAGCAGATAACATCAATATATCCATATTGATTTATCTGAGTCTGGCCAGACATTCAATAAGCCTCATCCCTCGAGTGGCCGCGGATATTTACTCCCATTATGTGGGAGGGAAAAATCCTCTCTACATCACTACGATCTCTAAGCTTGCTTCCTACCATGACCGATAGCTATCTTTATGATTACCCATTTACGGTGTAACGTTTGATAAAATCAAATCACGATATTTCACAACTAGAGTATCTAGTGACTTCAAGTCTAAGGATTGCAATATTATTAGCACTACGAGAAGCGATTGTGACTTTAACATAATCTAATGTATCCTTCTCGTTGTGGGTCAATCCAGTATGCCATTACTCTTAATGCATACCCATGTGTTAGACTTGATATCTCCATATCAATCTACCCACATACTAGTCTATATTTGATCGCTATATTAATCAATATAGTGGACTAGGGATCTTTTAGATAAACAACACATTGTATCCAAGGACTTCATTTTATTAAATATCACAATATATAATAAATGAATATTCTAGCCAATAAAAATGTTCATACTAAATATCAAATTGCCTCTAGGGAATCTATTCCAACCATCTGCTATGCCAATTAATTTCAGTTTAGTGTAAAATTAACAATACAGTGTATAAACAGAAATCGTAACACATAAAACCATGTTATGCACTACTGATAACCCCGTTTACGGTGTTATATTTACACTTGAAATCTATCGTTTTGCGTGATTCCGGGTACGATTTGATACGTAAATAGCTATGATCTTGAGTTATTTGAGTAGTTGAGCTTTGAGGTTTAATTGTCAAGTCCGGGCGTTTTCTATTTTATTTGAGCTATTTTTATCATATTTTATGCCCGGTATTGGTTGTTGCTTGATTCTTAGGTACCGGAGGCTCGGAACATAAATTGAAACGAAAGCGAACTTCGGAAACGATGAAGTTCAAGGAATTGACGAAAGAAAGGGCTGCTGCAATTAACTCATTTTACTCACCACCATTAACACAACTAGAGTACACCTTCTCCTAATACCCAATTCCACTGGCCACAAACAACCTACAGTACCTAAAACTAACAATCAACTTACATTAACCTACAACCAAATAATCCATCTAACAAATACCAGTTCTATCCACCTAAATGTCTTTGTAAACTACCCATTACAAACCTTAGACTCTCTGTACTAAACAACTACATTCACCAATTCAATCATCTACAACCTGACCTCCATTCCACAAATACCCAAACTGCCTCTTTCACCTCCAACATCAACCTACAACCTTGCCTCAATAACCACCACCAATGCAACCATTAACCACACAGAAACAACCAACAACCTGCCTACAACCCAGCCACCTTATTCCCCCAAGTAAACCCACCCCCATTGCCAAATAGCCCCAGCCACAGTTGCTGAAACTCCCTCAAAACCTGACCCACCAATTCACCACAACAATCACCTTCACACCAATTCCCCTCCAAAACAACCAACCTGCAACATTAACAAAACCACCTACCAAACCACCAAACACCTCACTGCCTTCACCCCCAATACATGACAGTAGCTAAAACCAAACCTCCTTACAACCTGCAAATCCTATCCTTCAACCTCAACCTGCAATTCACTTGTAAACCCACCTAAAACCTGATTAAGCCCAGCAATAACTTCACCGAAATAGCCCTTTTACCACCAGACCCAAAAACCACTTGAAGCAGTGATTAAAACTCAGCCACCAACACCTCTGTAAATCAGACCCGAAACCACCAGTTATTCACCAATCCACCTGAACCAAACACAACAACCAATTCACCAACTCTGCCAATTCAACAAACAAAACCCAATTGAACAACCCTCCAATCCATCTAAAGCCAATTCTCCTTCAATTCTCCACTGACCACCTACAACAATCTGACTCCATGAAACCCCCTGCCTATCACCACCGTTTACCACCACAATCCACAAACCAGACCTGCAAAAACCAGCCATGGCCTTAGCCACGGCAAAACAGAGGCAGCGAATCACCCCAGCAGACCACCGAAGCAAGAACAGGGCAGAAGAAAGCAAGAAAAAGAGAAAGAAACAGAGGCGAAGAAGGATCAGAGAAGAAGAATCGCAGAACAGGGGAGGAGCATCGCAAGAGAAGAAAACCCAGCACCGCAAGAACTAGAGAGCAGAGAAGATGAAACAGAGCCAGAGAGAGGAAAGAAAAAGCGAAGAGGAGAAGTCCCAGCTGATCGCACGATCGACCTTTTAGGTCGTGCGATCAGAGACCCAACACTTAGTCGAATTCTGAGAAGAAAGGAGGAGAACTCACTGTAACACACGATCAGCCTCTCTGATCGTGCGATCAGAGCCTCAATACAAGACGTATTGCACGACCAGAGAAGAGATCGTGTGACCTCCTGAAGATGTGAAACAACGAAGAAACACGGGTTATTTTATTTCCAAGGGGTTTGGGAGAAGCTCCAACAATCTTGGAGGCGCAGAATTGCAATTGAGAGGACTTACAAAGAAGTAACGGGGCTGTTTTATTCGGGAGGAAAAAAAATCAGAATTATTCTACACGCAGACAACGAGAAAAAGAAGAGGACGAAGGAGAAGGACGGGGGAGAAGCTTGGATTCGCGTCGGAGCTTGATTCCGTTTGAGATTTCTAAACTCTCTTTATATCTATAGTTTGATGTCTACAATGGATTTCGTTATTGTAATCACTATCATGAGTAGCTAAACCTCTCTAGCTAGATAGTTTATGGAGAACTAGGGTTTGCTTAGATTTTCCGGATTTGTGTATTTGATTCATGTCTTGAACTCAATTCTACGTATTGTTCTAGTTATTTGACAAGTTCTTGTTCTTAACTCTTAGTTTGTTTGGTTTGATCACCCAATACAGGCTAGTTATCTAGGTTTGTTGCACGACAGTGAACATAACCCGGATTCGTGAAGAACGTTGTTGACATTCTCGTAGTTTCTTGAGACCGACAGGAGATAGAGACTTGAATGACCGTGTGTGGGTTATTTCGGTTAGTCGTAGTTAGGTTTTAGTGAAATCGGTGGGCCGTCAGGACCCGGTGAGTGAACCTGGCTAGCTGACTAGAACGTAACGGTAGACCGAGGTGGACCGACAGGACCCAAAGTAGACTGTAACGAAGATTTGCGTGAGATCGACAGAAGATCGCATTGAGTGTGACCCGGTATAACTGAACGTAGGTAGAGTGTTTCAAATCATAGTCCGGAAACGTCTATATTCCTTAGGGACCTTAAAACTATCTAGTGTTCTCCATATTTGTTTTAATCATAAAATTACAAAAATATTAGTTTATTTCGTTTATTTAATTTAAGTCACTTGTTTGAGGGTGACTATCTCTTAAATCACACTTTTTCCTCCGGTTACTTGACTTTAAATTAATTGTTGAACTAAATAATCTCAAGACTGTCCCTGTGGGTTCGACAACCTGAGTTTTAATACTCTCATTTTATTACTTCGACCGTGCACTTGCGTACACACGTAAATAATCGTGTCAAGTTTTTGGCGCCGTTGCCGGGGACAGCGGTAGATTGGTTAGTTAGAAATTAGTTTAGAGTTTTTGTTTTATTTTTCTTTTTGTTACTATCTGTTTACCTCACGGGTGTGCTAGTGTTGTTTTCTCAGGTAGCTATGGCGGAAGGCCAAGGGCTGATTAGCCTCACAACGGAGCAGTTGCAAGCTATGGTAGCTTCAGCCGTAGAGAAAGCACTGGCTGCAACATCGAGACCGCATCCGACCTTAATGCCATATAACCGTTCTGGGAAAGCAATAATCCAGGCATTTGAGGCGGATCTTAGAGGAAGGGAGCCAGCAATTTTGGTTCCACCAATTAAGGCAGAAAGCTTCTGTCTAAAGCTGAGCACAATTCACTTCACTCAGGAACAGTGCACATTTGCCGGTACATATGAGGAAGACCCACATGATTTCATTGGGAGATTTCAGAGCCATTGTGGGCTAATCCGATATAGTGGGGTCACATCTGAAGGGCTCATACTGATGCTCTTCCCCCATTGCCTCAAGGGAGCTGCTATGGATTGGCTGGATTCATTGCCATCCAACTCAATCAAGACATGGAAAGACTGTGCCTCCCAGTTCATGAGTAAATTCTTTCCCATCTCACGCATGATTCAGCTGCAGAACGAGATTTGGTCATTCAGGCAAAAGCAAAATGAGTCCATGGTCAAAGCATGGGAGCATCTCAACTTCTTTCTACGCAAATTCCCCAACCATGGCATTGCAAAAAGCCAGATCATACAGGTCTTCTATGATGCACTTGGAATGCTTGACAAAGACAAGATTGATAGAGAAGCTGGGGGCAGTTTCTTGTTCAAATGTGATGTTGACGGTGCATATGAGTTGATGAGACGTGTGGTTGAGCAAGAGGAGAGCTGGGAGTATGAGCACCAACAAAAAGAACCCATGAAGCATAGCTCAGTGGCATATAGCACGGTTCAGGTGAATGCGGTGGAGGTAGTACATGAAGTAGCTAGTCCAGAGATGCATCAGCAGCAGCCAGTACCACCTTCAGATTCGTCCGAGATGACAGGGATAATAGAGGTAATGGCTCAGCACATGACGGACATGTCCACACATGTCAGCTCTTTGGCAATTGCACTTCAGGTGGCTCAAGCAGAAATAAAATATCTGAGAGAGAAAATCGAACAAAGAGCACCAAGCAACATTGTTCATACTTCTGAGGAGCAAGCTCAAGCCATCACAACTCGAAGTGGTATTGCACTTGAGGATCCACCATATCCGAGTCATGCCAGAGCTATAGCATCTAAAGCAAAGGAACATGAAGTCTTCGATTCTGAGAAGACACCTGTCATGATCCCCCAATCAAAGGGCATGACTCACCAGGATGCAGAGAAATCTACTGAGATACCACTTCCATCTCCTTCTTCTTCTCCAGAAATACCATTTCCATTACGTACTAGGAAGAAGAAGGACGATTCTGAGGAATACAGACGCTTTCTAAACGTATTTTCAAAACTTCACATTAATATTCTGTTGATTGAGGCACTTCAAAAGATGCCAAAATATGCAAGGTTTATTAAAGATGCAGTCCTTGGTAAGAAAGCGGTGGATGAATTTCAGAGAGTGAACTTAAATGAACAGGTTAGTTCATGTGTTTTGCATGGACTACCTAAGAAAAAGAAGGATCCAGGTAGTTTTGTCATTGAAGCTACCTTGGGTGACGCCTACACGGGAAGGGCTCTCTGTGATCTGGGAGCGAGCGTGAATTTGATGCCGTTGTCGGTATTCAAAAAGCTAAGTGTGGGGGAGCCTCCAAGAACTTGTATCACTCTCCAATTTGCAGATAAATCAACCAAGAGAGCATGTGGGATGATAAAAGATGTGCTTGTGAGAGTTGGGAGCCTGATAATTCCAGCTGACTTCGTAATACTAGACATGCCAGCGGGTGATGTGCCTATCATTCTGGGAAGGCCGTTCTTGGCGACAGGTCGTACTCTCATTGATGTAGAGAATGGGGAGCTGATTATGAGGGTCAATGATGACATGGAGACGTTTCGGGTCTTCAAACCGACGCCCCAATACTCGTGGGAGTATCAGCCAGGGGTTCCATTTGCTGTACAAGTGAAGCGCCAAATCCCAGAGTTATCGCAAGGGGATCCACCTGATTATTGGGATAGGAACAAGCCATCAGCGGTGCATGCACATGAAGCAGTGCTTCAAATCCAACACAGGAAAGCTAAGATGGAAGCGGCACAATGTGCCAGACAACCCTCGTGAGGTGGCAGAGGTAACTGGGTCGGGCTGTCGACCTTAAATTACAAGCGCTTCTTGGGAGGCAACCCAATGTAGAGTAGGATGTTATTTACTTTATTTATATTTAGTTCTCCATAACTGATTTTGAGAGGTGAGAGAGAGGGACTGATGAGTTGTCTAGTTTTGCAGGTAATGTTAGCGAAGAATCTACCCCAGTGTGCCATGGCACATTTGACTCACATGAGGACTCTTGAGGGAGTTGGGGATTTTTCGTGCATTTTTGCAAGATGGAGCAGTCTACCCCGGTGTGCGAGGCACACACGACCTTAGGGGAGTTACATTGTAGCATGGTGTAGCTTGGGGATTGCTCAGGTCATCTTCATCAGCGGGAAACTATCAACGGTCCAGAAGACCCCTTCTTGTTGCAGTTTCACAGTACGGTGTCCATGGTGTTCCGGGCACCCCAGGTACCTTTAACTCTCTCTCTTGTTTCTACGTCTTGAGCGGTAATTGTGGAGATCCACCGCTTACACATTTAAGCGATGAGTCCTCTTATTATATCTCTAAATTCGTTGAGGACAACGAAACGCTTAAGTGTGGGGGGGTTTGTGTATATTTTGCTAGCCATGTCAGTTATGCATCGCCAGTTACATGCAGTTGTGTCGTATTGTGGAGTACATGTGGTTAGTGTAGAGTGCTTGATATAGTGTTGTATTGTGTTAGGATTGTTAGTATGCATTTTTTTTAGCACTTTTACTTTATTGAGTCCCCTACCAAATCGTGTGATTAGTCGAGTTGGCCATTGCATATAGAGTTAGGAAATATGAAAAAAAAAAAATAAAAAAAAAAGAAAAAAATCATAAAATTTTAAATTTTTGAGAAAGGGCAATCGAAGAGAGTGAATGTGGAGAGGGCTTAATGATAGAATTCCTTAGGATTATGAAAATCTGAGGTGAGGTAGACGCGAGAATCTGGAGTAGGAAGACTTATAGGGCTAATGCACATTAGAAATGCGAGTAGCTGCCTCTCAGACTAGTTATCCTACTAGCGCTACACCACCGTCACTTAGGTAGTCGTCAACCCTCCTCGTAGTGGCAACGGAACAGCTGTGCGAGTGATGTTTATGGGGGCCTCACGTCCCGTCTCCATCTCCTAGGTCCACTAGTTACCCCTATTGATCCGTTTACCCCTTTTATTCACAGCCTCTAGCCTAGGAAGCCTTTCATTGTGACTGTCATCACTTGTTAGAATGGTCCTTTCCTATGCGTCATGATAGAGGGAGTTGAGTTAGGGAGGTTTGATAAGGGTGAGCTGATTTGATACATCTTATGTGGATTCTCTTACATGTCGTCTTTTGAGGGGATGTGAGGGTGAGTTAGAGACGGTAGCACACTTCGGTGTGGCGGTGAGTCGTGTCCTTACACCACGATCACAGGTGGAGTACCGTAGTGCGTGGTATTTCTTCCGCACGTCATGGGGTGGGGGTTGGTTGATCTTATAGGATGTCGTGCTTATGCTTTATTTATATTCTCTATATCTTAGGTGATGAGGAGGATCGGTTGGAAAAGCACGTTTACACATTGACTACTGAGTTCGTGATTTGTTTTGCATCAAGTGTGGGGGTGTCGACATCTACGTTACATCACTAATTTGACACATTCCACCCCCATGTCATCTAATTTTGACATTTGATCTCCTCGGATATTACTATCGTATTGTCGGCTCCATGTGCTTAATGTTATTGTGTGGAAATGAAAAAAAAAAAAAAAGTAAAATAGAAAGTGAAAGTGAAATTGAAAGGGAATAAAGGAGCAAGCTTGAAATTGAAGACCGGGGAGATTAGCTATTGTTCGAGATCACTTCTTCACATTTGTGGCCGCGAGAACGGCGTTGCACCAAGATTGAGGGAATGAGGGCCGGAGTAGTGAGATTCGGTGTGGTTCCTTGGATTTTGGTGAGGGAGTGTGAGAATCGGGTTTTGTGAGTATATCATGACGTCTAGGACTACGCTTCTAAATATCCAATCCTACCCGTCCTAAACCGTCAGCAATTTAACCCGTGGATAAATAGCTCGGAAGGTAAGTGCTAGGGATACGTTTGATGAGTGTGCGGAAGCAACATATTTTGTGTTCGTGCCCGTTCTGTCTAACGAAACTGGCCGCAAGTTCTACCGATCACCAAAGTTATAGAACTTCCGAGGGAATATGAGAGCCTCATGACTTGCCGGTTTACTTTTTGAGATTGCCCAATCTCTAACTAAAAAGAAAAAAATTTGGTGTTGTTTCAATTTTTTCATTGTTTAATAATCGAGTTGCATTATATAGAGCATGTAAAGTGCATAGTCTGTGTGTGAGTTGTTTGTGTCACATGGCTAGTAGAATTGTATGCAAAACGGTGGATTGAAATCATAGTGTGAGGGATATAGTTTTGATTTTGCTCGGGACGCGCAAAAAGGTAGTGTGGGGGTATTTGATAACCCCGTTTACGGTGTTATATTTACACTTGAAATCTATCGTTTTGCGTGATTCCGGGTACGATTTGATACGTAAATAGCTATGATCTTGAGTTATTTGAGTAGTTGAGCTTTGAGGTTTAATTGTCAAGTCCGGGCGTTTTCTATTTTATTTGAGCTATTTTTATCATATTTTATGCCCGGTATTGGTTGTTGCTTGATTCTTAGGTACCGGAGGCTCGGAACATAAATTGAAACGAAAGCGAACTTCGGAAACGATGAAGTTCAAGGAATTGACGAAAGAAAGGGCTGCTGCAATTAACTCATTTTACTCACCACCATTAACACAACTAGAGTACACCTTCTCCTAATACCCAATTCCACTGGCCACAAACAACCTACAGTACCTAAAACTAACAATCAACTTACATTAACCTACAACCAAATAATCCATCTAACAAATACCAGTTCTATCCACCTAAATGTCTTTGTAAACTACCCATTACAAACCTTAGACTCTCTGTACTAAACAACTACATTCACCAATTCAATCATCTACAACCTGACCTCCATTCCACAAATACCCAAACTGCCTCTTTCACCTCCAACATCAACCTACAACCTTGCCTCAATAACCACCACCAGTGCAACCATTAACCACACAGAAACAACCAACAACCTGCCTACAACCCAGCCACCTTATTCCCCCAAGTAAACCCACCCCCATTGCCAAATAGCCCCAGCCACAGTTGCTGAAACTCCCTCAAAACCTGACCCACCAATTCACCACAACAATCACCTTCACACCAATTCCCCTCCAAAACAACCAACCTGCAACATTAACAAAACCACCTACCAAACCACCAAACACCTCACTGCCTTCACCCCCAATACATGACAGTAGCTAAAACCAAACCTCCTTACAACCTGCAAATCCTATCCTTCAACCTCAACCTGCAATTCACTTGTAAACCCACCTAAAACCTGATTAAGCCCAGCAATAACTTCACCGAAATAGCCCTTTTACCACCAGACCCAAAAACCACTTGAAGCAGTGATTAAAACTCAGCCACCAACACCTCTGTAAATCAGACCCGAAACCACCAGTTATTCACCAATCCACCTGAACCAAACACAACAACCAATTCACCAACTCTGCCAATTCAACAAAAAAAACCCAATTGAACAACCCTCTAATCCATCTAAAGCCAATTCTCCTTCAATTCTCCACTGACCACCTACAACAATCTGACTCCATGAAACCCCCTGCCTATCACCACCGTTTACCACCACAATCCACAAACCAGACCTGCAAAACCCAGCCATGGCCTTAGCCACGGCAAAACAGAGGCAGCGAATCACCCCAGCAGACCACCGAAGCAAGAACAGGGCAGAAGAAAGCAAGAAAAAGAGAAAGAAACAGAGGCGAAGAAGGATCAGAGAAGAAGAATCGCAGAACAGGGGAGGAGCATCGCAAGAGAAGAAAACCCAGCACCGCAAGAACTAGAGAGCAGAGAAGATGAAACAGAGCCAGAGAGAGGAAAGAAAAAGCGAAGAGGAGAAGTCCCAGCTGATCGCACGATCGACCTTTTAGGTCGTGCGATCAGAGACCCAACACTTAGTCGAATTCTGAGAAGAAAAGGAGGAGAACTCACTGTAACACACGATCAGCCTCTCTGATCGTGCGATCAGAGCCTCAATACAAGACGTATTGCACGACCAGAGAAGAGATCGTGTGACCTCCTGAAGATGTGAAACAACGAAGAAACACGGGTTATTTTATTTCCAAGGGGTTTGGGAGAAGCTCCAACAATCTTGGAGGGGCAGAATTGCAATTGAGAGGACTTACAAAGAAGTAACGGGGCTGTTTTATTCGGGAGGAAAAAAAATCAGAATTATTCTACACGCAGACAACGAGAAAAAGAAGAGGACGAAGGAGAAGGACGGGGGAGAAGCTTGGATTCGCGTCGGAGCTTGATTCCGTTTGAGATTTCTAAACTCTCTCTATATCTATAGTTTGATGTCAACAATGGATTTCGTTATTGTAATCACTATCATGAGTAGCTAAATCTCTCTAGCTAGATAGTTTATGGAGAACTAGGGTTTGCTTAGATTTTCCGGATTTGTGTATTTGATTCATGTCTTGAACTCAATTCTACGTATTGTTCTAGTTATTTGACAAGTTCTTGTTCTTAACTCTTAGTTTGTTTGGTTTGATCACCCAATACATGCTAGTTATCTAGGTTTGTTGCACGACAGTGAACGTAACCCGGATTCGTGAAGAACGTTGTTGACATTCTCGTAGTTTCTTGAGACCGACAGGAGATAGAGACTTGAATGACCGTGTGTGGGTTGTTTCGGTTAGTCGTAGTTAGGTTTTAGTGAAATCGGTGGGCCGACAGGACCCGGTGAGTGAACCTGGCTAGCTGACTAGAACGTAACGGTAGACCGAGGTGGACCGACAGGACCCAAAGTAGACTGTAACGAAGATTTGCGTGAGATCGACAGAAGATCGCATTGAGTGTGACCCGGTATAACTGAACGTAGGTAGAGTGTTTCAAATCATAGTCCGGAAACGTCTATATTCCTTAGGGACCTTAAAACTATCTAGTGTTCTCCATATTTGTTTTAATCATAAAATTACAAAAATATTAGTTTATTTCGTTTATTTAATTTAAGTCACTTGTTTGAGGGTGACTATCTCTTAAATCACACTTTTTCCTCCGGTTACTTGACTTTAAATTAATTGTTGAACTAAATAATCTCAAGACTGTCCCTGTGGGTTCGACAACCTGAGTTTTAATACTCTCATTTTATTACTTCGACCGTGCACTTGCGTACACACGTAAATAATCGTGTCAACTACGACCTGTGGCTCTGATACCATTGTTGGGTTTTGACGTAGGTAACACAGAGGAATAACAAAAATTTAATTCCTACTCAAATCCCACCAAGGATCACGGGAAGAGACTCATAACATGATGAAGGACATTGAAGATGTGTACATTTTGGTTCGGGAGATCACACGAAGAATATTGTCCTCGTCTCTACGGTTGATCCACGTCTAGAGATGAGATCTAGATTCTTCCTTCTCAAGTGCTAGCTTGGACCGGAGGAAGAGGCAAGAATGAATCAAGCAACGAGGAAGGCAATGGAGGGTTTCGACCCTCCTCTTGTGGCCGACGAGTAGGGGACGGGCTAGGGGCTCGACCTCCTAGCTTTGTCTCACTCTCTTTCTTTTTCTCTCTCTCCCACTTAGTTATGTTATGAGCATTAGTTATGGGAAGGACGCTAGAGCATCCTTTATATAGTCCAACAACTCCTTTTTAACTACATAAAGACCCTTCCTAGTTCTACATGAACTTGGATTAGTCCCCTCCTTGAAAATTAGTCCTACTAAGTTTGCAAAGTGTTCCAAAGTGATCCTTATAATTAATTAATCATATTAATTAATCTCAAATCTAGTTCAACTCTATTTGACGTGTGACCCCATAGGTTTCTACTTAGTTGGTAGTAACTTATTACTAACATGGAGCGGTGTCTAGCAACACATCCATGCACCCAACTAATAGAAATAAGCCAGTAATCCCGACAAACCTTTGTGCCCAATATCTCATATTGCACTATCCCTTTGTCTCCATATCCGGATTGGACACGAGACATAAATAGTCATACTCATATATCCAATCCATAGTTCCTCAACCCTGGGAATATGCTTATGCAAGCAGATAACATCAATATCTCCATATTGATTCATCTGAGTCTGGCCAGACATTCAATAAGCCTCATCCGTCGAGTGGCTGTGGATATTTACTCCTATTATGTGGGAGGGAAAAATCCTCTCTACATCACTACGATCTCTAAGCCTTCTTCATATCATGCTCGATAACTACCTTTATAGTCACACAGTTATGGTGTAACGTTTGATAACATCAAAGCACGATATTTCACAACTAAAGTATCTAGTGACTTCAAGTCTAAGGATTGGAATCATATTAGCACTACGAGAAGTGATTGTGACTTTAACATTATCTAATGTATCCTTCTCGTTGTGGGTCAATCCAGTATGCCATAACTCGTAATGCATACCCATGTGTTAGACTTGATATCTCCATACCAATCTACACACATACTAGTCTATATTTGATCGTCCTATTAATCAATATAATGGACTAGGGATATTTAAGATAAAATACACATTGTATCTAAGGACTTCATTATATTAAGTATCACAATATATAATAAATGAATATTCTAGACAATAACATAGTTTCATACTAAGTATTAGATTGCCTCTAGGGAACCTAATCCAATAGTCTCCCACTTGCACTAGAGCCAATCCGGTGCATCTCGTATGCTTATAGATCTGGCGTGCCCTTCATGCTTTCGCTGCGCAAGAGGTTTTGTATGCGGATCTGAAATATTGTCATCCGTTGGAATCTTGCACATCTTCACATCTCCTCGGTCGATCATATCACGAATAAGATGGAATCTCCTAAGTACATGCTTTGACTTCTGGTGTGATCTAGGTTCCTTGGCTTGTGCGATCGCCCTGGAGTTGTCACAATACAACTCTATGCGATCCACGATGCTAGGGACCACACCAAGCTCAGTGATAAACTTCTTTATCCAAACTGCCTCTTTTACTGCTTCCGCAGCAACAATGTACTCAGCTTCTGTTGTAGAATCAGGAACTATCCCTTGCTTGGAACTCTTGCAGCTCACAGCTCCTCCATTCAGGAAAAACACGTATCCAGACTGTGATCTGTAGTCATCTTTGTCGGTTTGGAAGCTCACATCAGTGTAACCAATTACACTTAGCTCTTCCTTACCTCCAAATATCAAGAACGCATCATTTGTTCTTCTAAAGTACTTTAGGATGTTCTTGACAACAATCTAGTGACTCTCACCCGGATTGGAATGATATATGCTCACCATACTCAACGCGTATGATACGTCTGGTCTAGTACACAACATGGCGTACATGATGGATCCTATGGCCGAAGCATAGGGTATCCTACTCATGCGGTCCTTCTCAATCTCATTGGAGGGACAGTAATTCTTTGAAAGAGTGACTCGATGCGACATGGGAAAGAATCCCTTCTTGGAATCTTTCATGTTGAACCTCTTCAAGTCTAAGGATTGCAATGTTACGGTGTAACATTTGATAACATCAAAGCACGATATTTCACAACTAGAGTATCTAGTGACTTCAAGTCTAAGGATTAAAATCATATTAGCACCACGAGAAGCGATTGTGACTTTAACATAATCTAATGTATCCTTCTTGTCGTGTGTCAATCCAGTATGCCATTACTCCTAATGCATACCCATGTGTTAGACTTGGTATCTCCATACCAATCTACACACATACTAGTCTATATTTGATGGTCCTGTTAATCAATATAATGGACTAGGGATATTTAAGATAAACAACACATTGTATCTAAGAACTTCATTATATTAAATATCACAATATATAAAAAATGAATATTCTAGCCAATAACATTGTTCATGCTAAATATTAGATTGCCTCTAGGGAACCTATTCCAACAATCAGTAAGACTCTGCCAGACTAGTTGAACATGCTGAATGCAGCTGAACAGAGCATCAACAAAGGCAAGGGCAAAGTCATAATGATGGTGAATAAGAGGAAGGGAAAGGGTGTTGCTTCTACCTCCAAAGGAAAGCGCAAGAAAGTTGCAAAATCCAAGGTAGCCCTAAAGCCTAGTGGGGGCGTGGCTAAAGGTGAATGTAACTACTGTAGCCAGCCGGGTCACTGGAGGAAAAATTGCCCTAAATATCTGGAGGATAATAAGCTTGGAATAGTGATTCCATCACCACCAGGTATTTATGTTATACACGTCAATCTTTCTATTTCTTCATCTTGGGTATTGGATACTGGATGTGGTTCTCACATTTATCGAAATGTGCAGGATTTGAAAAGAAGTAGAATATTGGCTAAAGGGGAGATAGATATGCGCGTCGGGAATGGAGCAAGAGTTGTCGCATTAGTTGTAGGCGTTTATGAGCTATCTTTGCCTTCTGGACTTTTTTTAGAATTAGAAAATTACTTTTATGTGTATGCTATGAGCAGAAACATTATCTCCATTTCTTGTTTGGACGAGAAGGGTTTTTCTATTTCAATGAAGGACAAGTTTTGCTCCATTTATTTTGATAGTATGCACTATTGTAGTGCGCATTTGTCTAATGGACTGTATATCCTTGATCTAAATAATCCAATCTATAACATAAATACTAAAATAATTAAAACTAATGATTTAAATCCTACATATCTGTGGCACTGTTGTTTAGGGCATATAAATGAGAAACGCATATCTAGACTCCATAAGGACGGACTTCTAGACTCATTTGATTTGGAATCATATGAGACACGCGAATCTTGTTAATTAAGAAAAATGACAAAGTCCCCTTTCAATAAGAAAGGTGAGAGGACTAGTGAGTTACAAGCACTCATACATACCAATGTATGTGGGCCGTTCCCCACGCCTGCCAGAGGTGGTTACAGCTACTTCATTACGTTTACTGAAATTTCAGTAGATATGGATTTGTATACCTTATGAAGGCCAAATCTGAATCTTTTGAATTTTTCAAATAATACAAAAATGAAGTGGAGAAGCAAATTGGTAAAAGTATTAAGGCTCTACGATCTGATCGTAGGGGAGAATACTTAAGCCAAGAGTTTGAGGAATATCTTAGAGAGCGTGGAATAGTATCCCATCTCACTCCACCCGGAACGCCACAATGGAATGGCGTGTCCAAGAGGAGGAATCGCACACAACTGGATATGGTGCGATCTATGATGTCTCAAACGGATCTTCCAATATCATTTTGGGGACATGCTCTAATGACGACAGCTTTTACCATTAACTGTGTTCCATCCAAATCAGTCATAAAGACACCATATGAGATATGGACAGGGAAGCGTCCCATAGTGTCGTTTATGAAGATTTGGGGCTACAATGTCTATGTAAAGAGTTTACAATCAGACAAGTTCGGGCCAAAAGCGGATAAGTGTAAATTTGTGGGATATCTTAAGGAAACGAAATGATATTATTTCTACAATCCCACCGAGAACAAAGTGTTTGTAGCTCGTACCGGCGTGTTTCTATAAAGAGAGTTTTTCTATAAAGAAGCAAGTGGGAGGACTGTATAACTTGAAGAAATTCAAGAACCACAAATCACTGAACAGATGATGAAACTTGAGCAGGAGCCGCAAGTTGTTGTGGAAGAACCTGTTCAGGTAACACAGGAACTATGTAGATCAGGAAGATTACGTCATGAGCCAGAGAGGTACGGACTTCTCGTGACGGAGCCTGATAACGTACCACTCATGGATGATGAGCCTGCAACCTACGGGGAGGCCATGAAAGGCCCAGACTCTAAGAAGTGGCTAGAAGCCATGAGATCCGAAATGGATTCCATGTATGCCAACAAAGTATTGAATTTGGTGGAACCACCTGAAGTGGCTCGGCCCCTAGGGTGCAAATGGGTCTTCAAGACGAAGACCGACATGGATGGCAAGGTAGTTGCGTATAAGGGGTGATTGGTGGCTAAAGGGTATAAACAAATTTATGGTATTGACTATGATGAGACCTTTTCACAAGTCGCCATGACTAAATCCATTCGAATCCTACTTGCTATTGCAGCATACTATGACTATGATATTTGGCAGATGGATGTCAAAACAGCGTTCCTTTATGGGAACCATCTCGAGGATGTGTGTATGACACAACTGGAGGGGTTTTAGGATCCAGAGAATGCCAATAAATTCTGTAAGCTGCAAAGATCCATTTATGGATTAAAGCAAGCTTCTAGGAGTTTGAATTGACGTTTTTATGACGCAGTCAAAGAGGTCGGCTTCATCAAGAACGAAGATGAGCCTTGTGTTTACAAGAAGGTTAGTGGGAGCTCTGTAGTGTTTCTGGTCCTCTATGTGGATGACATACTAATCATTGTAATCGATATTCCTACTTTGCAATATGTTAAAGATTGGCTAGGAAAGTGTTTCGCAATGAAGGACTTAGGAGATGCAGCCTATATACTTGGTATAAAGATCTATAGGGATAGATCTAGAAAGCTGGTCGGCCTAAGTCAAAGTACATATATTGACAAGGTGTTGAAAAAGTTCAACATGCAAGATTCCAAGAAGGTATTCTTGCCCATGTCGCATGGAGTGACTTTATCCAAGACTGACTGTCCTACCAATGATATTGAGAAGGACCGCATGAGTAGGATACCATATGCTTCGGCCATAGGATCCATCATGTGCGCCATGTTGTGTACTAGAACAGACGTATCATACGCGTTGAGTATGGTGAGCAGATATCAGTCCAATCCGGGCGAGAGTCACTGGATTGCTGTGAAGAACATTCTAAAGTACTTAAGAAGAACTAAGGATGCATTCTTGATATTTGGAGGTAAGGAAGAGCTAAGTGTAATTGGTTACATAGATGCAAGCTTCCAAACCGACAAAGATTCCTACATATTGCAGTATGGATACGTGTTTTGCCTGAATAGAGGAGTTGTGAGCTGGAAGAGTTCCAAGCAAGGGACAGTTGTTGATTCTAAAACAGAAGCTGAGTACATTGCTGATACGGAGGCAGCAAAAGAGGTAGTCTGGATAAAGAAGTTTATCACTGAGCTCGGTGTGGTCCCTAGCATCGTGGATCCCATAGAGTTGTTTTGTGACAACTCTAGAGCGGTCGCACAAGCCAAGGAACCAAGATCACACCAGAAATCAAAACATGTACTTAGGTGATTCCATCTTATTCTTGATATGATAGATCGAGGAGATGTGAAGATGTGAAAGATTCCAAGGGATGACAATCTTTCAGATCTGCTCACAAAGCCACTTGCGAAGTGAAAGCATGAAAGGCATGCTAGATATATAGGCATACGAGATGCACTAGATTGGCTCTAGTGCAAGTGGGAGACTATTGGAATAGGTGCCCTAGAGAAAATCTATATTTAGTATGAACAATGTTTTGGCTAGAATATTCATTTACTAATTATTGTGATATTTAATATAATGAAGTCCTTAGATACAATGTGTTGTTTATCTTAAATATCCCTAGTCCTTTATATTCGTTAACAGGACGATCAAATATAGACTAGTAAGTGTGTAGATCGATATGGAGATATCAAGTCTAACACATGGAAATGCACTAGGAGTAATGGCATACTGGATTGACCCACGACGAGAAGGATACATTAGATTATGTTAAAGTCACAATCGCTTCTCGTAGTGCCATTTATATTGTAATCCTTAGACTTAAAGTCACTAGATACTCTAGTTGTGGAATATCATGATTTGATGTTATTCAACGTTGCGCCTTAACCGGACAACTATAAAGATAGCCATCGAGCATGATAGGAAGCAAGCTTAGAGATCGTAGTGATGTAGAGAGGATTTGTCCCTCCCACATAATGGGAGAAAATATCCATGGCCACTCGAGGGATGGTGCTTATTGAATGTCAGGCCAGACTCAGATAAATCAATATGGAGATATTGATGTTATCTTCTTGAATAAGCATATTGCTGGGATCGAGGAACTATGGATTGGATATACGAGTGTGACTATTTATGTCTCGTGTCCAATCCGGATATGGAGACAAGTAATACGTTATATTGGGCACAAGGTTTGTCGGGATCATTGACTTATTTCTATTAGTTAAATTGCATGGATGTGTTGCTAGACACCGCTTCATGTTAGTAATAAGTTACTACCAACTAAGTAGAAACCTATAGGGTCACACGTCTAATAGAGTTGAGCTAGATTTGGGATTAATTAATATGATTAATTAATTAGAATGATCATTTTGCAACACCTTGCAAACTTAGTAGGACTAATATGCAAGGAAGGGACTAATCCAACTTCATGAAGGATTAGGAAGGTCCTTTTTGTAGTTAACAAGGAATTGTTGGACTATATAAAGGATGCTCTAGCTTCATTTCCTACAACTAATGCTCATAACATACGTGAGTGGGAGAGAAATAAAGAGAGAGAGTAAGACCACAAGGAGGCCGAAGCTCCCCTGCGTTCTCCCCTACCCGTCGGCCACAAATAGAGGGTCGATCCTCTCTTTGTTCCTCATTGCTCTATTCCTTCTTCCATCTACCTCCGATCCAAGCTAGCACTAGGAGAAGGAAGATCTAGATCTCACTTCTAGACGTGGATCAACCGTAGAGACGAGGACATTATTCTTCGTGTGATCTCCCGAACCAAAAGGTACACATCTTCTATGTCCCTCATCATGTTATGAATGTCTCTTCCTGTGATCCTTGGTGGGCTTTGAGTAGGAATTAAATTTTGTTATTCTGCTGTGTTACCTACGTCAAAACCCAACAGTAATATACACATTTCACGTAATGATCACATAACACAATAGCATGCGAAGTGACAATAACAATAATATATGGATCGACATATAATTAACACGGAGCATGTTGATATACCATAAGCGATAATAATATTGTTAAGTGCATAACCCCCTACCTCAATAATAGCATCTAATAAGACTTCAAAATAATAACAGTTGCTCCAAAGCATGCTCACATGAGTGTTGCTGGAAAGTTATTATACTTATGCAGTGCTAGACCAGATATGTGCTTTGATGTTCATAAACTAATTAGCTGAGAATCTTAGAGCAGTAAACCATGTTTTGAGGTATTTACGAGGGAGTATTGGTCAATGTTTATTCTTCCCAGCTGCAAATGAAATTGATTTGAAGGCTTACTTAGATTCAGGCTAGGCTGGATGCATTGAAACAAGAAGGTCTACTACTGGGTATTTGATCTATTTGGGTGACCGCTTGGTCTGTTGGAGGTCAAAGAAACAGGCAATGGCATCAACAGAGGGTTGACTTCAACAGCTTGTGAGGTACGATGGTTTCTTTTCTTATTGAAGCATTTAAGCATTTCTCTCAGTCATCTCTAGTAATGTACAGTGACGGTATATGTAGTCTTCCATGAAAGAACAAAGCACATTGAATATGATTATCATCTGATTATAGACATGGTTAATGCATGTGTTCTGCAGCTGATTCATGTGCCTTCTCTCTCACCAACTGACAGCGTAAACTATCTGCTTTTTCGCAAGTGTACGATCAAGTAGTATAGAGTATGTAATTGCGACTCTGGTTGTCGAACCCACGAGAACAGTTTAAGTTTTTGCTAATCAGAATTAGAATAAGACACGAAGTTTGTAAAAAGGAGGAAGGTTTGGGATTTGATTATGCTAAATTATAATAAATAAAAACAGTAAAAAGACTTATTTTATTTTTCTGCTGAATATTTTGTCGAAATTGTTGTAGTTGTAAAAGTCGATAATTCTAAAAATCTAGATTCCAGGATCCCCTAGGGTTACTCTCCAGCTTCCATGGTTTATTCGATTTCAGAAACACACAGTGGTTTTGTTTATGCCAGCATACCAATAGTACAATCTCCTCTCGGTCTCATGCACTTATCACGTGACTGCAGATTTTCGGGTCCTCTCGGTCCACCTAAATCTGCAGGTTCGTTCTAAGTCTGCTAGGGTTACAGGTTCTCCTCTCGGTCTCCCCCTAAACGTCTAACAGTTGGTCTAATGCTTCTGGGCTAGTCCCCTGATTCTCTTCACCTCTCGGTCCATCAAGGCAGAGTACTAAATCCTGTCTTTTCTTCCTAACATTCACTGGTCACTCTCGCACACCAGGTCCTGTCTGTAACACTCCTGGGTGATCAGGCCATTCATGTATGTAAATAAAATCAAAGACAGAATAATAAACAAACCATCCTGTATTAAGACTTAGCTAGCCATGCATCTGAAAATCAAAACAACCAAGTCTGCTGAATTCATAAACCCTAGGTTCACCGAGAACCTAGGCAAAAGGTCTAGCTAGCTTGCATTATTAAAAGACAATGTTTCATAAAAAGAGAAAAGATCAAACTAGTTATTTCTGAAGATACTGGAAAACTGCTCCAATCCTGCTCTGCTCCAACTCCTGGCTGCTGTGAAACTGGCTGCTGATGATGATAATAGTTGTGGTATGCCTTCGTAACCCTAAAACAGTGCTGGGACACCTCCTTTTATATTGCCACAGTCTCCAAAACTGATGCACGAAATTCCTGTTTTACCCTCGAAAAGACCCGTCCTGGAAGATTCTGGAACACGCCTGTGCGTTCAAACGCACACTTCCTGCGTTCAAACGCAGTGCGTATGAACGCATACCCCCCCTGCGTTTGAACGCAGGACTTAGTCAATTTCCTCTTCTGGCTCCTGAACCCATGCGTTTGAATGCAGCTTGCCTGCGTTTGAACGCACCCCTTGGCCGTTTCTTCTCCTGAGTGTTGAGCCCTGCGTATGAACGCACAACCTGCGTTTGAACGCAGGACTTAGTTTTTTCTGCGCTTTGGTCTCTGACTCCTGCGTTTGAACGCAGCCTGCCTCTGCGTATGAACGCAGGACTTAGCCAAATTCTGCCATTTTTTCCTGCTGCCTGTCTTGTGCGTTTGAACGCAGCTTCTGCGTTTGAACGCACAACTTAGTCATTTTTCCTCTTTTCCTGCTCAGCTCTCCTGATACGCTACTTCCAATCCAAGTCAATCTCATGCATTTTTCCGGCACCTGTTACCTGCACATAACACGCACCCGCGATCATATCCAACAAACAAAAGTATGCATAAAATTACTCAAATTTTGCAATCATGATATACAAATCTCTGCCTCGTATCTGGTGGAAAATAAGCTGAAAATGGCCAAACTCAACTCTCACAGGGTTAAAACCAATGGTAAAAAGATGTCCCAGACTAATACATTTTCAAGCTGTCAAAATACACCCACACTTATCTCTGCTCGTCCCGAGCAGACCCTTGCATACTACCCTGCAGACCCATTTTTGCATACTTCAATTTGCATACTTCCCCTCTGTCACAGATTCAAGACACAGACCAAAACACTCAATAGACGACTGACTCAGCTACAGAATATACACAAACTGACTCAAGACACAACAATTTTTTTTTTTTTTTTTTATATATATTATATTTTCTGAAATTGGGCAACCTCTCTATCATAAACTGAAATCATCAAATCCTCACAAGCTTATTTCGAAATTTCACACACGCAGCAGGAAATGATATAAACTGATCCTATGCACAAATTCACTAAGGTATCCCCAAACATCCACCAAACCTACCAAGATAAGGCACGTCCTTTGACTCAGAGGGTCCAGGCATCTATAGTCAACAGATAGTTTTTCTTCGCCAAGTCATTTGAGGTTTTCAGACCCTCTTAGCCGTTATTGCGTTTGATTTGCAAATTGTCCCATTGCTGGGAGACACAACTCCTGTGTAATACGGCTTGACTTTAATTTCCCTCCTAAGCTCTAAATTGGATTGAATCCAAATTTTCCATGTGAATGGAAGCACATTATGTTGTTTCTCCTTAAGCACAAAATATTATTTTTTTTTTCATTTTTTTTTTTTCTTATATTTTTTTTTAAATACCCCTCTGTTTTTTACAACGGTGCAGTAGAGCATTAAGAGTGTAGGCTTTTTAGGATTTTCTCTTGGAACCACCTTAAGGGATGGTGGTGTACATTCTACAACTTCGCTTAGGCTACAGATTTGTACCACATAAAACCGACTCAACACGAAGGTCCACCCCAGATTCCAAGAGTCCACCAGTTTCCACGGGAAACAGAATATTCAACTATCTAAAGACCGAATCTGCCTAGCACACTAGAGAAGTCAAAAGTATGCCTGTATCTACTTTCCACATTCCTGAATACCCGGGATAGCCTGTCGTGAAAATTATGCACAAAATACTAAAATTTGAAGTATCCCTGCTACAGTGCTTCCTACTCTAATAAGCTCTTTCATTGGATCCTCTTCAGTTTCTAGGTCCTAAGTTGCCCTTTGTCAGAAAAAATATTTATTCATTATTATTTTTATTTTATTTTTTATTTATTATTATTATTATTATTTTTTTTTTCATGCAAGGTCAGAAAGGTTGGTGGGTAGACTCAACATAAAAAACGTGCTGACTCAAAAAATGAAAATAAAATGAAAAATAAAATATACAAAAATATGCTGACATGGCTATGCAGGAGGACACGATTCCCCACCCCCACACTAGAGGTGGCGCGTCCTCGCGACTCTACTGATCTGGTCGGTAACTCGAATCTGTGTTCTCCGGAGTAGACTGGTCAGTCGGCTCGGGAGATGGTGAAGGGGTACGCCCTCTGGCGCGTTTCCTCGCAGCATGGCGTGCTGCGGCAGCGGTACCAGCGTGGCTGGCACCGGGATGGGCACTGCTGGCCCCTGGGTCTGCATGCTCTCTCCTAGGTGGGTACTGGGTACCGGGTCTGCCGGGGTCACCGACACTGTCTCCATGTTCCGGGCTCGGTGTGGGGTCATGGCCAGAGAAGCTATCAAATGGCCGGCTATCCTCCATTGTCCAGCTTGGACAATTATCACTAGAATAGCGGGCTGGAAAATTAAACTGCCTACCACGCATGTTACTCTGAATTTCAGCAAGTGCCGACTCATGAGCTCTCATGGCGGCTGTATGAGCGTGGTAGATGTGCTTCTGGGTCTTAAACAATTTGCCAAGACCCCTGGCCATTTTCTTGACCGTCTTTACCAGGTAGTTTTGTACTTTTTCTTGGGCCTTAATTTTCTTTCTGACCCACTCCTCATGCTCAGTCCTCTCCAGGCGCCCAAAAGAGCTGCGCCTGGCCCCTCTGCTAGACTGCCCCAAGTCAGGGTCGGCCTGCCTGTGTTCGCTGGAACTGGCAGAACGGGGCAGTGGGAAGGGTCCTGGTAAGGCTGGTAAACCCCCATCACCGGTAGGAGGCGGTGGTGGCATGCCACCACCCCCACCCTGAGGTGGAACAACATCATCATCATCGTCCACTTGGACATATTCAGGAGGGCCGTGAATGGCCTCCTCCAGCGCACATCTCATGTTCTTGTACTTGCGTACTTGAACAGGTCGAATGTCTCTCAGCTCGCCAGGAATGACCACAAGATAATCCTGCGCCATTTTTGTCAACATCCCCAGAAGACCCAAACCCTTCTTGCTGTGGGTCTCCTTCCTTTCCCGGAAAAACTCACAAATGATTTCCGGGAGGCTCACAGGCTCACGGGCCATCAAACAGTAAACAAGCAGGGCAATATTATAATCAATGTGGGTAAAGTGTTTTATACCCACAATTCTGTTGTTCACCCACTCTGTCCACCATTTCGCCTCTCGAATCAGGTAGGTCGATGGCAGTTTCCGGTAGGAAGGACTCCTCTCAGGGTGGTACCAGACAGCGCCGGGGACACCAGCACACAGGGTGGTCAGGATCTGCTCACTCAACTGCTCTGATGGATGACGTCTCAGTTCCTGGAACTGACAGTCATCCAACACCAACTCCAGACCCAGACTCTCTCGGATACTCTCTGGGGTGATTCTAATCCATCTCTTTCTGCAGTAAATCCAGTCAATTGACTGGACTTCACTGTTCATGCACTGCTGGAGATTGCTGTAAATCTCCTTAGCCAGCACAGAACTGACCCGCAGATTGGGAAACCCAGTAAACAAATCCCCAAACTGATCCTGTCCAGTAAATTCATACAGTTCGTCCCCCATGGCTACCCTATCACGTGGAAAGGTCCTCTCAGCGGGTATGTCATACCGAATCTTTTTGTCTTGCAAAAAGAAACGGTGTGCCTCCATGTTAACAAACCTATGGTCGCAGAAATAGTTAGGCCTAAGCAGACGGCAGTCTATTATGTTCAATGGTGCAATAGCCCTATCCGGCCTCATGAAAGGTTGATCCACCTCCATTTCAGATTCAAACAGTAAAAATTGAAAATATTCAAAGAGAATGAAAAGATAGAACCTGGGTACCCGGAGTGAATCTTACGGGTACATATCTGGAAATATCTCTCTGAGCTGAATCTGTTGGTGTTTGGATCGGCTGATTTGGATCACCCCCACACTGTTCCTGACCTTCTGGCGGTGCTGCGGTGGTCGTCGGAGGCTGCTGGCGGCAGACTGCTCTGGCGGCTGCTAGGGCAGAGAGAATTTTCTAGAGAGAGAGTTGAAAACTGGAAGACTTGTGTGAAAATGAGTCACTGTCATCCGTACAGTATATATAGGCGAACTTTCAGAAATTGCAGAATGGCCCCAAAATTTCAAAATTTTTCAAATTTTTCCGAAATTTTTGATCCCGCTCAAATGTGCGTTTGAACGCAGGTTCTGCGTTTGAACGCACTGCTTAGTTTTTCTGGAAAATTTGAAGATCTGATGAGCTGCGTTTAAACGCAGGGTGTGCGTTTGAACGCAGTGCTTGAACGTTCTTGAATTTTTCTGGGTCTGATGAGTTGCGTTTGAACGCAGTGCTTGAACGTTCTTGAATTTTTCTGGGTCTGATGAGTTGCGTTTGAACGCACATGAGCTGTGTTTGAACGCAACGCTTATCTTCTGCATCTCGGATGAGCTGCGTTTGAACGCACATGAGTTGCGTTTAAACGCATGCCTTTGTCTCTCTAGAAAATCTCTGCTGATTGGGTCTGCGTTTGAACGCAGGATCTGCGTTTAAACGCACGCCTTAAGAATTTTCACCTCTTCTTTGTCATCCTGCGTTTGAACGCACTGTGTTGCGTTTAAACGCACCACTTGGTGGCTGAAAATTTTCATGATGTGATCTGCGTTTGAACGCAGGTCTGCTGCGTTTGAACGCAAAAGTGTTAGCAGTTTCCAGTGCTCTTCCTGTCCGTTGGTGAGGCTGCGTTTGAACGCAGGTCCTGCGTTTGAACGCACTGCGTTTGAACGCAAGTCTTCTGCGTTTAAACGCACGCCTCTGCTTCCTGAAAACACTGAGTTCAACATTAAATCCCTCTTTCATACTTTTCTCTCAAATTATGAACATTGTAAAAATTATATAAAAACAACTACCTACGTTGGGTTGCCTCCCAACCAGCGCTTGTGATTTACAGTCGACAGCCTGACTTTGTTACCTCTGCTGTAATCACGGACTGTCGAGGTAGAGTGCCTCTACCTCCATGATTTCCTGAGAATCCCTGTATGGCTTGACTCTGTTCCCATTCACCTTGAAAACTGTGTTGTCCCTCGGGTTCTCCAGCTCCACCACTCCCCATGATGTGATGTCCTTCACAATAAATGGTCCAGACCATCTTGAGCGCAGCTTCCCTGGATAGAATTTCATCCTTGAATTGTATAGGAGAACCTTCTGCCCGATTTCTATCTTCTTTGGTAGAATGCGGTTGTCATGCCACTTCTTTGTTTTCTCCTTATAAATTTTGGCACTCTCGTATGCAGTTTTACGAAATTCCTCCAGTTCAAGGAGTGCCATCTTCCGTTTGTTTCCTGATAAACTGTGATCCATATTCAGCTGTTTGATTGCCCAGTAAGCTTTGTGCTCCAATTCTACTGGTAAATGACATGCTTTCCCAAACACCAGCTGGTACGGGGACATTCCCAGTGGGGTTTTGTAAGCAGTTCTGTATGCCCAAAGCGCATCATCCAGCTTTAACGACCAGTCCTTCCTTCCAGGATTCACAGTTTTTTCCAATATGCTCTTTATTTCCCTGTTGGACACCTCTGCTTGCCCGTTTGCCTGAGGGTGATAAGGCAGTGATACCTTATGGATAGACACCCCATACTGCTTTAGAACCTTGGCAAAGACTTTATTGATAAAATGAGAACCTTCATCACTGACCATGGCTCTCGGTGTCCCAAATCTGGTAAAGATATTACGTTTGAGGAACCTTTCTACGACTGACGCATCGTTCTTCTGGCAGGCTATTGCTTCCACCCACTTTGACACGTAATCCACTGCCAATAAGATGTAAAGATTTCCCAGCGACGAAGGAAAAGGACCCATAAAATCAATACCCCACACGTCGAAAGGCTCGACTTCCTGCCAAAGTGTCATGGGCATTTCATTCCGCTGAGAGATATTTCCTGTCCGTTGGCAACGATCACAACTCTGCGCATAATCATGGCAGTCCTTAAAAACTGTTGGCCAGAAAAATCCTGACTGCAGCACCTTGTGAGCTGTTCTCGGTCCGCTGAAGTGTCCTCCACACTGTGCTGAGTGGCAGTGCTGAATTACCTCCAAAATTTCGTGACATGGAATGCACCGTCGGAGAATGTTATCTGCCCCTTGCTTGAACAGATAAGGATCGTCCCAGAAATATTGCCTGCAATCTGAAATAAATTTCTTTTTCTGCCAAGGGGTGATATCTTCCGGGAGTGCACCATTAACCAAATAATTGGCTATGGCATAGTACCAGGGCCGTCTGTTGGTCTTGATCTTCATAATATGTTCATCTGGAAAATTTTCTTGAATGGGCACCACTTCCTCTGTAGGTTTTTCCAGACGAGATAGATGATCAGCTACTACATTTTCAACTCCCTTTTTATCCCTGATTTCGACGTCAAATTCCTGCATCAGCAGAATCCAACGCAACAGCCTTGGCTTTGCATCCTTCTTTTCCAGCAAGTACTTCAGTGCACTATGATCTGTAAAAATAATGACTTTAGAGCCTACCAGGTACGATCTGAATTTATCCAGGGCAAAAACGACTGCCAGCAGCTCCTTCTCTGTAGTCCCATAATTAATCTGTGCCTCATTCAGGACCCTGCTGGCATAATAGATGACACTGCACACCTTGTCCTTTCTCTGTCCCAGTACCGCGCCCACAGCATAATCACTGGCGTCGCACATCAGCTCGAACGGGAGCGTCCAGTCTGGTGTTGTGATAATGGGTGCAGTCGTCAGCCTTTCTTTAAGCACGTCAAAAGCTTCTTTGCAGGCTTCGTCAAATACGAAGGGCACATCTTTTCCCAACAAATTACAAAGTGGCTTTGTAATTTTTGAGAAATCTTTAATAAATCTTCTGTAAAATCCTGCGTGGCCCAAAAAGCTCTTGATTGCCCTCACTGTGGTTGGATACGGCAGCTGCTTGATCACCTCTATTTTTGCCCTGTCTACTTCCAGCCCTTTACTGGAAATCCTGTGTCCCAGCACTATTCCTTCAGTCACCATGAAGTGGCATTTTTCCCAGTTAAGTACCAGATTTGTTTTTCTGCAGCAATCAGAACTCTGGCCAGATGGTATAAGCAATCTTCGAAGCTGTCTCCGAATAATGAAAAATCGTCCATGAAAACTTCTAGATTTTTCTCTATCATATCAGAGAAAATAGCCATCATACACCTCTGGAATGTTGCTGGGGCATTGCACAGTCCGAATGGCATTCGTCTAAAGGCGAACGTTCCATACGGGCAAGTGAACGTCGTCTTTTCTTGGTCTTCTGGATTTATGTAGATCTGGTTGTAGCCCGAGTACCCGTCCAGAAAACAGTAATAAGCATGATGCGCTAGTCTGTCCAACATCTGGTCCATGAATGGCAGCGGGAAGTGGTCTTTCAGTGTGGCATCGTTCAGCTTCCGATAATCCATACAGATTCGCCAGCCAGTGACAGTTCGCTGGGCGATCTGTTCCTGATCAGCATTCTGCACTACTGTAATACCCCCTTTCTTCGGTACACACTGGACAGGACTCACCCAGGTGCTTTCTGATATGGGGTATATAATTCCTGCTTCTAGCCACTTCATGACCTCCTTACGTACCACATCTTTCATAATCGGGTTCAATCTTCTTTGAGGCTGGATGACTGGCTTCTTTCCGTCTTCGATTCTTATTTTGTGCATGCAATAATCAGGACTGATTCCCTTCAAGTCTGCAATTGTCCATCCGATGGCTTCTTTATGCTCTCGAAGTACCTCCAGTAGCTTTTGTTCCTGTTCCTGAGATAAAAGAGATGAAACAATTACTGGCAGTGTATTATTTTCACCAATAAAAGCGTACCTGAGATGTTCTGGCAACTGTTTTAATTCCAGGGCCGGTGGTTCCTGCAGTGACGGGACCAATGTCATTTTCTGCTCGCCTCCTTCATCCCTGTATAGCCTGACCCAGCTTTCTGTTCCCATGATCTGCTCATCCTGTTGCTCTTCTGTTTCCTCTGGAAATATGTCTTCAAATTCTTCCCATAAATCTTCTATCTCATCGCTTTCCAGGTCATCAATTACCTCAACTGCAAAACAGTTTTCATGCCCATAATGATCGGGAAGCTGGAGAGATTTGAAAACATTAAATTTTACTTTTTCTTCATTAATTTGCATGGACAGCTCTCCACTTTTGCAGTTAATAATGGCTTCACCAGTCGCCAGGAAAGGTCTGCCCAGGATCAGTGGAACCTCTCCTGCCTCCATATCCAATATCACAAAATCTGCTGGAAAAATAAGCTCTCCCACTTTTACCAGGATATCTTCAATTACCCCATAGGCAGGTTTCACAGATCTGTCAGCCATTTGAAGCATAATTCTGGTTGGGCGTGGCTCTCCGACTCCCAGACTTTTGAAGATGGTCAGTGGCATCAAGTTGATGCTGGCACCCAGATCACATAAGGCTTTTCCTGTGTATGCACTGCCCAGGGTTACTGGAATAACAAAGCTGCCAGGGTCTTTCTTTTTCAGTGGTAGACCATTTTTTACACAACTGCTCGCTTCTGCCGTCAGATTCACTGTTTCGAAGTCACTCATTCGCCTTCTACCGTACAAGATGTCTTTGAGAAATTTCGCATAAGTAGGCATTTTGGCAAGTGCTTCAGCAAAAGGTATATTTATCTGTAATTGCTTGAATACCTCCAGAAATCTGGCGTAGTCTTTGCTGTCATCTCTCTTGCGTGTCTTCAGAGGGTAAGGAACCTCCTTAGAAGTTGGCACTGTCTCTGGATTACCCTCATTCTTCTGCGCTGCTTCCTGCTCGACCGAACCCCTTTTCTGAGGATTTACGGTTGAACTGTCTTCCCGGTCAATCACCTCCTGTTCAATAATTTTTGACTTTTCTGCGCGTGCATGACTGGGATACGGTGGATCCTGCAGTGCAATTCCACTCCGAGTTGTGATAGCATTGATTTGAGCGCGTGGATTGTTCACTGTGTTAGACGTTAAATTCCCTGGGGCTCGTTCTGCCTGGTTCTGTGCAAGCTGTCCATTCTGTACTTCCAGGTTGCGGATAGCAATCTTCATCTGGCTTACATCAGCAGTTAATGAGTCCATCTGTGCGAATCTGGTTTCCAACTGCTTATTGAATTTCTCCATATAGGACTCAAAATGTTGCTGAGACAGGTTTAATTGTGGTGCTGCTTGTGCAGGCTGCGCTGGAGCTGTCTGTTGTGCCTGTGGCCTGTGCTGGAATCCTGGTGCATATACTGCTGCATTGGGATTTCCGTAGCGAAACCCTGGATGGTCACGTGTGCCTGGTCTGTAGCGACTAGGATCCCACTGCTGCTGAACATAGTTGGCATCTTCGGTCTGAAGCTCCAGAATTGCCGCGTCAAAGTCAGGTTCGTCCACTGATGCTACCGGCTTCTTTTCTGTGTACACCTTCTTGACTAAGTCCTGTACCACTTTCGTGAGATTATCAATTCTGTCATCAACCACTGGTTCTGCTACTGCTGCGAGCCTGCGGTCATCAAACAGGCGAGTATCCTGTTTGGCTAGTTGCTTCATCAGTTCGTAGGCTCCATCTTTATCCACATGGTACAAAAAGTTACCCCCAGCTTCCCTGTCAATCCTGTCTGCATTCTCCCTGTCAAGTGCATGGTAGAACACCTGCAGAATCTTTGCGTCCCCGAAGCCGTGATTGGGGCATTTTTTCACAAGTCTCATTAGCCTGTCCCATGCATCTACCACTGTCTCCCCCATCTTCTGTTTGAAAGATAAGATCTCGCTCTGCAGCTTGATAACGCGGGATGCAGGGTAGAATTTTGCCAAGAAATCAGCAACACACCCCTCCCAGGTAGTGATAGACCTCGGTGGTCTTGCCTCCAGCCAATCCTTTGCTGTACCGAACAAACAGTATGGGAATAAAATCAGCTTTAGCGTGTCCGCTTCGACTCCTCTGTACTTAATCTTGTTGCAGTAATCCTCAAATTTTCCAAGGAAGTCGTTTGGATCTTCATCTGCCTTCCCATTAAAGGGACAATGGGTCTGGGCGGTCTGAATGGTGGATGATTTCAGGTCGAAGTGCTCTGCTGTAATGGGAGGCACTACAATAGCTGGTTGATGTCCTCCGGTTGGGACTTCAAAGTTTTCGACCAGTGCCCTTCCAGACCTGTTATAAGTCCTCTGATTGTTCCTGGCAGCAAAACCTGCTGCTATCAGCTCTTCAATGTAAAGAGCCATCTGTGCTGGAGTACGTTGTGGCTGTCCTGTGGGTGTTCTTGTTTCGGTTGTGGTGTCTTCTCCGTGCTCAGACATCGCGGCTCGGTGTCTGCGACTTTGCTCTCTGAAAAGTTTTTCGGGATCTTCGAGTGGTGATACCAGTTTGCGGGGCAATCTGGGCATAAACTAGAATAGCCTGAAAATCAGATTTCAAGAGTAGTAAGTCGAAAGAAAGTAACTGTAAAAATAAAAGAAAAACTCTGAGACTTATTCTAATGTCTCTTTAACAAAAACTGTAACCGCTCCCCGGCAACGGCGCCAAAAACTTGACAGCGTAAACTATCTGCTTTTTCGCAAGTGTACGATCAAGTAGTATAGAGTATGTAATTGCGACTCTGGTTGTCTAACCCACGAGAACAGTTTAAGTTTTTGCTAATCAGAATTAGAATAAGACACGAAGTTTGTAAAAAGGAGGAAGGTTTGGGATTTGATTATGCTAAATTATAATAAATAAAAACAGTAAAAAGACTTATTTTATTTTTCTGCTGAATATTTTGTCGAAATTGTTGTAGTTGTAAAAGTCGATAATTCTAAAAATCTAGATTCCAGGATCCCCTAGGGTTACTCTCCAGCTTCCATGGTTTATTCGATTTCAGAAACACACAGTGGTTTTGTTTATGCCAGCATACCAATAGTACAATCTCCTCTCGGTCTCATGCACTTATCACTTGACTGCAGATTTTCGGGTCCTCTCGGTCCACCTAAATCTGCAGGTTCGTTCTAAGTCTGCTAGGGTTACAGGTTCTCCTCTCGGTCTCCCCCTAAACGTCTAACAGTTGGTCTAATGCTTCTGGGCTAGTCCCCTGATTCTCTTCACCTCTCGGTCCATCAAGGCAGAGTACTAAATCCTGTCTTTTCTTCCTAACATTCACTGGTCACTCTCGCACACCAGGTCCTGTCTGTAACACTCCTGGGTGATCAGGCCATTCATGTATGTAAATAAAATCAAAGACAGAATAATAAACAAACCATCCTGTATTAAGACTTAGCTAGCCATGCATCTGAAAATCAAAACAACCAAGTCTGCTGAATTCATAAACCCTAGGTTCACCGAGAACCTAGGCAAAAGGTCTAGCTAGCTTGCATTATTAAAAGACAATGTTTCATAAAAAGAGAAAAGATCAAACTAGTTATTTCTGAAGATACTGGAAAACTGCTCCAATCCTGCTCTGCTCCAACTCCTGGCTGCTGTGAAACTGGCTGCTGATGATGATAATAGCTGTGGTATGCCTTCGTAACCCTAAAACAGTGCTGGGACACCTCCTTTTATATTGCCACAGTCTCCAAAACTGATGCACGAAATTCCTGTTTTACCCTCGAAAAGACCCGTCCTGGAAGATTCTGGAACACGCCTGTGCGTTCAAACGCACACTTCCTGCGTTCAAACGCAGTGCGTATGAACGCATACCCCCCCTGCGTTTGAACGCAGGACTTAGTCAATTTCCTCTTCTGGCTCCTGAACCCATGCGTTTGAACGCAGCTTGCCTGCGTTTGAACGCACCCCTTGGCCGTTTCTTCTCCTGAGTGTTGAGCCCTGCGTATGAACGCACAACCTGCGTTTGAACGCAGGACTTAGTTTTTTCTGCGCTTTGGTCTCTGACTCCTGCGTTTGAACGCAGCCTGCCTCTGCGTATGAACGCAGGACTTAGCCAAATTCTGCCATTTTTTCCTGCTGCCTGTCTTGTGCGTTTGAACGCAGCTTCTGCGTTTGAACGCACAACTTAGTCATTTTTCCTCTTTTCCTGCTCAGCTCTCCTGATACGCTACTTCCAATCCAAGTCAATCTCATGCATTTTTCCGGCACCTGTTACCTGCACATAACACGCACCCGCGATCATATCCAACAAACAAAAGTATGCATAAAATTACTCAAATTTTGCAATCATGATATACAAATCTCTGCCTCGTATCTGGTGGAAAATAAGCTGAAAATGGCCAAACTCAACTCTCACAGGGTTAAAACCAATGGTAAAAAGATGTCCCAGACTAATACATTTTCAAGCTGTCACCAACTTGCTAATTTACCTTGCAAACCTCTATCTTCTCCTATTTTTAAGTTTCTTAAATCCATATTGGGAGTGTTAGATATTCACACTCCAATTTCAGCATTACAACAAATATGACCTTTGTTGACAGTTTTTATGTCGACACACGGTTTCATGTAGCTAGTTACGCGATTAATCGACAAGATTTTTTGTTTTTCGATGCATATGATTTTTTTGTCGACCTTTTGGTTTTATTTTATTCTACCCAAAAATTTAGTCAATGATTGTGAACATTTATTTAATTTTGATAATTACTTATTATGGTGACATACCCAATTGTCAACTCCTGAAAAAAAAAGTGAAAAAAAAAATTAACGGGTAAAAAATTGGTGTTTACCGCACTCCCAAAATGTAAGGAGGGAATAAAAGATTAATTCCCACTTAACACATGTTTTACGAGAAGATTAATCGGACTCTCGAACTCATACGACTCTTTCACACAATCCTCGGGCTCCTCTGCGCCGATCCCAACCTTCAATTCCTTCAATCCCTTCAACTGGCCATCCCATCTTCGATCGATCGAATCCTCTGCGCCAGCCACGTGAACGCCTCTTTCATCTTTACACTCAGACGGTAGTAATCACATACCTCTCTCTCCGCGCATCTCTCTCTGAAACCTTTCTCACAATCGTACGATCCTATCTTCAATCGGCAATCCTCCCTTCAAAAACGATCGATAAAAATTCTACTCAATCTCAACGACCCCATCTCAATGAAGACTCTGTGACGGTCTCTGGAATGGTTACTTGTTACTCGATCCCGGCCTTCAAGTACGTAACTCTTCTCCCTCAGACTCTTCGTATTCCTTTCTTGTATACTGTAAATCTCATGATTCTCTCTTCAATCACATGAAAAATCACTCCCCATAAGAAATCCCATGTTTCGATTGATTGTATTTTACAATGAAGTGACCCAATTTGAGTTTGAATTGCGGAATTGGGGGATTTGACCTGCATGTTACTGATTTAGGTTTAGTTTTGCACGAGTGTTTTTTTTTATTTCATGTCTTAGGGTTTCCAGCAGATTTTATAAAAAATGATTTTTATGTGTTCTTTCTTTTCGAGTGATATTTTTAGTTTCTGACTGTTGTTGGTTGGGTATTTTGAGATTTCATGGTGTTCTCCATGATCTTATACTTTCATTGTAAAGTTCTGCATTGAAATTCATCTATTTTTTCATAAGCAGATTGTGATATCCAATTTAAACATATGGATACTCGTTTAAGTCCTGATATTTCGTGAACTGGAATCCTTACTAGAATACTATCTATGTTCTTTCAGTGTTTATGTGTTTTAGAGGAGATTATGATATCTCAAAACTGACATACATATTCCTATAACATCTAAAAGAGAAAAATTAAAGTGGAGTTGCAGTTTTCAGGTAGCCTTTGGCTCGCACTTATGAATCCCCTTATTGAATGACATTCTCAAGTTCTCTTTCTCTTTCTAATAATCCTGATGGTGGAATATTTTACTCATTTCTGCAAGTTGGATTGCATTTTCTTGAGTTCTCTATTTGGTAAATTTATTCTTACATTGTAAAATAAGATTATGATGTGTAAATGTAATCTATCATGTGGCAGGTGGAAACAGCTGTAGGTTCAGCACCACTCTTGTCACTGCTTGGACTACTGGATTCTGGGTTACAGCACTCGTACTGGAAGGCTCCTGCCAGTACCTCCAGTGTTGAGTTTGTTATTGCACTTGGTAACTTTCTGATGTCTCAGGGGTTATGCTACTCGTTATTCCATGTGGTTATTCAATGTCAGATGCCCCTACGGTATGTGCACTTGCATCTCTTTATTCAACAGTCATGCAAGAAGCTTGAGATAGAAACCAATACATGTGTATCATCCTATTAAATAGATCGCATGATTTCTGAAATTTAGTTCTCTAGTTTTGAAGCCTCTCTATCTCTCAATTGTGGTCTTGTAACCAACTTCTTAGGTACAATATATTCGTCAAAATGTCTGAGCGGTAGTGATAAGGTGAGTTGCATTATGCGTAAAAAAATAAATAATAAAAAAAAGTTCTGAATTAATGGTTGTTACACGCTGCTATTATGTTCTGAATTGTTGATCGTGACATGTTTGCTTTAACATACTTAAATGTTTGAATACTGATGAGTTTTCTAGCTGGAACTGATTCCGATCTTTAACATACACTTAAAAATTTGATTCTCAGCTCAGCTCTATGTCTCTCCCATCTCTCTGTTGGATACTTCGCCTTGCCGCCCCTTCCCTCTGCTTACTCTCGACCATCTTCAGATCGACACAACCTCGGCTGGTGAAAAAGTAATCCCTATATCTTTCTCTTCACCTCTTTCCCTTAAAGCCAGATATTTAACTTCGAGTTTCATCAGTTCTTACTTTCACCGAAGAACAACCACGAATGGGTCTAATCTCTCACACCAGGGCTCTCTCTCGAACCAGGTATTCTCCTCTTCCTCCATGTGCTTGAGTATCTACCTATACCATATTCACTCCCCTTTTACTCTCTCGTGTGAGATAGAGCAGAAACCCTAAATCGAGGATTATTTTCCCGATTGAGAGGGAAGCAGGCAGTAAGGTAGAGGGTTTATGAAGAAGCCACATAGCCTTTTGCCAGTTTATCTCCAGAATATTGACTATTTTTCTGTGGTTGTAGTCTTGGTGATGTTTGTTTTTCCTCTTCCTCCTCCTCCTCCTCCTCCTCCTCCTCCATGCTGAGTACTTTGAGTAATAAGTCGAATGATTCTTACACTCTACTTGCAGTAGTTTCTAGAATTACCCTTCATTTTCTTTTTATGTTATGCTGGTACTTTAAGTAGTATATCAGATAGTTCTTATATGTTTTAAGGTATAATTCTTATATTCTTTCATTTTGACAGTTTAGGTGATTTTACCTTCTTTTAGTTCATACAATTGCTATTGATTTTTTGTAAGAATTCGTATTCTTCTCCTTCAACTTTGCTTAATGATCTGTTGAACATTTGTACATGGGCTTTATGGAGACTGTTTCACGACTGCAGGATTTGGCATTGAGTGAAACAAGTCAATGTTGGCAGCCTGATTCGGTTTAGCATTTGCAGCCTGATTTAGTTTAGCTCATAACGGCATTATGACCTGTTGTCAAGGATAAAGAAGTAAAGGTGCACAATATGGACTATAATATTAGGTAAGTACTCCAAGTGGTATAAAATGGGTGTATGGATTGGTTTCTTATGAATTCATGTATGTCTTGCTACGAATTAGCTAACCCCCTATGTGTTTGTTTGTCTTCATTATTAATCTTCAGGGTTCTATTGAAGGGGGTTTTATGTATAGAAATTCCAGGGTTCTAGCTATGTTTTCGACATTTATCTTTTTGTGCAAGGACAAAATGAGTGAGTTCATTGGGTAGAGTTTTTTTTGCAGTCATCTGATTCGGTAGATAAAGTTGATACATTGATTCCTGATGAAAAAAATTGGTATTTCTAGTCAGTTCCTTGACAGTGAACGAACGTTCAAGCATATAACACCTGTTTTTGTAGCTATATTTATCTCCAATGATCCGCTTAACAGTGCTAATGATTATTCTAGGTGTTGACACACCCTTTTTTGGATTCATTTCCCATAGTGGAAATGAAGGGAAACGGTTTTAGGTGCATTTGAGAGGAACCTTCAAGTTTTCCTACCTGTGCGGTGTCCTTTTATATACTTTCAAAGATTTTGCAGTTTTGTATATTGGGTTTTGATTTGGATCCTGAATAAGAGTTTTTTGGTTCTAGGCGTTTATTCTTGAGTTTGAACTTCTGTGGTAATCCAAGGGTCTGCTTAGATGACACAAATATTAACCTGGTGATCAGTTCTGCCAACTACTCCATTATGCTTCCCAAAAATTGAAGCTTTTTTTATTTATGCTTGGTAGTATGTTTCATTACCAATTGAAGCTTTTTTATTTATGCTATTATCACTGATGATGTTTCGTCTTCTTCTAAGGTAAAGGAGGCCTTGTGTAAATGCTAATAGTTCGAGATCACAAGTAAATCTAATGTCCACTGTTGATATTGCCAAACCTCTGGTGCTTGACGGAATTGCTTGGAGGACGACTTTATCTTTTAATAGGTGAAGTTCTAACTGTGCTATACTCTTATCTACAAAAGATGCAATGTTATTATTTGTTGATCATGAGGATGTTTCTAATTTCAGGGAGTAATGGGAGCATGACATGTTTTCCAGATTGCATCTTATTGTTGGACAATACTACCAGCACGAGTTCTAATTTCTCTGGTTGGGGAAGAAAATGACAGATCTTCTTAGGAAGCCAATGTCCAAAGGATTGATATCTTATGAGGAAAAGTTGTAACGTATTGTTATGTTGTTCTATTCTATACTTATTGCCTGACTAATTTAGGTATCGAATGAGTCTTTGAGCTCTGGGTACCAGAAATTGAACCTTTTGTTTGACGATTTATTTGTCATTCTCAGGGTACAATAATTGACATGGGCATACAACATCATCTGAATGAGATCAGATTGACAGACTTGTGCAATGCTTTAGGAAGACCAAATGATATCACTAACACACTCCGACACTCGGTCTTATCCTGGGAAGACATATTGCTATTCCGAGATAAGGACAGATGCAACCGATGTAGTGTTTTGTGGTTTGGTAAGCGGTTTACGTAGAAACAGATTATTTAACTTGAATGATAAGAACAAATTTCTTAAGTTGATTGATAAGGACATATTTCTTAACTTGTTTGTGAAGGAAAAATTGCTTAAGTTGGTTGATAAGAAGTGATTTTTGCATTTGATGTTAGGTCAATTCGGTTGCTTGTGTGTGCTCGTCGGTGTACCACAAGATGAAGGACAGGCTCGTCGGTATCTCGGAGGAGACCACCACCGGTGTCAAGAGGCTCTACCAGATGCAGATCAATGGAACCCTTTTGTTCCCTGGCATGAATGTTAATGACTCTGTCACCAAGAGCAATGTAATGACTCTACAGACTTCAGATCTGTGTTTACTGAGCATGCAGATCAATGGAACCAGTTAGATCTATGCATAATTTGAGTTAATAAATTTACATTCATGCCCTGATCCGTGATTTGTTCATGCCAGTTTCAACATTTATTGCTACATACTAGGTTGGTGAATCAAATCTTAGATTTATATAATTTTGGTGGTTTAATCAGCTTGGCCCATGTCTAATACTCAATTCATGTCATTAGGGTCACTATCAATTGGTATATATGTGTGTTTGCTTATTTGATTTTGTGTGGTTGTATTCTGATCTAAAGCTTTGGCAGTTTTGTGGTTGGTTATTTTACTTATTCTACTCAAGATTTAGCAGTTTTGTCGTTTGTTAAACCATACAGCCACTATCTTGTGATTCTTTTTTTATTTCTTGCAGGTTTTAGCATCGCTGGTATAGGTTCAGGGCATCAAAGGACCCAAATAAGTACTGGCCGGTGATTCTAGACACTTGATGATATAACAATTAGTAGCTGATTTCTGGGCACTTGATTCCTCTCGATGTAATAGTTTTTGAACTTTGAAACGCAAGCTACTTGTTTTGTTAACTTAATAATGCTTTAATTTGTACGACTCTTTTAATTTGTACGACTCTTTAACTCGGCTAAGGATGCAAAATAGTTATTATGCAGTATTATTTTTATTTGTGATGTAAAAAATCCCACTTTTGGTGGGTTGATCTTGGATTTGAGCACAGTTGTGCATATATGTTTGAGTAGTGTTGGAATTTTGGGTGCATTTCTGCATATATGTAAAAATCCCCATTATCTTTTTTCTTAATTTGGTCGTGGTACAGGCGACAAACATGTGTGTCGCCATGTAGATGTAATCATATCTACTGGTGACAAATAATTTTGTCACTTATCTACATAAATGACTAAATTTACTTGTCGGTAGTTCTACTAGTGACAGAAAATGTTTGTTGTTAGATTTAAACTGTCGGAAAAAATTGATGTCGCCCGTTTTTTTCTACCGACATAAATCGCGTTTGTCGGCTTTAATACTAACGACCGAGATGTAGTGACAACTTTGAGTCAAAAAATAATTTGTCGATATGATTTCTACCGACATATTTGGCCTTTCTAGCGACAATTTTTTTATGTCAAGGGAGGCAGAATTTGTTGTAGTGGAGGGGCCTATCAAAGTATAGTTACGAGGTTCGGGGTGTAGAGGGTGTATGGGATTGTAATTAAGTTCAACTATGTTTAGGACTTAAGGTGGTTATTTGTAGTTTTCCTACTTCAGTAGATACTGCCTTAGGAAAAATAAATTAGCATTCAGATACTTAATTAAGATTAAAACAATCACTGCAATTAAATATTTTGGCAAAATTTCACCATAGGTACCCACATTTTGCTTTTTTCGACAAGGGCACCACAGGTCATAAACTTTCAAAATTCGTTCAGCGAGGTAACCTTCCGTTAACTTTCCATCTATATTGGACGGAATAACGTAAAACACTATACCCTTCATTTTCGCTCATGAATTTCATTAAAATTACAAGTTTTACAAACAAATCAAAAAAAATATATTAAGAATAGTAAAATTTTAACTTGAAAATTCCGATATATGTAAATGCAATATATATTTTTATAAAGCTTACATTATTTGCATGAAAAATACAAATTATTACAAGAAAGAACAATTAAAAAAACGTCATATGTCAACTCTCGTGACAGTTGTTAAAATGTACAAATGTACTTGTTCTTTATTGTTTTATTAAAAAATGCATGTGAAATTATGGAACTTTGAGAAATAGTTTATAATAACTGTGTTAAAATAAAGGTTAAAGACTATAATATCCCCGATTTGAAAGTATGAAATACTTGTATTTATTTCGTGACTTTGACATAACTTTTTAGCATTCTTAATTACTATTTTATGCAGTCTAGCTGTTTTATTATGTAGTGGTTGTGCTTCTGAAGCTTATATTTATGTTATTTAGTATCCTGATAGATGAACTCATAATTTTGAAACTATGATAGTTAAGCTCGTCCAGAAATACACCGGAATTATTAATATCTTCTTTGGTCGCTAAATTGAGGATAAAAATATTTAGAGAATAATTAGTTTTAATCATTTGTTAAAGTGTTAATTAGCTTAGTTAATCATGATTAGTGCATAATGACAAGTATTATAGATGTGTATAGCTTGTATGGGTGTAAGTATGTACCAGGAGACACGTAGGGTGACACGTGTCACTGTCTTAGCCCATGTTCCAGATGCTTGACCCACGCCCCTGCTGCGTGTCGTCGTGTGGCAGCTTTCGTCACATGCGCGACACGTGTCCTGCTGCAAGTCAAATGCTTTTGACACATAAACCCCCGCGTGTCACCGCCATAGCCTCCTGCTTTGCATGCATGACACCCAAGCGACATGTGTCGCGACTCAAGCCTCCAACCCATGCATGGATGCCACGTGTCCCTATGACACATCGCGACGTGATTGGTCGACTACTTCTATAAATAGGGTCGAGTGTTATAGTTGTTTCTCATTCCAGGCTCGAGTTAGTAATTCATAAGTGAGAGAGAGGTACTGGTGTTATCTATAATTAGAGCAGTTGTTATTATTTTGAAGTCGTTATCATATGCTATTATTGAGGTAGGGGGTTATGCACTTTACAATATTGTTATCACTTAGTCGCAGCATCAAAAGGTAATTAATAGAAATTTGTTGAAGCTTATTCACCGTCATTGGAATTGTTTCAGGCTTGCAATTACTGTAACCACTTGCATTTGAAATGTAGATTGCAAACTTCTTTTGGCACAAGTAGATACATGACTGACTTTTTGCAATTTCAAAACGAAGAAAGCAATGTACTGGCCCAAGGTTTCAACTGACATTATACCGTTGTCTAGAAGCTTATTTCAAACCATACAAGGACTTCCTCAATTTGCAGACCAAAGTACATGAGTCATGAAAAGAATGATTAGACACCTTACCTCTGTGGAAACTCCATGTAAACCTCTTCTGGTAAATCCCCATTTAAGAAGGCATTAGTAACATCCATTTGCCACAATGTCCAGCCGCAAACAACAGATAGAGCCAACACACACTTCAAAGTAGGAAGTTTGACAGCTAGAGAGAAGGTCTCGGTGTGTTAAATACCCCGTGTTTATGTATATCATTGATTGATGCTAAATTAGGACCAATTTGGTACGTGGCGGTTCAGGAGGGGGCTTGGGACGGGTTTTGCTCTCCCTTACCATGAATGATAAACATATTCATTATTGTATGAAGGCATTTGTAAGAAAATTTATTAACTTTTTTTAAGAAAAATTACGAACTTTGAATCTATATAACAAATTAGGGCTGTGTGGTTATCGAGAGTCAGGAACGCATATTAGCCTATTAGATCAAGTGAATTTGAACCATTGGATGCAACATTTTTAAGGGTAGTTTTTTAAACAAAAAATGGGGGGAAAGAATTCATGCCATTAGTTTAAACTTTCAATTGCATTTCTTTTTACCTTTCTCAGGCTTTTCTTTTGCCGTCATCTTTATCATTATCTCCAGCAGTGTGGGAGACAGGGTATTGCAGAATCTGCGTAAGGATGATGCATCCTTGAAATAGCAGATGAATCAAAATTGTTTATTTCTATCTCTTAAATTTGATTGTTTTCAATTCCGTTCCAAAGTATTTTAAATTTTTTCTAGTCTACCAAAACGTCTACGAAAACTTATTGTCAAGTTATAAAAGTGACCCCTAAGATTTTCCAAAATTGGGTACTTGAACTTCCCGTTTCACATGCCTACTTGCCTAGGACAGATTTAAGTCAGCCAAAGTTTAAATAAGTCGTGTAGTAAAGTTATCTTTCAAGTTTTGACTTAATGGTGCTTGTCCGGTGTCTCAAAACATCCATCCACTACACCAATCTATTTATCTTTCTTGCATGCGCATTTTATGAGACGACGGGCCTCCACTTTTAACGTGAGGACACTAATTTCATTCATATTTTGAGTCTAATTTCAACACAAAATATAACATGACTACATTGTATAAATAAGTTCGCCTCTCAAATTCGTGCAAAGGAATTTGATGGAGAAAAGGGCAGGTAGCATATGATAGTTAAAAGTAAAACTATGTTCACAATGAGATGTTGGAGGATGCTAAAGTGATTATATAGTATGTTAGTAGACTGAAGTCATTGTTTCTAAGCCGCCATAACTGCTTCACTATATTACTCCTCCAAAAGTAACAAACATGTTGTTGGTAATTAATGCATATATTTTCCACATGATGGAAGCAACTTAGAATTGATATTGTAATCACTGGGAGCGTAAGTGTGCATACATTGTTCCAAGTGTGTAAATCGGTTATGTCTCTGTAGACACGAACACGTTGATACCGGCGGATATGCCAATAACCTAGCACACAATAACGCTGTTGGGTTTTTTTTATTGATTCAAACATCACATGGTTTTGGAAACAAGTTATTACTTTGGTAGCAAGGGTCAAAGTTAATGGTGGAATGTTTCCAAATTGTATTTGAAAACAATTGGATGGAAATAATTCCTTGTTTGTCTTGGATTATATTTGGAAGGTACTTTGGCTCCAAGTCTTGTAGTAGTATATATATGCACATCTTTTTGTGTTATTTGTAGCAATACACACGGTTGGAATTGTGAGCCTTTGTTAGTGTGTGTGAGACACAATTGAGTGCTCTTGGGTGCGCATGTGTTGTTTTGGGTGGCCGCCGTGGTCGTTGTGGCCACGTCGTGCATTGTATTCGGGTTTCTCTCATCAATAAATTCGGTTTGATTTGGCCGTGGATTAGCTAGCCTCAAAACTAGTGAGCCACGTAATTCTTGTGTTCTTGATCCTACTCTTGTTGGTTTTTTGCTTTCTCTTGTCTCTCGCGTATTGGAATCCTAACAAGTGGTATCAGAGCCAGGTTACGTTGAGTTCAAGAGAAGCTATGGCGAGTTCGTGATCAAGATCTGTCGGGTTTGATGGGAAGATTGGGTTTCCGCTGGTTGGCCTCTGAAACAAGCGGTGCAAGCACACCAAGCCTTTGTTGGGAGGCTATCGAGTTCCTTGTTGGGGGAGCTATCGGGCTCTTGTTGTGGAGCATTGGAATTGGGGATCTAGTTTTAGTACATCCGGCACGCTTTCGCTTCCGGCATGCGTCAATCGATATGGCGTGCTCAACCCGACGAGTGATCTGGATCTATATCTGGATTTGGCAGCTAGGAGGATTCAAGTCTAGGTGGAGGCGACTCGAATCAACTAGAAAATTGAGGGAGAAACGTCATTGGAAGAGGGAGTGTCCAAAGAATCGTTCACCTGTAGATCTCGCTTCAGGTGGAGGAGGACGCTCAAGGAGGATGTAGCTCTCTAGGCCCCTCGGGGGCGGATTGAGCTCCGGGCATGGAGCATGGACGCGTGTTATTGCGCACGTGGAGTTGGTGGCGTGTAATTGTGCACGCATCGGTTGGTAGCGCGAATGGATCTTGAATTGGCGCGCTTCGGTTATTGGTTTTGTGCGCATTGGTGTGGATGGCGGCGCAAATTGGCATGACATCGTTTGGTAGGCACTTTGTTGCGAAGTGTCATTGGCGCAACGTTGGGGTATGCATTGTGTCATGGTGCATTAGGGGAGCGTTTATTGGGACGCATAGTCTTTGCGTTTGTTGAAGATGCATAGACGCGCTTGTTGGGGCGCATTGGGAGTGTGTTCAAACTCCGCAAATTGGGAATACACTCGGATCGGGTTTGTTGGATTGATGAGAAGAATTGGTTTGGTAGCTATGGAGTTTGAATCAAGGTGGAGGTTTGTTGGTTTTTTTTATTGATTCAAACATCACATGGTTTTGGAAACAAGTTATTACTTTGGTAGCAAGGGTCAAAGTTAATGGTGGAATGTTTCCAAATTGTATTTGGAAACAATTGGATGGAAATAATTCCTTGTTCGTCTTGGATTATTTCTGGAAGGTACTTTGGCTCCAAGTCTTGTAGTAGTATATATATGCACATCTTTTTGTGTTATTTGTAGCAATACACACGGTTGGAATTGTGAGCCTTTGTTAGTGTGTGTGAGACACAATTGAGTGCTCTTGGGTGCGTGTGTGTTGTTTTGGGTGGCCGCCGTGGTCGTTGTGGCCACGTCGTGCATTGTATTCGGGTTTCTCTCATCAATAAATTGGTTTGGTTTGGCCGTGGATTAGCTAGCCTCAAAACTAGTGAACCGCGTAATTCTTGTGTTCTTGATCCTACTCTTGTTGGTTTTTTGCTTTCTCTTGTCTCTCGCGTATTGGAATTCTCACAAACGCGACAGACGACGGTTGGCTGCCACTGATCGATCGCCACCCATCTCGAATTGAAAATAAAAATGAATGAACAGACGGTCTCAAAAAAGAATGTGTTCTTTGTCGCGATTTTTCGAAACGGTCGCGCCTAGTAAGCCAGGCGAGTCCACAGTGGCCGCACACCCGCTGAGCGAAAAGGTTTCCTCGGTGGCGTCACTCAAGACTACTTGAAGTGCTAATGCTCCTAGAAATCCGCCGGTACATTGGGCAACAATATAAATAAAGGCACGAGAAGGGGAAATCACGCCGATGAGCGCAACGGATATACTGACGGTCGGGTTTATATGACTGCCCGATATGGGGGCTGTAGCAAGAATTAGTATTGCGACCGTGATCGCTATAAGAATCGAGAGAGATGAAGAGGGAAGGAGTAGCAGGCAAGAAACTTTGTACCTGAACTACAAGGCGGCTGGTCTTGTAGTTGTCCACTGTTGGGGTAAGGATTATATTCGACAATAGTAGACAATTAATAATTAATAATTTTTCTTGTTTCATTTTAGGTGTTGTTCATTGCGTTCATTAATATCTTAAGCTAAGACTTTTGCTTGCTTTCTACGAACTAACAAGGTAAAGCAGTAACTAAGCGGTTTGTTTAATTTCTTGGTTGTTGTGTAAATGATTGAAAACAGAACAACGGGATCTATGAACTCATTAGGGCATCTTCAATAGATAATGCAAATTGATAATTTATATAAAATTTAAAGGAGTTGGTGAAAAAATGGACTCCAATAGAAGAGGCATCTGAAAATGCAAATTACAAAACATGCAAATTCATCGCCAAACCTGGCGTGGATGGTAGGCACGACAAAAAATTAAAATATTTTTTCCTGTTTTTTCTCAACTTCTTTTCTTATTTTTCTTACATGTTGATGGAACTTTTCCTATATTTTCTCATTCTCTCTCTTCCACAATAATATATAAACAACAAATAAAGATAAATTTTCGTACTTTTGCATTCCACTATTGAAAAAGACCTATATATCATTATACGTACAACATGTAAATGAACATTTTTATTTAAAATTTGCATTAAAATTGCATGTCACTTTTGGAGATGCCCTTAGGGAGTATAGAAAATTCCGTAAACTGTGAAGAAACACACTATTCGGATGCCAAATTATGTCGTGTAGTGGATGTTGTGATGAGGAAAGACTCAAAATACCCCGGTGTTGTACTTAAAATACCATAATACCACCATTCCACGAAAAAATCCCAGAAGGCCACTGTTTTAAAACCTCATTTTGTTCTTGAGGTTTCAGACTTTAAAACATGTTATGTTTTGGGTGATCAAAATTCTAGCTTGAATTGGCAAACTAACGAGCAAAGGAGGTAAATGAATCGAAGCTGCAGGAATTGGAATTGCTCAAAGGTCGTACGACCTAGTTTGGGAGGTCGTGCGACCTAGTTTAGCAGGTCGTGCATGCGACCTAGTTCGGGTTGGGCAGTTTTTCATAATTGTTTCCTTGTTCGTTTTGACAACTTTTGGACGATGCTTTGGGCACAAGTCAGTAGTACTATATGCCTATATATGGGTGTAGGACTCTTCTATTGACAAGTGTGGTTGATTGTAATAGGATTTTCAGCAATATAATTGATTTCGTTTGGCAGTGAATATAGCTAGTCTCAAAACTTGTGAACCACGTTAAATTGCTTGTGTTCTTCGTCTTGTTCTTTCGTTTCATTGTTTCTTCTTCATTCCTAACAAGTGGTTCATCGCTTCCACTCTTGTTTTCTAACAAAATCTATTTCCAATCTTGAGGTTTTTCTAGATGTTGGACAGTTTCGGCAGTAAAACCTGAACATCAAAATGAGGTTTTCAGTAGAAAAACCTCAAGACCGTAACGAGGTTTTAACATTTTAACTGCATTTTTTTATTAGCTTTAAGATTGATAAATACATATCACAATTCCCACAACTATGTTTAGAAAAAGTTCACCAAATAAATTAAGAATAAAATGGTGTTGGAGAAATAAGAAAACAAGCCAACAAATGTATTACCATAATTTGTAAAAAAAATTGGGTCGATTACTTATTATCCACATCCAATATGGCATAATGATTCTCCTCAATATATATATATATATATATATATATATATATATATATATATATATATATATATATATATATATATATATAGGGAATTGATTCTTACACCGGTGATTGTTGATGGTTACACCGGTTTTTTGTTGTCAAGACTTTATTGTCCTTACCTTTAAATAGTAACATTTTATCCATTTAATTTCTAATCGTTTATTTTAGGAAAATTTTTATTTTGATCGTATTCCTGATTTTTCCCCATTGACCTGCTTGACTTTATCACATAAACAGTGATTCAACTTCGTTAAAAAATTTAGGCAAGGTCATGATTTAGACCTTCCCGTATTTTAGCTATAGCAACTACAATTTTCATCTAAACATTATTTAATATTCTTATACCCCATAACTTACCCATAATTATGTTTCCGATTTCTCTGATCACCGCTCTCCTCTTTTTCTCTCTATCGGATATCCGACTCTTGAATGTTCCCACTCATTGTGAATTGAAGTTTGTGGATTTGTCATTGTTTCATTTGTTTGTTATTAGATTTTCTCGCAGAGACATAAAGTCTCACTTTGTTGGTATCACTTGCAGTAATGCAATTTCATTGAGTCGGATAATTGCTTTCACTCATTACCTAACCCCTCGAACTTAATGTTCTCATTTTATGTCTCGCTACTTCGTCTTTCTTCTAGTCTAATCACAAATCACAAAGCATACATACATAACATAATTACATAAATCAGTGAAATCATATGAGTATCTAAGATTCTCAAGTCTCCTAGGGTGATTTTTTTTTCCTTGAGGGCGGGTGAATCTTGTTTGAGTTGAGTTAAGAGCACACAGAGAGAAGAAAAAAGAATGTCCATGTTAAAACGTTTAGTGAGTCTGATAAAATATGTGAAGAGATAAAATCATAAACTTGCCTAAAGATATGGATGGAGTTGGGTATAGATTGTACATGAAAAAGGTATGAATATGTTCAAATTTAATGTACAAAACATTCTAATTGATAAATGAGGACAAAAGAGTCGTGACAACAAAAATCCGGTGTAACCATCAATAACCACCGGTGTAAGAATTAATTCTCTCTCTCTCTCTCTCTCTCTCTCTCTCTCTCTCTATATATATATATATATATATATATATATATATATATATATATATTGATTTTCCTCAATATATATATATAGCATAATGATTCATTTGACACCTCCACTTTGAAAACCCTCTTATTACCACTCTCAGTTTTCAATTGTTAACAACTAGCAACTGGGGTAACTTTTTTCCACAAATTTCTGTTAGTTCAACGATTTTTAGAGGGTAAAGTGGTCGAATAAAAAAAGAAATGAACATGATGAAGAACACCGACATACAGTCGCCATCCCCGCCAAATAAACCCAGAATAGCTTCCAACTTCGTCTTCGTCTAAGCCTCCAAAAACCACCACAGATCAGATAATTAGCATCTCCATCAGATTGAAACGAGTTCATCAATTTGCAGTAATTGAACAATCAACGAGACCCACCGGAAATCCCAATCCATTTCTGTGAACATAAAAAAGAAATCACAAAGCCCGACTCCAAACCCACTCGAATGAAACGGATATGCAGATTCAGAAATTTTAGGGAATCAAAGGTGCTTTGAATGTACTTGGGCTTACCAAGGAGTTGGCAACGAAGCTGGGGAAGAAATGGACCAAACGGAGGAGCACGAGACGAAGGAACCAATCTGCAGAAGGAGACTGTTTGTGCGAAGTGGTCGACGGGGCCTTCGTGCGAAGAGATACCTCTTGTGAGAAGACATCGCTGGAGGCAGCCAATTAGTTGTTTCCTTGTTTGTAGCTCGTTTTTTTATATTTCTTTGGGCACAAGTTGTTCAGTAGAACTTTATAAAGGCTATAGGTCATGCTCTACATTGTGTGGGTTGTATTCGTGGGTTTCTCTCAATAAAATCGAGATTTTCGGGTCGTGGAGGTAGCTAGCTCATCGCTAGTGAAACACGTTATATCGGTGTGTTCTTGTTTTCTTGTTTTGATCGTTATCATCGTTCTCTAAGCTTTACCCGGATCATAACAGGAAAAGAGGAAAAGTAATAACAAGAAAAAAAAGGACAAAGATGAAGAATCAGTCGGCGTTCTTCAGCGTCATCTCCGACATCGTTCTCCGGCGTCATCCCTGAAGTCGTTCTCTTATCCCTCTTACTCTCGTTCTCTCGTCTCTCACTCTCGTTCTCTTTGTCGCTTCCTCTGACTGAACCTAGATCTGGGTTGTGATGGTGAGGCGGCGGCGTGATGAAAAGGCGGTCGCGGCCGTTGCCGTGGCGGTGCACGGTGGCTTCTTCTTCTTCTTCTTCTTCTTCTTCTCCTTCTTCCGTCTTTTGCTTATATTCTGCGATGTTCTTTTATTTCTTTTATTTGCCTTTTTTCATATGAAACTTTTGTCAAAGACCATTATAACCTCACAGAGTTAGTTATACTTAACGGAAAATAGCCCAGTTTGTTAAATACAAACAAAAATAAACATTATGTGTTAATTAGTTAGTTTCAAACTGGAGGTGTCACATGAATAATTATATCATAATGGAGGTAGGTAGTAAGTAAATGACCCTAAAAAGTTGGACAAGGTTACTTGGTTCATTAGAGTATCAAAAACAATGTTAACATGTAATACATCATAAGAATTTTACAACATATACTTAAATATCATCAGCAATGAAATTGTGTCACATAAATAAGAACTAGGCGTTACCCCGCGCTTCCGCGCGGGATTGTTATTTGCACTCTAAGAAAAAATGTCCATTAATATTTATAAGAATATGCCTTTTGAATATTCATAAAAACTGTAGTTTGATTTATGTTACTGTTGTTTTTATTTTATGAGAATGAAATCTGTTATGGTAAAATTATTTTTTATTTTAAAACTATCTTAAAAAATTACCCAGCGCGTACGCGCGGGTACTAAAAGTATCGTACATAAATGCACATTAATTATATATGAGTTTGTGTCAAGTACATATTATAGGTTCAAAAATATAATACATAAATTTTATACAATATTTCAATATACTTAAGAGATATTTCTTTAAATTGCAGAGTGGATTTCATCCTCGCGAAGATTATTGAATATTGTCAATGGCATGTGGCTGCTCTAAAGAAGATGTCGGTTCAAACTCAAATATTTACCTAAATTATAGATTCACAAAGTCATGAAAACATAGTGTTGCACATTTGTGCGCGACATATTGCATCAAAGTTCACTCATCTACCAAATTGAGGTTTTTTCAGGAGTGGTATCTCTAAGAGAGTAACACGATCGGCAATGTTATGCGCTTAATTCAACGTTTCTCCTTAAAAGTCAAGAAACGTTTTCTTCTCGTGACTTTTTAAGAAATTTCCTCCTTAACAGTTGTTTGAGTTTTCATCTTCTTTCTCTTGCTTTATAACCTAAATGAATCTAAGAGTGAAAATAAAAATTTAAATGAAGTTCATGTGTGTGTTTGACTAACCATCATTGGAATACAAAGAGTGTGTCCCCACCACGATAGGAATGTATTTTCTCTAAAATGAAGTCTTTGTTCACATTTCAAACACTAACTAAGAGGATCATATTTGTTTACAACATTAGAAAAATAAAATTAGTTATATAGTAACAGTTTATCCTAGAAAAACTACTTTAGCAGCTAGGGAAGTAGCTCAATTGGTAGAGCGTTGGAAGCCCCTGTATGAAGTCTTGCGTTCAAACCCGGTTGACGACAAAACAATTTCTCAAAAAATAAAAAACTATTTTAATGTTGCACAATTAAAATATACGACTCATTCATAATTTTACATTAGTGAGTACCAATATTATGTATTTTTCAATTATTCAATTAAGTCTTGATCGTTTGAGGTTAAATTTGTCCTTGGTAAGGCTCTAAAATTGATAGATATATGCATTATTTTCAAGGTGTCTATGGTCTATGTATTCATCTATCATATGAAGTTAGTCAGAGAGTTTTTTAATTTTCTTACATAATTCTTTATTCGTTCCTTGTCATTTTATTTGGACTAAAATTACACTTTATTACTTTTAATTATCGAGGGTTTATTTAATTTCATCGAGGGTTTATTTAATTTCGTTCTTGGTCATTATTTGTATCAAAGGAATTAAAATACCACTATCCCAAACTCATATCGTACGTAAGTTATAAAGTATTTTTTTACTAATTTTACATACTTATGTAATTATTTGGTAACACTTCTTTTATTTTTTAATTCCCTTACACACCTATATTAGAAAATAAACCTAACAATTTTATGCCGAAGAAATATATTCATCGACTTCACACTACTCTTTTTTCTTTTTGGTAGCCTACACGAATGTAGGGCGGTATAGACTCCGCATATTATTAAAGAAATCGGGCTCCTAACCAGTAAAAAAATGTGAGGGGACATAAAACCTTGCCAAAAAAAAACCAAGAAAAGTACCATCGGGCCGGGGTTGGAAATACTTACTGTAATACCCCGTATTTTAGTTGGGGATTATATAGTAATTTCGAAATATAAAAGAGAATTTTAAGAAAGTTATATTTCAAACTTGTTCTTGACTTATTATTGGTTTCAAAGTATAAGGGTGTCACTTGACATTTATGATTTTATAAAATTTCATTTTTGAGTATTTTGTAGTTTTGGTTACTTGAGTAATACTATCTAAAATTTATTTCGTATACTTGGGACATTTATGTAGTTTTGTAAATGTAGAATTTGATACTTATATACATAGTAACTTGTTTGAAATGTTCTAATTTATAAAGTTAACTTGTATGTGATAGTTAGTAATTGAAAATTACATTTTTATCCCCTTTACTATTGGTTTTATTATTTCAACTCCATCCATCAATTCATGTAAAGAATATTTTTACCCCAAGTGCTCTTACCATCCTTTTGGTCAACATCAATAAACTAATGTCCTCATGACTACTCTTATACATACACACACACATACACACTCCCACACTAACTCTCACACCATATGCATCATCATCATCTTCTCCTCCACTCATTTTCTACATTGAAGAACACTCAAAAGCTCCATTCTCTCTCCAAAAAACTCCATTCCCGGATTGGAGTGTTGACCTCACAAAAACACCTCCAAAACATCTTTTTTCACCTTCAAATTCATGAAAAACTCAAGTCCAAGGTCATACTATGCATGAGGGGAGCTATTTTCTTCATCTTCTTCATGATTTTAAGCTCCTTAAGGTCTTGTAAGCATCTATTTTCTCTTTTCATTTGTGTGATGTTAGTTTCATCATCTTCTTCTTCATCATCACATTCCTCTTACATCAAAATTCCCTCCATTGAAGGGGTTTTCAAGCTCTCATGGACTTCAAGCTTATCCAAGCACCATCATTTTCCCAAATGTCTCTCTTACGGCTCATTCGTAAGCTTTCATTCCTCTTTAAATTTGTGCATTTTGATGTTACTTTCATCATCATGATAGAAAACTTCTTGATCTTTGCTTGCATGTGTGTCTAGAATATGAATTGGAGACTTTAAACTTGTTTTTCTTCAAGTTCTTCACATGATTCCCTAAGTTTCTTGTTTGATATCTTTTTGTATGTTTAATTGGTTGTATTTGGGTATAAAAACATATTTCTCAAGTTGCATGCATGATGTAAGTGGATTGATCATGTTTTGAGTGTTCAAGGTGAAAATTGCATGTCTTTACAATCTGACTCATTTGTCAAAAACGTAGTATATCTTAATCTTATGTCTCTGTAAAATTTTCAAATCTTATATTTTATGAAACTAGACTCAGAGTGGGTCATTTAAAGAAAAAAATCAACTCAATAGCCATTTTGGTTAGGGAGATATGCTCATTCTAAGTTGCAAGTTTTCTGAAACACTGTTTTGGGACAAGTTTTACCATTTTTGTTAAAAATCTCATTTTCCAGAAACTTATGGCACCAAATCTTTCTTGTGATGAAACTATACACATAAGGGATTCATTCTGGAGAATATGGGCATTTTTCCTATTCTCCAAGTAGTAATAATTGTTCTTCAAAGTTGAAACTTTCTTCCAAACTTGTCTCTGCATAGCAGTGTTTGTTATTTTGGTAACTTGAGTTTTATAATAGATATGCATGATTTTTTTGGTGTTTCTGAAAATAGACACATGTAGGTTCATCATACATTAATTTCAAAATTTTAGGAGATGATTTGATATGGTAAATATGGCTCCAAAGTCAGAGCTACAATTCTGTCCAGAATTGTAGTTTCACATTTTTTAGAAAACTTGAATTTTTGATATTCTAGGTGTTTTGTTGGACTTGTTTTGATAATTAAACATCATTATATGTGCATTAGTAAACTTTAGGACTATGTACATGTAGGTTTTCATTCTTATTATGCATGTGTAAATTGGTTATAACGAGTACGTCATACGTGTGATTGTAGACATCGACCCAGTAGGAGTGAGCGGTTGTCGTCGGAGTGCTAGGCTTAGTTTCTTGATTTTGATTGTGCTCCATCTCAGTGGTAAGTACATATACACGGCCTTTTCATATCAAATGTGCTCATATGTGTGATGTTTCAAACGAATGCTTGTTATATGAAAAAGTATGAGAAAGCATGTTTTCTATTTGAAAGATGTTAAACTATTTTCTTCATCTCCTTTGAGAACTCTCGGAAATTACTTGTGAAATGTTGATATTCTGATTCTGGTTATGTGAAAGAGAAGAAATAAAATACCTCTAATAGACTTAGGACGATGTACAAAGTACTGTTATTAATAGGAGACATCAAGCGATCCTCCATTTTCTTATTGCTAAGACCATTAAAGCAATGCTTCTTATTATTGTATAGAACGTTAATGTTCACAAATCCGCCCCCGATGAGCCAAAATGTATCAAGATATTGAGGCCAAGGGTTTTATAGAGCTATAGAGTGCTACTTATACTTGTAAGGGTCACTACGGTATAGGGGTGTCGACACTTAAGGCCTTTTAGCTAATGTTGTGAGCGGGGTTGACGAATGGGCTCCCTTAACGCTCGGGTGAAATAGGGTTTGATAGACCCTAGAAGGAACCCTTAGTGATTATTTCGTGATCCCTCTGTCTACATCGATCCTGCTGATGGCTCTGGACATGCCTCAGCTGAACTTAACGGTTAAAGTAGAATTGAAAGAAAGTTTGATTATTCTATTGATGTTTTTGTGTGGCTCAGGATTGCCCTAATAAATTGAAATGATTTGGAATACTCTGGCTACTCATGAACTATGTTATTCTCTTAAATGGACTTGTTACTCTGGATATGTTACCAACTACTCGTGGTTTCCCAATGTTATTAAATTGAGAGGTTTTTGTTACTCGGTTACTACCAATTGTTCCAAATTCTCCAACATGATAGTGTTACTGTTTAAATCTTTTGATTTGTTTCAACTCATGCTTCCGTGCCACTCATTACTTTACATGTCGTAGTACGTATTTACTCAGTTTTTACTGATCATTTCTTCAAAACTGCGTCGGCTTTTGCTATTTTAAAACCGCAGGTCATCAATCAAGGTTGGGGAATGGGAACGCGAATCGAGACGAAGAAGTTTAGTTAAGTCAGATAACATAGTAGATCACAAACGTTTTGTTTGAAATTGTACTTATTATCGAGATTTTGTAACGTACTTTAACCGAAATGTAAACTTAATAGTTAATAATCTACTTTTGGTTATCGATTGTCGCTTTAACCCTGAACCGACCGGGTTATTTCACTTACCATATCTACTATCATCACCTAACATATGTGGTTTAGTCTACTCATTTTCTCAAACTCAGTAAAGTATGTTAAGTATTCTAAAAAAAATACAAAATCTAATAAAGCTAAATTACCTTCAGGTATTTAATTACATGCAATAAAATGATATATTGACCTCTAATATAATATTAATAAAGAGAAAAAGGTTTCTAAAACCGTTGTATAAAGTAATCGTATGAGCTAAAATGGATGTTTAAAAGATTTTGCAATAATATGGTTCTTTTGCATGAGATTAGATGTAAAGTTATAAAAACTTATAAATTGTAATATTTAAAAACATTGTATTCTCAACTTGATGCGATAAAATAGTGCACACTCTTTTACTATCATATCAAAGCAGGTATTGTGAAGTCCATACACATATAAAATGATTGGGAACTATAATAAAATAATGTGTGTGTAAGATATTGTTGAAAAAAAATGTATGGACTCCAGAGTAGTCATTTTGTTTGTAATTTAGAATTTGTTATTCTGAAATTTATGTAAAAGACTTTATAAATGTGCAGAATGTTTCATGGACAATATTTCATGAAATTCAAGAACAATTCTAACATAACATTACAAAACATTGCCAAAGTAAATGATGGAGGAACTAATCTAAAGGTTGATACTTTATATTGGAGAGGTAGTATAATGGAGAAGTAGAGGGGGAGAGAAATTGAAACGAAAAATTTTACGGCTCGGAGAAGAAAAGAAAACATATATCTGAAATAAAAAATTGAAATAGTTCATATTGTTTTATATTGTCAATTATGTTTAGAAAGATATGATGGCCTTTTTTTTTTTTACTACAAAAAAGTATTGCTTAAAGATAGTGCATTAGTGAGGAGTCAAACAAAACGGTCCAACATTTACATAACATTACAATAGTGGTTATTAAGGAAAGCATACTAGAATTTTGTAGTAAGAATCGAAAAGAGAGAAAGGGAAAAGTTTGACCTAGTCCGGAAACTTCGGACAGAGAGAAGTCGGCGAGAACCAGGTTTTCGATCTGTGTTACGGCGATCAAACTCCGGAAAGGGCCTGTGGTGAGATACGGGAAGTCCGATGGATAATCCAACGAAGGGCCTGGAAAAACGATTCAGCCTAATCACGGTAGAAGAGGAAGAAGATGTTCTGATCATCGATCGGGACCGCTGTGAACGGGAGTTGGAGGCACATAAGTTCTGTTTAGTAGGATCCTTTCTGCTACCCGATCGAATGAACGTATGGGCAATGAAGTTAACGTTCTCCAAGATCTGGTTGGAAGGGGAGAAGGTTTTGATCAACGAAGCAAGACCAAATCTCTTCCTACTAAGTTTTCCAAATCAGATGTCGAGGGATAGGGTCGTTGCTGGCGGTCCTTGGGTTTTCGATGGCAATATCCTTCTTCTCAAACCATGGACGGCGGCTGCAACAATAGGGGAGATAACTTTTGATTCTGTTGACGCCTGGGTTCAGATCCGAAACTTGCCATGGTTTATGCTCAACGAAGAGGATGCAAGATCGGTGGTAGCCTCATGGGGTCAAGTACTGGATTCGGACAAGAGGGTTATGTCGGGGGGATGGAGACTATATGAGGGTTCGTGCTCGTTTCGATATACAAAAACCCTTGCGCAGAGGGAGGCACATCATGGTGGGAGACGAAAAGGTATGGGCAGATTTCAAGTTTGAACGTATACCGCAGGTTTGTGGGTGGTGTGGTCGGATCAATCACTATGGGGAGGATTGCTCTTTCGTCTCAGCGGAAGAGAAGGCAGAGATGACTCCGGGGTATGGCAACTGGCTAACCTTCAAACCTCCACCGAGGAAGAAGCTCTTGTTTGACAATGTGCCGGACAGTTTCAATAACATAGAAGGGGACAAAGAACTATCGTCCAGAAGATCGGATTATTCATCAACGGATGATCACTCCCAGAGTAGTGAATCGGAGATGGAGTTGGATGGGGAAAAGGACGGTAACCATGAAAAATCGGGGATCTCCATTCATGACAATCCTTTGGGGGTTAACAAACAGAACAACGAAACCACTCATGCCAGTACAAAGGGCAAGGAACTAGCAGGGGGGCTGGGACTGATAAGAAGGCTCCTGGGGCATTGCCAACCTCCCCAAAGCAAAGAAGGAAAAAACCAACAGCTCCAAGGGGACCCACTGTCACCCCGCGGCGCCCCACCGAGAAACGAAAGCAACGAGAGGCTGTGGTGAGCCCTCGGGACAGTAGGAAGTTGGCTAATATGACAAAGGATGAGCAAACAGCAGAGATGCGTGCAGGTCAGAGTCAGGTCAAGGTTAATGAAGAGATGTCTTCAAACACGGAGGAGGGTACCGTTCAAAACCCCAAGGCGAGATTGGCGGCGACTGCAGGGCAGTCCCGCCACGCACAAAGAATCTCCTAAGTTGGAACGTGCGGGGGCTCGGGAACCCCCGTAACGTTACTTCTCTTCACGATTTAGTGAGGAGGCAGAAGCCCAATATGGTTTTCCTCATGGAAACCCGTCTTTACTCTTCAGAGATGGAGAGAATCAAAATCAGGTGTGGGTATGCAAATGGTGTTTTTGTGAATTGTGATGAAAGAAGGGGGGGTCTTGCACTCCTGTGGGATCGGGAAATTGATTTCACTCTTGTCCGTTGCCAAAAGCACTACATCAAGGGTTTTGTCAATCACGAGGGATCGAAGCAGCAGTGGTGTTTCACAGGTTTTTACGGGGATCCAATCCGAAAGGAACGGATACACTCGTGGAAGCTTCTAGCCCGCTTACAGCCGGAAAATAATCCTTGGCTCATTATAGGAGATTTCAACGCGATAGTCTCAAACGTCGAGAAGGAGGGTGGAAGAGCAGTCACCCTTAGACAAGTTGAGAACTTTCGCAACGTAATCCAGAAGCTCGAGCTCCGCGATCTGGGGTTTACGGGAAACAAATTCACGTGGTCAAATAATCAACCGGATGGGGGAGCTATTCGGGAGCGTATTGATAGATGTTTGGTTACGGATTCTTGGATTGAAGAGTATGGAAGGGCCAGAGTCAACCACTTAGTTGCAGACACCTCTGATCATGTGCCTGTTGAGGTGGTAATTGGCAAGTCCCGGGGTCAAAGGGTTAGGAGCCACAAACGCTTCCTCTTCGAAGCTATGTGGCTAGAGCAGAAGGATTGTTCTGCGGTTATAAGCAATGCTTGAAAGAAGGAGAATGGAGATATTGGGAGCAAGCTGAACACGGTGGCGGGGAGTCTTCGGACGTGGGAGTCGGAGACGTTCGGAAGTGTAAGGAAACAGTTGCGAACGCTTCGCAACCAGCTACAATATTTGGGATCTTTACCCCAAACGAAAGACTATTTAGAGGTTCTGTCTGAAACCAAAGGAAAAATTTCTGATCTTTTGAGAAGGGAGGAAATTATGTGGCGACAAAGATCACGTGAACTGTGGCTTAAACACGGTGACAGCAACACCAAATTCTTTCATAGAAAGGCCTCGATCAGGAGGGGACGGAACACCATCAGAGGGATCGAGAATTCAAGCGGTACCTGGTCGGAGAACCCTTCAGAGGTACAAAGTACAATCATTAATTATTTCAATGAAATTTTTCAGTCCTCTAACCCTAGCAGGGAAACTATGGAACCTCTATTGACACCCCTTACGGGACTCCTAACCGAGGATCACAAGAGGCGAATGGACAGTTTGTTTACAACGGAAGAAGTTCGTATAGCCCTCAAGGAGATGCCAGCTCAAAAAGCGCCAGGGCCTGACGGCTTCCCAGCGCTCTTCTTTCAAAAGATGTGGCCAGAGATAGGCGATGAAGTAACAAAAGTGTGTCTAGACGTTCTTAATAATGGGGGTGATGTAAGTGCTCATAATCATACACTCATAGCGTTGATCCCGAAAGTTAAGCAAGTACGTAAGGTTACTGAATTGCGGCCTATATCTCTTTGCTCTACAATTTACAAGTTGATTAGGAAGACTCTAGCAAACCGTCTCAAATCAATTCTTAATGATTTGATCACGGAAAACCAGAGTGCGTTCGTTCCTGGCCGTTTAATTTCAGACAATATATTGACGGCCACGGAAGTGATTCATTCAATGAAAACGAAAAAAGGCAAAGAAGGGATGGTAGCTATTAAGCTTGATATGAGCAAGGCTTATGACCGTGTGGAGTGGGGTTTTCTCAAGACTATAATGGAACAAATGGGCTTTGGTAATCGTTGGATTTCCGTAGTCATGAGATGCATCACCACGGCAACTTACAGCGTTATTATTAATGGCGGAGTGGAAGGAATGATCATACCTGAGAGAGGGTTAAGGCAAGGATGCCCTCTATCTCCTTACTTGTTTCTGCTGGTTAGCGAAGCTTTATCTCGCAACATAGCGAGATCAGTAGAGGAAGGATCGCTGTCGGGTGTGAAGGCGTCCCGAAGTGGACCTGTCGTGTCCCACTTATTTTTTGCGGACGATAGCCTAATTTTTACAAGAGCTACGGTGAATGAGCTAGCAAATTTACTACAATTATTACAGGTTTACGAATACGCTTCTGGACAGAAAATTAATTCGGAGAAATCCTCGATGGTGTTTTCAGCGAATGTGGGAATTGATTTGCAGAACCACTTGAGCAGCTTGACAGGGATCCCAAAAGCAGCCAGTCACGATAATTATCTTGGTCTTCCTACAACATTTGGAAAGAACAAGAAAGTCACGTTTCAGAAAATTATAGAGTCTATTCCTGCAAAGCTCAAAGGGTGGAAAGAAAAAACGCTTTCTTTGGCAGGTAAAGAAATCCTCATCAAAACAATTGCCCAGGCAATACCAAATTACGCTATGAGTTGCTTCCAGTTACCAGTGAGTATTTGCAAAGACATAGAAAAAGCTATTCGTCAATTTTGGTGGGGAGACACATCTGATAAACGCAAGCTGCATCTATTAAACTGGGAGAATCTTAAGTTGGGGAAGGATATTGGTGGATTAGGCTTCAAAGATTTTCAAAGTTTCAACATTGCTTTACTAGCCAAGCAGGCATGGCGAATCATGAAGCGCCCTCAGAGTCGACTTAGCAGAGTTCTCAAAGATAAGTATTTCAGAAGGGGAGATTTCCTACATTTCAAGCCAAAATCACAGATCTCGTTTGGATTTCGCAGTGTGCTGGCAGGGAGGGAATTACTGAAACAAGGGCTGGAATGGAGAATAGGGTCGGGCAAGGACATCAATTTTTACAAGGACAGATGGCTTCAAAGAGACCACTGTGCAAGGGTAATCACCCCAAGTGCTGATTTTGCAACCCTAAAGGTATCCCACTGTATTCGAGAGGGGAGATGGCACGAAAAAAGATTGCAAACATACCTTTGGGAAACTGATATTGAAGATGTGTTGAGGACGCCTATTAACCAGCAAAGTGTAGACACTTTCAAGTGGAGCTTTGACCAAAAAGGACTCTATACGACAGCTTCGGGGTATCGTCTGCAGAGGCAGATCAATTCAAGATCAGAAGAATCATCGAACGGTCAAGGCAACAATTTTTTCACAAACCTATGGAAGTTGAAAATCCCACGCAGAATCTTATTTCATGTTTGGCGACTTTGGAACAATTCCATACCAACTGCAACCAAACTAAGGGATAGGGGCATAAAAGTACATGTTCAGTGCTGTGGATGTGATAATGGTATAGAGACCATTGACCACTTCTTCAATCTTTGTCCCTCGGCAACCAGAGTATGGGAAGAGATCTTGGGTCCAGAAGCTTTCAATTCCAGAAAAGAAACGATAAGGGAGTGGATTGAGGAGGTGTTTACCTGCAGAAAAGAGGAAATCAGAGTCAGATGGTCTGTTACAGCTTGGAGTTTTTGGATCTTGAGGAATGAGCACCGGTTCAACAACAAAGAGTTTACTACGGAAGATGTAATCAACAAAATACGCTTTCACTTATCTGAACTGCACCGAAGCACTCTTGTGGAAGCAACCGACGAAACTGAGTCTCGACAAACGTGGGAAAAGCCGCCGGAGGGTTGGGTAAAGATTAACACCGATATAGCAACCAGATCGAACCAGCGTCTCGCCGGATCTGGGTGTGTGATGAGGGACTCAACTGGCGTTTTCATAGCAGGACGATTCGAGCGGATGGAGTTTTCATCCTCAGTGCTGAAGATGGAACTAATTGGAATGCAAAGAGGCTTAGAAATGGCAGTTCAAGCGGGCTGTCGGCGAGTAATGGTGGAAACTGACTCTTTGGGAGGAAGGAAGCTCCTAGAGAAATGGCGAATGAACCTAGGGGACAGCGATATTGAAGACGCACTGGTATCGGTACTTGGCGAGTGCGTGTCCCTATGTGGACAGCTGGATGAGATCTCAATCGTACACGTGGCACGCGAGAAGAACACGGTTGCAGATTGTTTTGCAAAAAGGTCCTTGGATTTCTCACAATTTAGCTTGTATACCAGAGTTCCTGATTGGGCTCAAGATGTAATTGAGAATGACCTTCGGGGCCTTTCTGGCCATCAATGAAAGTTTCAACTTTTCCCTCAAAAAAAAAAAAAAAAAAAAAACAATAGTGGTTATTAAGTGTCTGTAAATTAGGCTATCCAAAAAGAAGATCAAATACAACCAACTATACCATTTATAGCATGCACAACCTGCAGCAAAAAGATGTAAAATGAAATAAAAAGCAACTATAGAGGCCAATATGTCCCTCGCAAAGTCCTAATGATTGACTGAAAATCAATATAGATGCCCAACTTAAGCTAAGTTGCGCTTATCAAATCACTCACACTATAGACCGATTCCCTTCGAAACACCCAATCAAGTCTTCAATTCATCCAATCGAATAGAAACAGTAACCCTAGTTGTACTCTAGGATGAGTAACCAAATGACAAACATAGCAATTGTGAACATGAAGCGGCACTTGAGCGGAAGGTAAAGAATTACCTTGCCGTTGGAAGAGATCGATTATTGACGGCTACTAGAACTTATCCACTCACCACTAGTCACTAGAGTCACTCAACAACGCTGCTACCTCAGGGCTCAGGCCACGGATCTGTTGACAACCCAAGTCAAAAAACCAGAGGGAGAGCCCCAACGGTATTGCCACAATCCAACGCCAGCGAACACCATTTACGAGGAGAAAGAGCATAGAGGAAGAAAGGGTTTAGAGCAAAGTCTTAAAAATCGGACCGCCCATCGAACCGGTGAGGCACAATTTCATGGTCGGACCGGTCCAATCGTACGTTTATTTAATTATACATATTTATTTTTATTTTTTATACAAAAAATAGTAAACATAATGGAAAATAGCCAAACAAAATACTTAAATATTTTAATTTGAAGCTTATTTTGCGTTGTAGTATTTTTATTATAGCTATGTTTAAAATTTGGGGTTCGATCCCCACTCTTGGCAACAATTTTTCTAATTTATCAAAGACCGGTTGATTTTTGACCCGACCGGTTCACTTGTTGGACCGCGTAGCTGGCCAGTTTTTGAGCGATTTTGACCGGTTCGTGCATAGCCGGTCCTATCTACGAACCGATCCGGTTATCGGCCGGTTCACCGGTCCGACCGGTCGTACAGGCCGGTCCGGTCCCGTTTTTCAAAAGATGGTCGAGAGAGCAGAAATTAGGGGAGGTTACTTTATGTAAGAAGAAGACCTTTAATCAAATAGACTATAGAAACTCACTGAGCTTTGGTGTATCCGGTAAGATAAGTATCTCGGTCTCCCCACAACGATAGGGAGAAACAAATTTTCACTTTTAATTCTCTTATTGAGAAATTTTACAGTAGAATCAAAGGGTGGAAGGAAAAGCCCCTCTCTGGTGCAGGCAAAGAAGTATTCGTGAAAGTTGTGGCGCATGATCTACCGACCTATGTGATGAGTTGTTTTATGCTTCCAGAGGGCATATGTGAGAAGATAGAAGCTTTGGTTCGCCGATTTTGGTGGGCTTAGCGTGATAAAGAAAGCTTAATAACTTGGTTCGCTTGGCGCAAAATTTACGGATCAACAAGACAAGGTGGGCTGGGTTTCAGGAAGATAAAGTAATTCAATCAAGCTTTGTTGGCCAAACAGGGATGGAGGATTCTACAAAATCTAAATTCCTTGCTTAGTGGAGTTCTTAAAGAAAAATATTTCCCGAATACTTACTTTGGTCTTCGGAAGTTGGTAATGCACCATCTTTTGCATGGAGGAGTATTCTATTTGGAAGGGAGTTGCTGAAGAAATGTGTCAGATGGAGATTGGGGATGAACCTCGGCTTAATTAGCCGATCTCTGGCTACCGGGTCATTTGGGCTTCAAAGTCATTTCTCCGCTTATGAATTTAGGTCCCCTAGTTGGTAATTTCATCAATCTTGATCGCTCTTGGAACATTGACTATTTGAATAATTTCCTATGGGATGTTGATGTGTATGCTATTGCCAATATCTCTATCCCTGTCTCTCTAAGCCCGGATAGGATCATATGGCACTTTGAGGAGAAAGGAGTCTACACGGTGAAATCAGGTTTCGAGATTGTCATCAAGGATGTCAACCACTGAGTCACAATCCTCCCACGAGTATTGTGCCAGTTCCTTTGAGATTTTATGTAAAATAAGTGTTCCAAAAAATATCCTTCATTTTATTTTGCGATGTTTTCTTGAAATTCTCCCCACTCGTTCAAATCTTTGGCGAAGAAATATTGTCACTAACAATAAGTGTGATTTTTGTGGAACTCGGGAAGAAATGGAAGTCCACCTTTTTCCCTTTGCCTGAAGCTTAAGAAGATGTGGATTGGTATGGATTTCAACCCCGATCATTTTAAGGTAGATTTGGGTTTCAAATCCTGGCTAGCTAATCTCATTACCCAAGCAAATTTTCAAGACCGAAGTAGAATATGTTGCCTGCTATGAGAGGTTCGTAATCTCAAAAACGCTATTTAATTTAATGGGTCAGCTAAATATGAGCAATAAATATATGAAGCAGTGGAATTCCGGGTGCAAGAAATGGAAGCTGTGCAAAATTGAACAAGCAGAAGGATATCGACAACAGTGTTCAAAGTTGGCTTCTGCCCCCAATCGGTTTCGCAAAAATCAATTTCGACAGAGATTTTGACTATTCGGCCAGATTAAGCAGCAGGGGGTAGTTATCCGAGCAAGCGACGGAGCGTTTCTGGATGCTAGCTACTGTGCATGACCAATGAATGAGGGGGGCCGTGAAGCCGAGGCCGCTGCTCTATACTCCGGACTACAGTTAGCAGAAAAACTATCACTCAGGCGCCTGGTGGTGGAAGGAAATGCAAAGCTCTGCCTGGATGATTTACGTGATTTAGTTGTTGGACGAAGTTTAATGGATTACTGCCATTGGGGGAACCTGCTGCTAGCGATTAAGGAAAAAAATGATGATGTTTGAAGATGTACGGATCAACTGGGTTCCTCGCTATATTAAGTATGTGGCTCATCTGCTTGTAGAGCAAAACATTTTTCTATGTCTGAGCAAAGGGTGGATGGTTATCCTAATTGATTTCATAACGTGCTAAAAGTAGATGTAATCGTTGCTATGAATTGATTTATAAAATTAGTTTTTCCTAAAAAAATGCCATATTGGGCCATATCGGGCCACAGTCTTGGATGGTATACCTGACTCCAACAAACACAATCCATCGATCTGGCCAAGGCAATGACCCAACTCCGTGACCATCCAGCAAATGTTTAGTCTGTGCTCAGCCCGTGTGCAAAATTATATACGAAGAAAAGGGATAGAAATATAAATATTGCCTAAATAAGTAATAAAAAAATGATAACACGACATCTACCGGGTTCGAATCCGGTTGAAGACAAAACCACAAATTTATACCTATCTACCAATATACACGATATACTTGATTATCTATGTTGGGTATTTTTTTAATCAAACAGTAGCTTTGAAGAGAGGTACCACTCTGTTTCTTCTCTTTCTCCCCCTTTTGACTTTTACCACTATTTACTGGATCACTTTGACCCGGTGATTTGGATAGCAAAACGAAATATTTTTTTTGACAATTCTTTCATGGTGTTGTAGAGTAAGTGTTACTCTATAATGCCATAGAAAATTTATCATAAAATTATATCGTTTTGTCATCCAAATTGCCGGGTCAAAGTGACCCAACTACGAGTGAAAAAGTCAATAGGGGGAGAAAGAGAAGAAACGGAGTGGTAAGCATCAAAGCAAAGGACCAACCTGAAGCACTGGCGTGGTTTAGTAGGGGTCATGTTCACATGCACATGCGTGGATTTGTACAATGGCAATTAATCAAGTCAATTTGGGGTAGTGGCTTTAGGATGGCTTTGTTTGGTAGCTTTAGGACTCTGATTTGGTTTTGGTCAAAGTCGGCTAACATTATATGGAAGTGGTAGTCGGCTACTCTTATTGTTTGGGCAATAATTTGTTTCTAACTTGGAAACAAATTTTGGACAGATTTATTCTCGGATTGTTTTGGTCATTATTTTGGCCCCAAGTTTTATGCTAGTATAAATAGATGTTAGGATCAAGATTTTGGGGGGCTTGTAATTGGTATTAGCTTCTCATTAATAAATTGGCTGATTTGGCCGTGGATGTAGCTAGTCTCAAAGCTAGTGAATTACGTAAATTCTTGTGTTCTTGATCGTGTTTTTGTTTGTTCTTGTTTTCTCTTGTTTCTCGCGTATTGAATTCCTAACAAACTATTTATTCTATTTTATATTTTTAGGTGAGCGGACTGGATTGGACTAGCCTAGGCTTACGATAGAACTCAACCCAACCCACAAATTGTTCGGGCTCATTTCCTAACTCAGGCCTATGATGGGCTGAAAATTCCCAAACTCAATCCTAGTAAAGGCAGGTTGAGATGTGTGGGTTTCCTGGGCCATTGGGCCAATGGCCAGCCCCAATTTGTACAGTAAATCGTCTAAAACATGCAAGGTGTAAACATCAAATGAGAGCACCAATCTGTGCGCATGCGCTTTCCATGAGACCATGGGTTCTTGCTTTTAATACGAGCAGTAACATGACTATGTAGTCTAAAATTCTAAATAAACTCAGTTCGTGGATTCGTGGAAATGATTTATTTAATTTTCGTAGAAAACATTGTATGAAATAGATAAAATAGGAGTATTGTATTCATTTGAAGTCAGGCGTTGCCAATCTACGACAGTGATTGCCTCCGTAAATTGCCATAGAGAAATTACGTTACATTACTATTTTACAGTTAACTTTTGTCTGTCCCAAATGATCAAATATTACTATAAGTTCTATGCACACCACAAAACAATTAGGCGTAGTTACTTAATGTATTCCCCTAGTTTGTCGAAGCTATCACATTGCAAATTTGTAACTCTCAGTTTTAGGACTAGTTTATTGCATCTTCCATTTGTAAAACAATACGTCAATGTCAAACCGGGAACGAAACTATCACATTATCGGTTTGGTATGTGGCGGTTCTGGAGGGGGTTTGGGACGGGTTTTGCTCTCCCCTACCATGTATGATACACATATTCACTATTGTATGAAGGCATTTGTAAATTATTTATGCGTAACTTTTTGTTGAACTTTTTAAAAAAAAAATGTCAAACTTCGAATCTATATAACAAATTAAAGCAGTGTGGTTATCGAGACTCTGAAATGCAATTTAGTCTATTAGATCAAGTGATTTTGAACCATTGGATACAACACTTCTGAGATAAATTATTTGAGAAAAAAATGGGGGGAAAGAATTCATGCCATTAAAACATTTTTCCAATCAATTTTGTATTAACTTTTCACACCACTTATGAGTTTGGAATAGTAAGACTAGGTAATCATTACATTCCCAACATCCTCACTAACTTTTACTTGAAGTGCCACATTTTTTTACTTTGTTTATGATGTGCATCCTGTTTTTTTAGGACAAAAAAAAACAGTAATTTCATGAGTAGTCAAAAAAAGGTGGATAAATTTTTTTGAACAGCCAAAAATAAAATAGGGACCAAAATATTGGAATTAATGGGAGCAGAAAGGTAACATTTTAGAAAATAAAAAAATTAATTTTTACTACTAATTGTCTGCAAACTATATATCAACTATTGTATCGATTTTTTCTCAAAAAAAAAACTATTGTATCATTTTTTTCCCAACTACAATTATTTGTGATAACTAAAAGAAGCTAAGATTAATTTTGTTTTTAGAACTTCATGTTATAGTGCCCTGAGAGCACAGGTAATTTTTTAGTGTGTGTGTACGTATATATATGTGTGTGTGACCTAATATTTTATATAAAAGTTGGTTTATTTCAAAAAGAAGGCGCATGGTAAACCGTCATAATTGTCGCCTTATAAACTTTTAATTGCGGTTTTTTACCTTTTTCAGGCTTTTCTTTTGCCGCCATTTTTGTCATTATCTCCTGCAGTGTGGGGGTGAGACAGGGTATTGTAAAATCCTCGTAAGGGTGATACATACTTCAAGTAGCAGATGAATTAAAATTGTTTATTTCTGTCTCCTAATTGAATGTCTTAAATTCCGTTCTAGGATATTTTAAATCCTGTCTAGTCTAGCTACCAAAACGTCTACGGAAAGATTTTGTGAAATTGGGTACTTGAACTTCCCGACTCACATGCCTAGGCCTGAATTAAGTCAACCAAAGTTTAAATAGTCGTGTAGAAAATTTATCTTTCAAGTTTTGACTTAAAATATCTTTCTTTCTTGCATGCGCATTTTATGAGACGGCGGGCCTCCACTTTTAAGGTGAGGACACTAGCTTCATTCATATTTTGAGTTTGATTTCAACACAGAATATAACATGGCTATGTTGTATAAATAAGTTCGCCTCTCAAATTCGTGCAAAAGAGTTTGATGGAGAAAAGGGGCAAGTTGTATAAGATAGTTAAAAGTCAAACTATGTTCACAATGAGATGTTGGAGGATGCTAAAGTGATTATATAATATGGTAGTAAATTGGAGCAATTGTTTCTGAGCCATATATGCCAATAACCGAGCACATAAAAACGCGACCGACAACAACTTGCTTGTCGCTGATCGAGTGCCAACCATCTCTAAGCGTAAAGAAAAATGAACAAACAAACGATATGGAGAAAGAACGCTTTCTTTGTTGCAATTCTCGAAACGGTCGGGCCTAGCAGGCCAAGCGAGACCATGGTGGTCGTACACCCGCCGAGCGAAAGGGCTTCCTTTGCGGCGTCACTCAATACTACTTTAAGTGCTTATGCTCCTAAAATGCCGCCGGTACATTGGGCAATAATGTAAATGAAGGCACGATAAGAAGAAATGACGCCGGTGAGTGCAGTAGATAGGTTGACGATCGGGTTTATATGACTGCCCGATACGGGAGCCGTAGCAAGTACTAGTATTGCGACCATGACAGCTATAAGAATCGACATTAGCAGTGTGGGTGGGTGGGTATGTCCGTGAGGGTCTGGTGGGAGAACTTATAATTGTATGGATCATGAATACTAGTGATGTGGTACTCAAAAGCTCTGCCACGCACTCGCGCCAGACCTTGAGAGATGAGAGGTCCTGCAATCCCAACCTATCACCCAAAGTGATATCGTCGTGGATGTATGGTGGTAGCTCATGAGTGTTTAGAGAAATAACTTCATTTTTCGTCTCATCACCATCTGGATTATGATGATGATCAGCTTCTCCATTCTACATCGTCTCGTTCTTGTGATAGAGGTTGCCCATAGAGCAATTAAAAACCATCACAGGCATCTTTGAACATGTGGCGCCGTTTAAGAGTCTGAAAATTTGTGTGTCTACAGTCTCCATTAATTTGACCTTGAAAAGAAAAAAAGCAAGAAATAACCAGGTGATTTTGTCTTGGCTGAAGTCAACTGTTGTCAAACTACCACAGGATTGCTTCTGGAAATTGCCATAAAAAATTACATTACATTACTGTTTTACTGTAAAGTTTTTTTTTTTTTTTTTCAGAAACGGTAGCTTTCATTAAAAAATGCTATCACAGCCAATTACAAGACCAGAAAAGATCTGGAAAATAGAGTGGTACAGTACACCAAACTCTGAAAAGAGTGCTCCAACCTCCAAAGAGAGCAACAATAAAAAACTTAAAAGAAACCACAATAGATATTTCCAAATGATTCTATCCCAAATGATTAAACAGTACTATGAGTTCTATCACCCTATGCACACCATAAACAATTAATACTGCAAGCCATTTTAGGAGGAAGCAATATAGCATGCTAAGAGTAAGAGGTAATAGAGCATAAAATAGTAAAAACAATAACAATTATTGCATAGATATGGGGACAGCTATAATACATGATTATGTTGATCTTCTGATTTTACAGAGAAGTAAATAGAAGCTACGACAGATAAAATACAGAACTACAGCTGACACCTGAAGAAACTGTCGTCATCTTCCGGCTTTTGGGCAGCATATATAATAATGACTTGTGACCCGAAATACGTGCAGATATCTGCGAGTATCATTTGCCCTTCACTTAACGAAGAGGCGTTTGAGTTATCCTATCTTCTTACAAAAGAGCGCATGGATTTATGTAGGTGGGCGGTGTAATCGTTGTGGTGGTTTCATCATGAACAAAGGTTGGTCCCAAATACTGTCAGATGTAAAGAAAACACAAGCCAATCATGCACTAAACAACTTATGGGAGTTCCCTAGATGAACAGGGAATGAACGAAGGTTTAACAGGAGAGCGAAGTTCGTGTTTTAGGGGATAGAGACATGGACAAGCAAGGACATTGTTAAGCAAAACCCTACTGGAGAAAATACTGTGGCAGATTTCACTTGTTTCATGTCAGTCTTCACAACGGTGAGAAAATCAAAACAAATTTCCACAGTAACAAATAAGTACTATGGCCTCGGGTAGGGGATATGATATGATGTATGATGAGATATGAGGTGGGATATGTATACACTGGGATAAGGTGTAATGCCCCACGTTCCCAAGCTTTCCATTCCGGACCAGAGAGCCTAGGAGGGTGCTACTCAAAATGAAGTGGTGGAAATCGAGAACAATCACTGTCATAGTTATGTATTACATACTTTAGAACAAACTTACATTAACTTGTACATTATACAAAAGATCCATGTTGTCTAGAGTTCTTCTTTACTAAGAGTGCGGATAAATGCTAGATGAGTGTCGAATCCCGCTACTCCATAATCCAGCTCCTAAGACCTGCGGGGGAAAGAAACAAAGACTGCAGTTTTTCTAAAGTCAGCAATGAAATACTGAGTAAGCAAACACCCAAGCTTGTAAACAGATGAAGATGCATATTCTTTCAAAAACAATCATAAATGGGAATGAACAGTAACTGAATAAATCCTTGGAGAATAAAGTATGAATACTGTAAACACATGTGAAATTCTCTTTCTGTTTTACTTGACATCTCAATCCTTCTCTTGTATCTCGAACGGGGAATATTATTCCCAATCTATATCTTCTTTCTTTTATATATGAAACGGGGAATATCATTCCCAATCTATCTCTTCTTTCCTTTCATAAAAATCTTTCTCAAAGAACTTCATATTATCAACGTGTTGATACGGGGAAGATCTACTTTCAGTAAGCTACCAAGACCTTAAGTGCCGGCACCCCCCTAAGACTCCTCGCGGCCAGAGAGGTGAGTACATGGAGCGACCCGGCAGGTTGCGACCGGGTTAAAATAATACGGGTCGAGTGGACGAAGCCAATCCCGACCAATCTAATTACAGGCCGAGTGACCGAAGTCAACATCGACAATAATAATAACGATCCCCGCACAACTCTTTCCACTTTACGTTATTAACAGATTATTATTCTCGTGTGACATTATCAAAACAGTTATCTCAAAACGTAATCAATCTCAAGTAAATCATGTAAGTCATAAACACATTTTGAGACAGATATAAAATCATATTTCGACACGAAGGAAGCTAGGGCACGCTAGGCTTGGCATGTCTACTTACCTCAATAACACAGCAAATAGCACGCAAGTTGATGAGGGTAGTCGTAGCCCTCGTCTACAAACTCGTCACCTACAAATTTATAGTTTCTAATCAACTTCAATTCCAAATCCAACTAGCACGTAATATGCAAGTGGGCGATGTGCTATGCTATGAACTCTAGTGTCGTCGTAAGGGAGTCTACTTTAATTTAATACAAACTCTAAATATATCTTTTTCATTATATTCGTCAAGTGTGTGATACTTTCGTAATTACATCATCAAAATATACTTATTTAATATAAATTCTCAAATTCGTAAATAATACTTGTATATTCTAAATAGCGAGAGAATGAGTTTAAATTTAGAACTTCTCAATTATAAATTCTAGCTTAAACTTCATTATAAAACAACACCTTTTATTTTATATATATTCTAACAATTAACTTTTCTAGAGTAAATTCGTCGTAGAAAATAAATTATTTAATTAACGAAACTAATTATCGGAGATATGTTCTTAAAAAAAGACTATACACTAACTTATTTTAGGAGATGATATTCATAAAAATATCTATTAGGAAAAAAATAAGTATCATTTAACATCTATTTATAAACATGAAGATAACTATTTTTAATTTGGAGAAAGATAAAGTATTAATAAAACATTCATAAATATTCCTCAAATTATTTTCTAACTAGTTTATTCTAAAAGCTATATTTACAACCAATTCATTTAGAATGTCATTCTATGATACTTTGAGATTAACAAAACAATATTGATTATTTAATAAATTGGCCCAATATATTATACAAATCTAGTTTATTTTGAAATACATATACGAAATAAAGTTTCAATACCAAAATCACTTCTATATAATTGGAATGAAGACTAGAATGCTTAGAAAATAATTTTAATCCAAATTTCATATTAATTTCATATATACATATATATAGTTTTATGTAAACAACATTTAGCTCCCCCTTTTTATTCTTTTGAATATCAAACAATGACTCCTACTCAAGAAAAACAGTTTCCGATTCAACGATACATATCCTTCAAGTTTCTGATTTTGCAAATAATACTCCCAACCGATTTATTTAAAGATATAGTTACTAATTATAAATAATCCAAACATTTTAACGAAAAACTAAATTTCTAAATGAATCTGAAATTGAAAACTGCATCTAGTACCCCCAAAAATTTCTGAAATGACATCTGCCTCCCCCTAAGTTTCTGAAAAGACATTATAACCCCTCAGAAAACTTTCTAAAAATTACACTTTAACCCCCACATCAAGAACACTCAAACTAACGAATCAAGTATTGGATTTAAGGACTTAAAACATGATTTTGATTATAGAAAACAACTTAGGAGAAGATTTTAGTCATACCCAGTCTAAATTTCGCGAGAAATAGTGAAGAAACGGGACGGGTCGAGGTCGCCGTTGGTGTCGCCGGAGATGGAGCTTCGGCGGGGCTCCTCCGGCGGTTCTTGGCCTCGGTGGAGGCTTCCTCTCACTTGGTCGGGCTTCTCTGAGTTGAATGGTGCAAGTTTTGATAGGTGGGTCGTTACGGTTGAGCTTCGGCAAAATTCTCGCCGGAATTAATGGAGGTTTCTCCGGTGGGTTCTTGGCGGCTTCTGCTGTTGCTGCCTCTGCTGCTGTTGTGGATGGTGGTGATTACTTCGATCAGGGCAGAGAGGAGTGAGAGGTAGAGAGTTGGGGAAAGAGAGGGAGATAGATGGCAGTGGTGGTGGCGGCCGTTTTGTCGGCGGGTTCTCCGGTGGTGGCAGCGGCTATTGCCGCTGCTGTTGCTGCTGCGTTCTGCTAGATAGAGAGGGAAGACAGGGGCAGAGAGAGAGGGAGAGAGTGAGCTGAGAGGGAGAGTCTCTGGTGGTTGGTGGCGGTGTCGTCGCCGTCGGGGGAAGGCAGCGGTGAAGCCGCTGCCGCTGCTTCCTCTGTTTTTCGCCGGACAGAACAGGAGAGAGGGAGAAGGAGAGAGAGAGAGGCAGAGAGTTGGAGGAGGGAGTGGTGGTGGCCATGGGGGTGTTGCCGGTGGAGTTGGTGATGGTGTTTGGTGGATCTCCCGACTATGGCAGCGGCGGTGGTGGCTTGGCCGCTTCCCACTGCTGCTGTACTCTGGCAGAAAGAGGTGATATAGGGGGAGAAGAGAGCAGTGGTCTCGGGGGTGATGGTGTCGGGTGTGTGTGTGTGTTTCCCGAAGAGAGAAGAGATGAAGAAATAGAGGGAGAGGGAAGTGAGGGAGAAAGAGACGAGGAAAGAGAGAGCATTAAAAAATGAAAAAATTGGTTGGGGAACACAATTTCTCAACCCGTTGGGTAATGGGAAGTATTTTTATTATTATTATTATTATTATTATTATTATTATTATTATTATTATTATTATTATTATTATTATTATTATTATTATTATTTTATTGTTTTCTTATTACTATTTATCTACTAGGCTATTTAGCTTTTGTCAAATACAACTTCCACCCCCGTTTAATAACGATCTAATGTATTCTAAAAATACAGTTATCTCCCCACTAGCTAAATATTTTAAAAAAATAACTATTTAAACTTTATGAAAAAGTAATTAATTATATACTAAAAAATACGGGGTATTACATAAGGCAGGATCATATCCTGCTTTATTGTGTCTGGTTGTTGTAGACTTGTAGGATATGAGGCGAGATATGATGGAAGGGTAAATGTAAAAATGACCATAATACCCTGCATTGCACTGAATTTGGTTACGAAACTATCACCAAATTTATTACCACTTGACATGCTTAAGCTACTTTTACACATAAAGTATAAAAGGTCAAAGTGGTCCCAATCGAGACGAGGGAGAAGGACAACAAGACGATTTTTGTAGTAGAGACTAGAGACAATAAGGCAAGACTTCATCAAAATCAATCTAAGTGATTGGATGGCTTGTCGTATAACTGCTCTGTTTATGGTTGGGAATGACCATAATACCCTGCATTGTGTCTCGGATAGGCATGCAGCATTCTATCATTAGCCTTCCAGTCTTATTCATCACATTAGGCCACTACTCCATAAACATTCCGAAACAAAGGCTTCTTATGAAGCAATTAGCAGGAAATGAGCCATAGAAAAAGGAGAAGCTTATACACAGCAGTGAAGGTAGCAACTGTACCGAGGATCAACGACCCAAACACCAAGAAAAATGTTCCGCCAAGTGATAGCAAAAGCTTAGCTCGAGGAATCAAACCCTGGATCAAAAAGCCAAATGAGAGATATCATCCACCGCCTCATAGGCATCTGTGTGTGTGTGGTGACACTTAGTTTAAAGGCGCATGGTATACCGTCGTAACTGTCGCCTTATAAATTTCAATTGCGGTTTTTTACCTTTTACAGTCTTTTCTTTTGCCGCCATCTTTGTCATTATCTCCAGCAGTGTGGGTTGAGACGTTATTGTAGAATCCGCGTAAGGGTGATGTATACTTGAAGTAGCAAATGAATCAAAAATATTTATTTCTATCTCCTATTTGAGTGTCTTCAATTCCATTCCAGGATATTCTAAATCTTGTCTAGTCTACCAAAACATCTACGGAAACTTATTGTCAAGTAATAAAAGTGACCCATAAGATTTTGTGAAATTGGGTACTTGAAATTCCCGACTCACATGCCTAGGCCTGAATTAAGTGAACCAAAGTTAAAATAGTCGTGTAGTAAATTTATCTTTCAAGTTTTGACTTAATTGGTGTTTGTCCGGTGTCTCAAAAAACATTCACCCACTACACCAATCTATCTTTCTTTTTTGCATGCGCATTTTATGAGACGACGGGTCTCCACTTTTAACGTGACGACACTTGCTTCATTCATATTTTGAGTCTGATTTCAACGTAGAATATAACATGACTACATTGTATAAATAAGTTCGCATCTCAAATTTGTGCAAAAGAGTTTGATGGAGAATAAGGGCAGGTAGCATATGAGAGTTAAAAGTTAAACTGATGTTCACAATGAGATGTTGGAGGATGCTAAAGTGAATATATAGTATGTTAGTAAACTGGAGCCCCTATTTCTAAGCCATATCTGCTGACCACCGTGGTCGGCTGTGAGACCACGGTGGTCGTCCACCAGCCGAGCGAAAAGGTTCCCTCCACGGCGTCACTCAAGACTACTTTAAGTGCTAATGCTCCTAGAACTCTGTCGGTACATTGGGAAATAAAGCAAATGAAACCACGGGGAGGGGAAGTGATGCCGGTGAGCGCAACAGTTAGGTTGACGGTCAGGTTTATATGACCGCCCGATACGGGAGCTGTAGCAAGAACTAGTACTGCGACCGTGATCACTATAAGAATCGACATTAGCAGTGTGGGTATGTCCGTGAGGGTCTGGTAGAAAGAAATTATAATTGTACGTATCGATCATGAATACTAGTGTCTAGTGTCGTTCTGCCCAAAAGCTCTTTCACAAACTGGCGCCAAACTTTAGGAGATGAGAGGTCCTTTAATCCCAATATATCACCCAAAGTGATATCGTAGTCAGATGTACGGTGGTAGCTCATTAGTGTTTAGAGAAATAGCTTCATTTTTCGTCTCACCACCATCTGGATGATAATGATCAGCTCCTCCATTCTCAATTTTCTTCATTCGTCCCTTTTTTCTCCGCTTTACTCTGCCTCGATTGCGCCTCAACCCAGCTCTACATGTTTCCCCTCACACAAAAATCAACATCGAGCATCTCCAATGCACGAGTTAAACCAATGATGTAGTTAAAATGTAAATTACAAGGGTGGAAATTAGTCTCCAATGGGCTCTCGAATTTATTCTTTATTTTAATAGATCTTTATTCTGCACTCCAAATTTAGAGAACGTGGAGATGGATAGCGCAGTTTTATGTATCTTATCTCTTCTCTTTTCACATTTAACTTAAATATTTTATTTACTTTTTTCTACAAGAACTGCCATTTAAGTAATCTTGACATAAAGGTATTGGATAGCTAAAATAAAGAACGACGATTTTTGTTAAGTAGCATATCATATATAGCTATTTTCATAAAAAAATATATATCATATATAGCTATTAGTACATTCCTCAAATATATCAATATGTGTGTATATGGGCCACATTCTTGGGATGGTGAACCCAACTCCATCAATTGGGCCAAGGCACTGACCCAAGTCCGTGACCATCCGGCAAATGATTAGTGGCCCAGCCCGTGTGCAAAACTCTATGTGAAGAAAAAAGATAGAAATATAAACATCATCTAAAATAAGAAATAAAAGAATGACTAAGAGCATTTCCAATGCTACTAGTTATAAATTATTTATATTTTAATTAAAATTGTCATTCTTTTTTTTCAGTATACAAAAAAAAATTGATACGATCTCCAATGCTAATATGTAAAAGTTAGCTAAACTGTAGTTGTCGTAAGTAGGAATTAAATAAAAATAATAATTGAAATACAAAAAGAGGAGAGAGACACATAACATTTAGCTATCCATTTTCCTGCTTTTTAGAGCATCTCCAATAAGTTATTTATATGGCGGTTATCTTCAAAATATAAATTAGATGGGAAAAATATTGTCTCCAATAGGTTTTCTACTACTCTCTTTATTTTAGCGGATAGTTATCCCGCTTACTATTTTTAACGACCTGGATAAATAATTTCATATTTGTTTACTCGTGTTCTTAGCGGTTATGTCCTGAATTCCTTAAAATTTTCATACAAGAAATATTGAGAATGTACCACGTGTTATTTAGCTAATCATTTAACTAACACTATTAGAGCACTAACTAAATTTTTACAATATCTAAATAGAAATGTTAAATTTCATCAAATTATAAATAACTTTTAACTAGTACTACAGGAGATGCTCTTAAACATCAAGAGCGGAATAGCTATCCGTTAAATAACGGAATAGAGAGTCCACTAGAGAAAAGGTTTTCACCATCTCTTTTATATTATAAAGATAACCATCATTTACATGTCCCATTGGAGATGCTCTAACACAACATCTTGTACACAACTACACCAATCTTTAATATAAAGTACTTTATACTTTGATAGTTAGTTTAAGTGTATTTCTTACACGCAATAGATGTTTGTACCACTCCGTCCCACTTGAAATGCACCATTTGACTTTTTCACCCGTAACTGGGTCACTTTGACCCGGTAATTTGGATTGCAAATGATGTAATTTTTCGATAATTTTTTTATTGTCTTGTAGAATAAGAGTTACTCTACAACATTACGAAAAAATTATCTAAAAGTTATAAAGTTTTGCTATCCAAACCGGGTCAAAATAACCCAGTAAATAGTGATAAAAGTCCAAATTGTGCAAAAGATGTGGGACAGAGTGGTAGTAATTTTCTTTTTAAAGCGAAGTTGTTAGTGATTGATTGTACCTGATACCAGTATATACATTTGATTAACTAATTATTTTATTTTATATTTGATTAACTACTTATTTGAGCGGACTGGATTGAATTAGCCTGGGCTTACGATAGAACTCAACCCAAACCATAGCCTGGGCTTGCGATAGAACTCAACCCAAACCACAAATTGTTCGGGCTCAGTTTTATAACTCAAGCCCATGATGGGCTGAAAATTCCAAAACTCAAATCCTTATAATAGGCAGGTTGAAATGGTTGGGGTTCCTTGGCTATGACCAGCCCCAACTTGTACAGCAAATCCTCTAAATATGCAAGGTGTAAAGTGTAAACTCAAATGAGAGCCCAATCGGTTTCTTTCGCATGACTTTCATGAGACAACGGGCTCATGCTTTTATCACGAACTGTAACATGACTATTACGAGGTTACTGTTAACATAGAGAACATTCGTATGAAATAGATAAAATAGGGGTATTGTATTCATTTGAAGTCAGGCGTTGCCAATCTACTACAGTGATTGTTGCCTCTGGAAATTGCCATAAAAAATTACGTTACATTAGGAGGTCATTGTTAACTTTTGTCTATCCCAAATCAACAAACATTACTATTAAATTATATGCACACCACAAAACAATTAATACTGCAAGCCAGCTAAGGGTGCAATCTAGCATGCTAAGAGGTTATATGGTGCATTACAGTGTAAAAAAAATTGCATTGATATGGGGTCAGCTATATTACATGATTATGCCGATCTTTTGATTTTTACAGAGAAATAAATAAAAGCTACAGCAGATAAAATACAAAACTACAGCTAATGCCTGAAGAAACTATTGTCATCTTCCGGCTCTTGAGCAGCATTATAATGACTTGCGACCCAAAGTACGATACAGATATCTATGAATATCATTTGCCCTTCCCTTAACGAAGAGGCGTTTGAGTTATCCTATCTTCTCCAAAAGAGCGTATGGATCGATGTAGGTGGGCGGTGTAATCGTTGTGGTGGTTCCATTATGAACAAAAGTTGGTCCCAAATACTGCCACATATGTAAAAAATAAACATAAGCCAATCATGCACTAAACAACTTAGGGGAGTTCCCTAGATTAACAGATATGAACGAATATTTAACAGGAGAGCAGAGTTTGTGTTAGGGGAAGAAAATACTGTGACAAATTTCACGTGTTTCATGTCAGTCTTCACAACGGTGGGGAAATCAAAACAAATGTCCACAGTGACAAATAAGTACTATGGCCTCAAGGTAGGGGATATGATATGATGCATGATGAGATATGAGGTGGAATATGTATACAGCGGGATAAAGCAGGATCGTATCCTGCTTTATTGTGTCTGATTGTTGTATGATATGAAGCAGGATATGATGAAGGGTTGATGTAAAAATGACCACAATACCCTGCATTGCTGCATTGCAGTGGATTTGGTTATGAAACTATCGCCAAATTTATTACCAAATGACATGCTTAAGCTACTTTTTAGACACAAGTATATAAGGTCAAAATGGTCCCAATCGAGACGAGAAGGACAACAAGACGATTTTTTTGGTAAAGACTAGAGACAATAAGGCAAGACTCATGGACAGAAATTTAGACATAAAACTAGACATAATTTCCTAATGTAGTAAAATCAAACTCTACTATAGAAATACTTAACACTTAGGAAACATTGACACCTAATCAAAATCACTAAAACGGGAAATTATGTCTAAAATTCTGTCTAAAATTATGTCCCTTTAGAATTATTCCTAAGTGATTGGATGGCTTGTGGTATAACTGCTCTGGTTGGGGAAGGTAGAAAGGGTTGGTATATCTATCACAATTCACAAGAGGAAATATAAGGAATTATTCATTTAGATTGAACCAATACATGAAGAAAGGAAGAGAATGCGACGATTTTTTTTGGTAAAGACTAGAGACAATAAGGCAAGACTTCATCAAATTCAATCTAAGTGATTGGATGGCTTGTGGTATAACTGCTCTGGTTGGGGAAGGTAGAAAGGGTTGGTATATCTATCACAATTCACAAGAGGAAATATAAGGAATTATTCATTTAGATTGAACCAATACATGAAGAAAGGAAGAGAATGCTCGGATAGGCATGCAGCATTCTATGATTAGCCTTCCAATCTATGCATCACACTAGGCCTTTACTCCATAAACATTCCGAAACAAGGCTTCTTATGAAGCAATTAGCAGGAAATGAGCTAAAGAAAAAGGAGAAGCTTACTAGATACAGAGCAGTGAAGATAGCAATAAAATTGCCCAAACGCCAAGAAAAATGTTCCTCCAAGTGATAGCAAAAGCTTAGCTCAAGGAATCAAACCCTGGATCAAAAATCCAAAGGAGAGATATCATCCAGCGCCACATAGGCATCTCTGTGTGTGTATATACATATGAGATGACACTTAGTTTAAAGGCACATGGTAAACTGTCGTAATTGTCGCCTTATAACTTTCAATTGCAGGTTTTTACCTTTTTCAGGCTTTTCTTTTGCCGCCATCTTTGTCATTATCTCCTGCAGTGTGAGGTGAGACGGTATTGTAGAATCCGTATAAGGGTGATGTATACTTGAAGTAGCAGATGAATCAAAATTGTTCATCTCTATCTCCTATCTGAGTGTCTTCAATTCCGTTCCAGGATATTCTAAATCTTGTCTAGTCTACCAAAAGGCCTAGGAAAACTTATTGTCAAGAAGTAATAAAAGTGACCCCTAAGATTTTGTGAAATTGGGTACTCGAAACTCCCGACTCACATGCCTAGGCTTGAATTAAGTCCACCAAAGTTTAATGGGTAAAAGACAGTGACCGCCCCTGAGTTTAGAATTAATTCTTCTCAACTACCCTGACTTTTGGAAAAAGACAATTTGCACCTATTTGACGGAATATTCCTTCGTGGCCCAACCAACCGACCTTCACCGCCTTCGATTTAAACCCAGAAGCTCGAACCGGAATCCTCACAGACCAGAACTCTCAACTTCCATCCACAATCCACACTCCATGTGCCATGATTTTCGACGATTGAGGACCCATTTGTTGCTCTGCTGTATTTCGTCGGCCAGTAGAACCCGTTGCACATCGTCCTCCCTCCCTCCCTGTTCTCTGATTCAAGCACCCAAATTCGTTCGCTGTTGTTGTACCGGCAAACTTCTCCAGGAGCTCGCCGACATCGGAGATATCCGATTTGACTTTAGATCTCCAATCCTTTAGTGAAGTCGTCGATTTGCATCGAGATGCGAGCCTCCTACTGGAAGCCGACGCCGTTGTGGCGGACGACGGCCTCAGCAACAGCAGTGGTGATTTTGGAGGTGATGTTCGGCGGTGGTTTTTGTTTTCAGGGCGGCGGCTGGTTTCTCAAAAAGGGTAAGAGAGAAAAGAGGGGGAAGAGAGAGAAAGTATCAGGGTAACAAATGGAGGAGAGAGGGGTTCGGCTATATATAGGGGGTAATTTTCTAAACTTTTAGGGGTAAAAAGGTCTTTTTATTCGTGCTGTTAGTCAACCGTTTACCTCCATCCAAAAAAATGTGCGGAGTGTCTTTTTCTAAAACACAATGTAGCGGGATGGAATTAACCCTAAATTCAGGGGTGGTCAGTGTCTTTTACCCAAGTTTAAATAGTCGTGTAGTAAATTTATCTTTCAAGTTTTCACTTAATTGGTGCTTGTCCGGTGTCTCAAAATATCCATCCACTACACCAATCTATCTTTCTTTCTTGCATGCGCATTTTATGAGACGATGGGCCTCCACTTTTACCGTGAGGACGCTAGCTTCATTCATCTTTTAAGTCTGATTTCAACACAGAATATAACATGACGACGTTGTATAAATAAATTCGCCTCTTAAATTCGTGCAAAAGAATTTAATGGAGAAATGGAGCAGGTAGTATATGATAGTTAAAACTTAAACTATGTACACAATGAGATGTTGGAGGATGCTAAAGTGATTATATAGTATGTTAGTAAAGTGGAGCCATTGCTTCAGAGCCATATATATAAATGAGAACATAATAACCTGATCGACGACACTTGCTGGTCGCTGATCGAGTGCCACCCATCTCGAAGCAAAAAGAAAAATGAACGAACAGACGATCTCGAGAAAGAACGCTTTCTTTGTCGCGATTCTCGAAGCAGTCGAACCTAGCAGGCCCGGCGAGTCCATGGTGGTCATACACCCGCCGAGCAAAAATGCTTCCTCTGCGGCGTCACTCAATACTACTTTAAGTGCTAATGCTCCTAGAGCTCCACCGGTACATTGGGCAATAATGTAAATAAAGGCACTCGAAGGAGAAATGATGCCGGTGAGCGCAGTGTATAGGTTGACGGTCGGGTTTAAATGACCGCCCGATACAAGAGTTGTAGCAAGAACTAGTATTGTGATCGTGATAGCAATAAGAACCGACATTAGCAGTGTGGGTGGGTGTGTCCGGGAGGGTCTAGTGAGAAGAAATTATAATTGTATCGATCATAAATACTAGAGAGGTTGTGCCCAAAATCTCTGCCACGGACTCGAGCCAAACCTTATGAGAGGTCCTGCAATCCCAACCTATCACCCAAAATGATATCGTCGTCGGACATATGGTGGTAGCTCATGAGTGTTTGGAGAAATTACTTCATTTTTCGTCTCACCACCATCTGGATGATGATGATGATCAGCTTCTCCATTCCGCATCATCTCGTTCTTGTGATAGGGGTCGCCTCGCGGGCATATTTAAACATGTGGCGCCGTTTAAGTGGCTGAAAATTTGCGTGTCTACAGTCTCCACTAATTTGACCTTGAATAGAAAAATTAGCAAGGAATAACCAGGTGATTTTATCTTGGCCGAAGGCTAAGTCAATCTGTGCTCATTGACACAAAACCACCTGCTTCAATTGCAATACTATGAAATAACCAAACAGCTAGGTGTCCATTCATGTACAAATTCTCAGATTACTATGTTTAAGAACAAAATCAGCCTTGGGCATTTAAAAATGTTATATTATCTGTAACAAATTTTCGGCGGCATCTCCGCAGGTTACCGTGTAGATCTCTAAAAATTGTTTTCTTCTTCTCAACAAATATTTGATTAACATACAGGCAGTATACACGATATATTTGATTAACTATTTATTTATAGGGTAAAAAACAAAAACCACCATCCGTTTATGGTAAAAATACATTTTGCCCCCTGATTTATGGAGAAAATACCCTTTGCACCCCTGTCAGTGGATGGAGGGTGGACATATACCCCCTTCTGTTACAATCCGTTAGTGGAGGGGTGCAAACTGACTTTTTGTGACCATTTTACCCTTATAAATTGTGGACAAATAACACCTTTTTTGTTTATTATATTGTTCATTATGTTCTTGAGGTTGTTGGTGTTCTTGAGCACCACCACCTCCACTACCACCAAATCCCAACCACCACCACCACCACCAACAACAACAACAACAACAACAAACATTCATTTCACACAAAATAGAGCATGAGAGCAAGCATTAATGGATCAAAACAACAAGAGACCAACAATTATCTTCATCAACTAATGTAAAGAAACTAAAAAATTCTCAAATTAGCCATTGAATTATGTGTGATACTTCACAGGGAGTAATTAGGCTAACTTTGGTTAGGAAATTGAAGAGAACAATAATACTAGCAACAGCGATGGATCCACCACCACCACCACCACTATTAAAACTACAACAACTACTACTACGCCATTATCATCAACTGCAGATTTCTGAAACAGAACCAAGAATTTTCCAGAAAACGGAAAACCTACATGAGCTACTAATTACCAAAACGAAGAAACAATATGCATAGACTACGAAACTAGTCATAAGAAACACCAATACTCAAATCAACTGCAGATTTCTGGAACCAGTGAGTCTGAATGTCTGATACAACACTGAGTTTTCAGCAAAACAGAATCTAGCTGCTAATTAGGAAATTGAAGCAACATGATGCACGACTAACTCATAAATTAACACCAGATCCATCAAAAAAAGACTGAAAACAGAACACTCAACTTGATTTTTCCACCATTACCATTAGTGACCCCTCTTTTTCTTCTACTTCTTGCTCTTCTTTGCAAATCCAGGTCCATAAACACCATCCAGAAGCTTCGATCCAATCAGAAAGAGAAATCAAACGTACCGTACATCATCTTCTCTTCAAGCAATCCAGAAGAAATTCCTCGTCGTCGTCGATGGAGTACTCTTTCTCAAGCGATCCAGTACTCTTTCCCAACGATGTCGTACATCACCTTTACACTCGCTCGATCCAGATGAAGAAGAAGAGAAGGACGGCGGCGGCGAGGACACCAGATCCAACCCCGATGCGGGTAGAGGGACCCGTTTCCTTGCCTTCATCGGCGTCAGTCGTCTTCCTCGTCGTCGTCGTCGTCATTCGTCTTCCTCGTTGGAATCATCGGCGGCTGGCGAATCGGAAGCGGGTGATTGGGGGCGGAGGTTCCGGCGAGCGGATCGACGGCGAGTGGATCACAGGGAGTTGCGGCGAGTGGACCGACGACGTTGGAGTTCTGGTGCTGGGTTCGTGGGCGAGTGTTGGTGGTGGTGGTCCGACGGGGAGAGAGACAGGAGGATGGAGGCGAGTGAGAGAGGAGAAGAGAGGCTGAATAGAGAGAGATATTAGGGTTTTGGAAATGGGGAGAACTGGAGAAGGAGATGCTATTTATAGTGGGGTAATTTCTCATTTTTCAAGGGTATTTTTGTTTTTTCACCATTCCGTTAGCCTCCGTTAGTCTCCATCCACTGACAGGGGTGCAAAGGGTATTTTTCCCATAAATCAGGGAGCAAAATGTATTTCTCCCATAAATGGAGGGTGCATTTTGTCTTTTACCCTTATTTATATTATATTACAGTGTAAGCAAACTGAATTGGACTAGCCTAGGCTTACGATCGAACTCAACCCAAACCATAGCCTAGGCTTACGATAGGTCTCAACCCAAACCACAATTTTTGGGGCTCTGTTTCTTAACTCAAGCCCATGATGGGCTGGAAATTCCCAAACCCAAATCCTAGTAAAGGCAGGTTGGGACGTGTGGGTTTCCTGGACATTGGGAAAATCCTCTAAAACATGAGAGCACCAATCTGTTTCTCTCGCATGCGACTTTCATGAGACAATGGGCTCATGCTTTCTAACACGAACTGTAACATGACTATATAGTCTAAACCTCAGTTCGCCTATTCACGGAAATGAGTGATTTAATTTACGTAGAGAACATTGTATGAAATAGATAAAATAGGAGTATTGTGTTCATTTGAAGTCAACTGTTATCAAGCTACTACCACAGGGATTGCTTATGGAAATTGCCATAAAAAAATCGCGTTACAATACTGTTCTACTGTTAAGTTTTGTCTATCCAAAATGATCAAACATTACTGTAAGTTCTATCATCTATGCACACCACAAAACAATTAATACTGCAAGCCAGTTAAGGAGGAAGCAATATAGCATGCTAAGAGTAAGAGGTAATAGAGCATAAAAGAGTAGAAACAATAACAATTATTGCATTGATATGGGGACAGCTATAATACATGATTATGTTGATCTTCTGATTTTTACAGAGAAGTAAAATAAAAGCTACGGCAGATAAAATACAGAACTACAGCTGACACCTGAAGAAACTATTGTCATCTTCCGGCTTTTGGGCAGCATAATAATGACTTGTGATCCGATGTAAAGATATCTGCGAGTATCATTTGCCCTTCACTTAACGAAGAGGTGTTTGAGTTATCCTATCTTCTTCCAAAAGAGCGTATGGATCGATGTAGGTGGGCGGTGTAATCGTTGTGGTGGTTCCATCATGAACAAAAGTTGGTCCCAAATACTGCCACAGATGTAAGGAAAACACAAGCCAATCATGCACTAAACAACTTACAGGAGTTCCCTAGATTAACAGGAAATGAACGAATGTTTAACAGGAGAGCGGAGTTCGTGTTTTAGGGGATAGAAAGACATGGATAAGCAAGGACAGTGTTAAGCAAAACCCTACTGCAGAAAATACTGTGGCATATTTCACATGTTTCAGTCACTCTTCACAACGGTGAGGAAATCAAACAAATGTCCACAGTGACAAATAAGTATTGTGGCCTCGGGGTAGGGGATATAATATGATGTATGATGAGATATGATTGTGTCTGGTTGTTGTAGGATATGAGACAGGATATGATGAAGGGTGAATGTAAAAATGACATAATACCCTGCATTGCAGTGGATTCGGTTACGAAACTATCGTCAAATTTATTACCAAATGACATGCTTAAACTACCATTTACACATAAGTATATAAGGTCAAAATGGTCCCAATCGAGGCGAGCTAGAAGGACAACAAGAAGAAGTTTTGTAGTAGAGACTAAGAGACAATAAGGCAAGACTTCATCAAATTCAATTTAAGTGATTGGATGGCTTGTGGTATAAATGATCTGTTTATGGTTGGGGAAGGTAGAAAGGGTTGGTATATCTATCATAAGAGGAAATATAAGGAATTCTTCCTTTAGATTGAGCCAAGACATGAATAAAGGAAGAGAAAGCTCGAATAGGCATGCAGCATTCTATCATTAGCCTTCCAATCTTATTCATCACTATAGGCCATAACTCCATAAACATTCCGAAACAAAGGCTTCTAATGGAGCAATTAGCAGGAATGTGCTTTAGAGAAAGGAGAAGCTTATAAAGAGCAGTGAAGATAGCAACTGTTACGAGGATCAATGGCCCAAACACCAAGAAAAATGTTCCACCAAGTGATAGCAAAAGCTTAGCTCGAGGAATCAAACCCTGGATCAAAAAGCCAAATGAGAGATATCATCCACCACCTCATAAGCATCTCTCTGTGTGTATCTATAATAAATCAGTTAGGTGTTTCCTTCCAAAAAGTCTCAATGAGAAGATCCTAGCCATCCATTCCCTGGTCCGTTGATTTGATTGATCATTTCTCTTTCTTAGAAAAAAAATCAAGTTAGTTAAAATAAATCTGAGATAAGATATTCTCTCTATTTCAAAAAAACTCTATCATATCTCATTAATAGTTTCTTTTTTAGAAAGTCTCATTATTTTTTTGGACGTAATCTTTAATTATCTAATGACCCGAAATTAAATAGATTCGAATTCATTAATCATCTCAAGAATAATTTTATCTATTGTGAGTAACCTACGGGCGCGGGTCATTTTCTAATATGTGTGTGTGTATGAGATGTTACTTAGTTTAAAGGCACATGGTAAACCGTCGTAATTGTCGCCTTTCAATTGCGGTTTTTTTTACCTTTTCGAGGCTTTTCTTTTGCCGCCATCTTTGTCATTATCTCCTGCAGTGTCGGATGAGACGGTATTGTAGAACTCGCGTAAGTGTGATGTACACTTGAAGTAGCAGATGAATCAAAATTGTTTATTTCTATCTCCTATTTGAGTGTCTTCAATTCCGTTCCAGGATATTCTAAATCTTGTCTAGTCTACTAAAACGTCTACGGAAACTTATTGTCAAGTAATAAAAGTGATCCCTAAGATTTGGTGAAATTGGGTACTTGAACTTCCCGACTCACATGCCTAGGCCTGAATTAAGTCAACCAAAGTTTAAAAAGTTATGTAGTAAATTTATCTTTCAAGTTTTGACTTAATTGGTGCTTGTCCGGTGTCTCAAAAAATCCATCCACTACACCAATCTTTCTTTCTTTCCTGCATACGCATTTTATGAGACGACGGACTTCCACTTTCACCGTGAGGACACTAGCTTCATTCATAATTTTAGTCTGATTTCAACACAGACTATAACATGACTATGTTGTATAAATAAGTTTGCGATTCAAAATTGTACAAAGGAGTTTGATGGAGAAAAGGGGCAGCTAGTATATGATAGTTAAAAGTTAAACTATGTTCACAATGAGATGTTGGAGGATGCTAAAGTGATTATATAGTATGTCTGTTACAGGAAGCCATTTTTTCTAAGCCATATATCTTCACTATATGACTCCTCCAAAGTATCAAACATGTTGGTCAGCAAAGCATATGCATTGATTTTCCAGACGAAAGAAGCAACTTAGGATTGAGGGCCATCTTAAGACTTTCTAAGGCCTTAGACGATTTTTCAAAAGAATGCCTTCATCTACCTTTAACACTTTGATAATCTTGTATCGGTAATTGAATTCAGAGTAAGTTCTATTTATAAACAACATAGAACTTTTTCAAGAACATAGAAAAATCCTAACGGATGGGAGAGTTAAATTGATAGTAATATATGCCATGTACAATTTAAATTTCTTACTTGTCTAAATTAGAAACTAAAACTTTCCTCAAGGAACATGTGCTAGCCCTAAAGATCGCAGTACTGAGCGATTCCGTGAACGGTTGAGCAATGGAGCCGGGAAAAAAATTGACCTATTTAGTGTCGGTGAACTCTGTGATTGTCCTCATTCATGGACTTATTACAGGTTACGGAAAGTGTTTGATACACTCTATTGGTGTCACCTATTATGCGCTATCTCCCTCTGGTCCACAAAATTATCTACCCAATGGCGGTGAGTTTGGCGTTCGTCTCACTCTCTCTACTATCGTCTAAATCTGAATATGTGTGTTCGAGCATCTACTTCATTCTATCAATCGTTTCATTTTATTGTGATATGGTGTCTCGCGATGATCCAAATCTGCCGCTCTTCAACATTGCTCCGTTTCAAACGATGCCCTATGTCACGGGTTGCTTTTCACGACCTTCCCGTGCGACACTTAGTGTCTTCAATTCCATCTGCAAAGACTAAGTCAGCCTACCTCAACCGAACATTAGAGGACGATCAACCGAAATAGCTATGAAGGAAAGGAACTTCTATTGCTATGAGAGTGCTAACAACTTGTTGGATGGTTGGACCAAATGAGCCCCTCCTTATTTATACAAGTCCTTCCCCCCTTGGAAGGATCTAGAAATCTATCAATCTAACGGCTAGGATTTATTGGCCTAGGACCTTCCTACCTCTTCTAGCCTAAGATATTTACGAGAGATGATTCTAGAGCCCCCTACACAAAGTTACATCCATACAACTTAGGAAGCTTCTAGATGGGACTAACTAGTGGGCTAAGTGGGCTAGGACATCCCCTAGGCCCAAAGTAGCCTAACTTCATGTGGGCTGAAGGTGTCATGGGCAAGTCCAAGTCCAAAAATATCAAGTAAATAGTGCGGCCCATGACATTCTCCCCCATCTAATGATGCGGCGTCCTTGTCGCGTCGTCAGCTCAGAATCGATCAATCTGGTTCTTGAATTACCACAACGATTCCTCGCTTTCCCACGTTCCTTCCTCCACGATTGCGCCCTTCCACTTGACGAAGTACTCCTTATGCTTCAGCACACCCTTGCGACTAACCATCCGCTCCCTCAAGATCTCGTCCACTTCCTTTTCGAAAGAAGTGGCTATCATCGGTGGTGCTCGCCTCGACCCCCACGGTCCGGGTCTTCATTATCCTCGTGGTACGGCTTCATCTGGCTCACGTGGAAGACCGGATGAATCTTGAACTTTGATGGTAACTCCACCCGGTATGAAGCATTCCCGACCTTGGTCGTCATCCAAAACGGTCCCTCGTATTTCCTTAGTAAACCCTTATACAATGGTCGGGTATGCTTAAACTGCTGCGGCAAGAACTTCACAAACACTTGGTCATCCACCTGGAACTCCACTCGTAGCCTCTTCTTGTCCTCCCATTTTTTCATCCTCTTGGCGGCTTTCTGGAGATAAGCATGAGCCAAATCCCGTTGCTCCTTCCAATCCTAAGACATCATGTACGACCCCGGGCTGGAGCCTTCATAAGAAGCCACGAGCGTGCTTGGCGTCAACGGCTGTTGTCCCGTCGCTAGCTCGAATGGACTCTTCCCCGTCGCCTCTGACCGCTGCAAGTTATAAAAGAGTTGGGCTATGTCCACGAGCTTCGCCCAATCCTTTTGGTTGGTACTCACATAGTGCCTCAAATAAAGCTCTAACAAGACATTCACCCATTCAGTCTGGCCGTCTGTCTGTGGGAGAAAGCTTTTTGAGAAGTTAAGATCCGTCCCCAATAGCTTGAAGAGTTCTGTCCAAAACTTCCCGGTGCAGCGCACGTCCTAGTCGCTCACTATGCTCCTCGGAACTCCCAAATACTTAACCACATTCCGAAGAAGAGTGTGGCCGCTTTGGTTGTCCTACACCCCGGTGTGGCTGGTGCGAAGGTGGCATACTTCGTGAACCTGACGACTACCACCATGATTGTGTCGTACCCCTCAGACTTAGGTAGACACGTTATGAAGTCCATTGAGACACTCTCCCACGGTCTCTCCGGAACTGGAAACGGCTCCAACAATCCTCCCGGATGCTTCTGCTCTATCTTGTCTTGTTGGCACACAAGACAAGTCTTCACATACCCCTCGATGTCGTCACGGATTTGGGGCCAATAGTACTTCTCCTCGACTAGCGCCAATGTGCGGTGCATCCCCGGATGTCCGGCCCACCGAGAGTCATGGCACTCTTCCAAGATGTCCTGCCGTAGGCTGTCCCACCTTGGCACGTAGATCCGTCCTCCCTTAGCATAGAGAAGACCGTCCTCCACCCAAAATCGCTTTATCCTTCCTTCCTTGGCCATCTCCACCAAACTCTTCATCGGTGGGTCTTGGTCTAGTCCCTCCTTGACTCGATCAATCACCGTGCTAGTGGCTTGAGTGATGCTAGCCAACTCCGCCTTCCGACTCAAAGAATCGGCAACCACGTTTCCTTTCCCCGGATTGTACTCTAGCTTGTAGTCGATCTCCGCTAGGAGTCCTGCCACCGTGCTTGTTTTGGGCTCAGCTTCGGCTGCGTCTGGAAATAGCTGGTGGCCACATTATCTGTCTTCACCACGAACCTAGAGCCAAGTAGATAGTGCTTCCATGTCCGCAAGCAATGGACCACGACCGTCATCTCCTTCTCTTGGCTGTGTACCTCCTCTCCGTGTCGTTGAGCTTGCGGCTCTCGAATTCTATGGGGTGTCCATCCTGCATCAACACTCCTCCAATGGCTAAGGCTGACGCGACTGTGTGCACCTCGAACGGTAGACTCAAGTCCGCCAACTTGAGGATCGACTCTTTCGTCCCCGCCTTCTTTAGCTCCACAAAGGCCTCCTCGCATTGTGGAGACAATTCCCATGTCGTGCCCTTCTTAATGAGGTATGTCAACGGTGCCGCCTTCGCCGAGTAAGTAGCGAAGAAAGTGATCAAGGTGGAATCAGGTGCTATCATCGTATGAAGACTCAATGGGGTATAGACCAGTTAGTTTCCATGGATGATTTCAGTGATCTATCAAACGGATATCTACTTGATGACTGTTGCGTACTTGGAGTCAAAGTTTTCCCCATAGCAAGTAGCGGCAAAAGCGAGTTTGCCTCGCTGTTGAAGGATCCTCCCAACAACATTCAAATATGGAAAATCAACAAATTCTCAGCTGTTACTAATGAATTCCTTTACTCTGAAGAATTTGTTGTTGGAGGGCACAAGTGGTATTTGTCCTCTAGTGTAATTACAAGATTTATTGTTTCATGGTTGGTTATGATGGAAAAGGAGAAATTTACTATACATTCTTCGGCTTGCAGGATGATGAAGGTATATCCCAAAGGATACAAAACGTCAAAAGGTTAAAACTTGTCGGTCTCCTTGGAACTGAACATTGAAACTATGCCTGTTGGACGAAAAGTATATGCCGAGTACAAGTTGAGGGTCCGGGACCAGTATTTTCTACAGCTTTGGAGAAGGAACGTATAGCGAGAATAGTCTACTGATTTTTGTAATTTTGAGTTTAATTAAAAAATAGTCGTGCATCTGATTTTTTATTTCATGACTTGTTCTATGCAAGTGCATTGTGAACCCAAACTGAAATCTCATCCTTAACATATGCGAAATGTTGCCCGAAAAATATCCAAGAATGAGAAAGAAATAATCCATTTTGAGGGTAGAAGAATTCTGATGGATAATTCCCCTCGTATCCTTCACGAATGATGGTCACATATTTAAGGGCAGCAAACACTAAAATACCTTATAATTAGGGCAACTATAGAGCACTTCCTTAACCCAAACCTATAGATATCAACTATTCCCGCATTGTCTCCCTGCATTTAAGTACATGTATCATAAACTGATACGCAAAGGTATTGAGTTGACGATTTTGTGAGAAATCGACAAAACTCTCAAGTAGCTTATAGCCTACCGCACTTTTCCTAACAAACTAATTTGTGATCAAACGAGATATTTGCTCTCAATTCATTTGATAAAAAATAAACTGAAAACTACAAGTGCTTAAATAATAAAACGAAACTAACCTAGACTCCTACGGGCCTGTTGACAAGAAAGTTCGATTAACTAATTAAACGCAATAAAATAAATAACTAAAAACACAACTAAATAAATAATTAATAACAATAGTCATCGGTATACTCCGGATGGTAACGGTATCGTGTGCGGATATCTTCCCGTATCAACTCCCCCGCGGTTGAAAATCGCCTTGTCCTCAAGGCGGGTTGAATAATTGGACTCAGTTGCGGCAGAAGTTCCACTTATGTAAGTTGGCCCAAATTTTGGATCAAGTGAATTGGGCCTAAAATTATACCCATAATGATGAGAAGGCCTATGTGAATAAGGAGACCCACTTGTGTTACAAGTTGTACTGGGTTTCTTCTAGAAATTGGGCCCAAAAGAATTATCTGACCCAAAGTTATTCTCAAGTGAATAGCCAAGCCCAGCTGGTGCCATGGCCCATGGTGAGTTTGGATTAACGGGTCGGGTTGGTTGGCGGGTTCGGGTCGCCTGATTGATTCCCGCATCTGGGTGAAGAACCCAGCTCGGGTCTGTGGCTCAAAATCACATGTTTCGTAAGAGAGCCTCCTGCTCCTGGGTTCGTCGTCAAGGAGGGTGGCGATTGAAATCTCTGACGATGGTCCTTGGCAATTCCAATTGGCGGCCGAAGCTTCTGGCCGGCGTTGAGGCGGATGTCCAGAGGGCTATTCGTCAATGACCCAATGGCAAAAGCTTAGCTCGAGGAATCAAACCCTGGATCAAAAAGCCAAATGAGAGATATCATCCACCACCTCATAATCATCTCTGTGTGTGTATCTACATAATAAATCGGTTAGGTGTTACCGTTGATTTGATTGATCATTTCTCTTTCTTAAAAAAAAATCAAGTTAGTTAAAATAAATCAGAGATAAGATATTCTCTCTATTTCAAAAAAAAAAAAAAAAAAAAAAAAAAAAAAAAAAAAAACTCCATCATATCTAATTATTAGTTTCATTTTGAGAAAGTCTCGTTATTTTTTAGACGTAATCTTTAATTATCTAATGACACTAAATTAAATAGAATCGAGTTAATTAATAATCTCAAGAATAAATTTAATAAGTAAAATAGTATCTATTGTGAGTGCCCTACGGGCACGGGTCATTTTCTAATATATGTGTGTGTGCGTGTATGAGATGTTACTTAGTTTAAAGGCACATGATAAACCGTCGTAATTGTCGCCTTATAAACTTTCAATTGCATTTTTTTTACCTTTTCGAGGCTTTTCTTTTGCCGCCATTTTTGTCATTATTTCCTGCAGTGTCGGATGAGACGGTATTGTAGAATTATACTTGAAGTAGCAGATGAATCAAAATTGTTTATTTCGATCTTCTATTTGAGTGTCTTCAATTCCATTCCAGGATATTCTAAATCTTGTCTAGTCTACTAAAACGTCTACGGAAACTTATTGTCAAGTAATAAAAGTGACCCCTAAGATTTGGTGAAATAGGGTACTTGACCTTCCCGACTCACATGCCTAGGTCTGAATTAAGTCAACCAAAGTTTAAGCAGTCGTGTGGTAAATTTATCTTTCATGTTTTGACTTAATTGGTGCTTGTCCGGTGTCTCAAAATATCCATCCACTACACCAATCTTTCTTTCTTTCCTGCATGCGCATTTTATGAGACGACGGACCTCCACTTTCACCGTGAGGACACTAGCTTCATTCATAATTTGAGTCTGATTTCAACACAGACTATAACATGACTACGTTGTATAAATAAGTTTGCGATTCAAATTTGTACAAAGGAGTTTGATGGAGAAAAGGGGCATCTAGTATATGATAGTTAAAAGTTAAACTATGTTCACAATGAGATGTTGGAGGATGCTAAAGTGATCATATAGTATATCTGTTACAGGAAGCCATTGTTTCTAAGCCATATCTCTTCACTATATGACTCCTCCAAAGTATCAAACATGTTGGTGAGCAAAGCATATGCATTGATTTTCTAGACGAAAGAAGCAACTTAGAATTGAGGGCCATCGTAAGACTTCCTAAGGCCTTAGACGATTTTTCAACAGAATGCCTTCATCTACCTTTACACTTTGATAATCTTGTATCAGTAATTGAATTCAGAGTAAGTTCTATTTATAAACAACATAGAACTTTTTCAAGAACATAGAAAAATCCAACAGATGGGAGAACTAAATTTATAGTAATATCTGCCATGTAAAATTTAAATGCTTTACTTAGCTAAATTGGAAACTAAAACTTTCCTCAAGAAACATGTGCTAGCCTTAAAGAATCCTAGAACAGCGAAAGACCAGACACACGAAATGAAATACCCCGTTATTTAGAAACGGGTATTTTATGAAATTATTGAGTGTTAATATAATATTAATATGAGTATTGGGTGTTAATATACTACTATTATATTTTATGGTATTATTTGGTGTCAATGTGACATTAGTATAAGTGTTGGGAGCTAATTTTGTTGGTAGGAAATTAAATATATTTTTTAATAGAAACTACTTGGGAGTTATTATGTATTTTCTCTACTTTATAAAGAGTCTTTTATTTAAACTTGGGGGTGGTAGTTGTCTTTTTACCTAAACTATTGGGGGGGGGAAGTGTCTTGACCTCTTATGTTTCATCATCTTCTTCCCCAAAGATGAACCAACGTGGGTTTCTTCCTCCACCACCAACCACCACTCCATCTCCTACTCCAACTCTTCAAGTTTGATCCTTTTTCACCCAAATACAATCCCAATCTACTCTCAACTCATCATAGACCAATAATTTCTCACCAAGAAATCATTTTTCATCCAAAATCAAGACCCAATTCGGAATCGAAAATGTCGCCGGTGGGTTTCGCGGATTCTTCACTTGAAGGCTACATAAACACCTTGAAACTCAAAGAAATTCACACCAAAATACTCCCCAAAGCTCTCTCAATCTCTCTCTCTCTCATTATCTCTCTCTCTCCCGTCGGCTGCCTAGAGGACCCAACCGCCGCCGCTGCCGCTGCCCGCCGCCGCTGCCCGCTGCCCGCCGCCGCTGATGCTGCCGTGCGTCGCCCAGCCGCCACCGTCGTCCCCGCCGGCGTTCGCCTCCATTCCGTCGTCCTCTCTCTCTCTCTTCGGGTTTGAAACCCGTATGTTCTTCTTCTCTTTCCTTTCTTTTCTTTTGTTTTATTATTTTATTATTAGTATTATTCAAAGATAGCTTAACTGTTATTAGTTGGGAACGAGACATCAATGTGGGCTTGGCCCAGTGGTCAGAGGATAACACTTAAGAGCTTGGGGTGTGTGGGAGGTAGGCTCCAAGTTCGGAACGAGACATCAATTTTGTACTCATCTTTACTCGAAAATAAAAGTGAAGAATAATGATGATAAAAGTATATTTTTCTTATTTATTTTTATAAGTTCGTAGCAAATTAGAATAAGTTATTTTCTACAAATAAATTTGTTATCTCTTTTAAATAAAATTTAGTTGGTTTATAACATATATTCTCTACTAAGGCTTGTTTGGTTGGGAGAAACTACTATTTGAATCAAAAGTGTTTTTGGGGTAAAATAATATGCTTCTCCCCTAAATAATAAAAAAAATATAGTTTATCTAATCTTATAAGTCATATTTATATAATTATAGCTTAGTGTGTTTTTACAAATAATAAGCGTTAGATTTATAAAGCGTGTTTTATTATAAAAAGAGGTTGTTCACGTTAGCAAGGTTGGGGAGAGTTAGTAAGGGATTTATTTCATAGGACTTCGTGTGCAATATGTTGATTAGGATATTATTAAATTTGTAGGCGACAAATTTCGTTGACGAAGGATACGTCAAGTATTATTAGGAAGTGAATCGCTTGGGCTTGAGATTCAAGGTAAATAAACATGCCAGGCCTAGCGCCCATTCCTCTTTTCGTGTCAAATGTTTTTCATTCCTATTTGTCTCAAAATGATTTTTACGTGAAATATGTGCTACTTGAATACTTGTTTCAAATTGTTGAAATGTTTCTCTAAAAATATCACGACAATCTAATAATCGATGATAACGTAAAGTGGAAGAGTTGTGCGGGGATTGTTGTTGTATGGTTACTATTGGCATTGGGCGTATTGACTTCGGTCTCTCGTCCAATTTTATTTATTTAATCCGGTTGCAAGTCCCTGGATAGCTCCTTGTACTCACTCTTCTGGCCGCAAGAAGTCTGTAAGGGGGTGTCGACACTTAAGGTCTTGGATGCTTGCGAAGTGGTTGGTTGGTTTTTCCCGTATCAACAAATTAACAAATTGGTTTTAGATTGGATGTTGTTAATGGAAAATGGAATATCATGAGTTTTGGAATATCATTATTTGGATAATGGATGTGATTTGGAACATATAAATGAACTTGGAATCTCTCATCTTATTCTTTTATAAAAGGGTCAAAGCTTTTACTTTCACTTTGTTTTAGCGAAACTACTACAAACTGGTTTTCAAATTACTTCATAATTTGTTTAGATGCTTGGGTGTTACGTATTCAGTATTTCCGCTGACTTTAGAAACTGTGGTGTTTCTCTTTTGTGTTCTGCACCACAGGTCTATATGATGGGAGCATAGCTTAGCAGGGGACGCGAATCATCACTTAGACGATTAGTGATATCACACACAGTATCTTAGAGTTTCTTTTAGTATCACTAAAACTGTAGTTGGATTGTATGCCTGTGTTTGAGGCTTAAGAATTGGAGTTTAATAAAGTTATGTTCGGATTCTCTGTTTTAAACATACTTGTATCCGGATTTAATGTCGGTTACGGAGTGACACCCCCGGATTTCTGGCTTGGTCATTTTGGGAGTGTTACACTAAACTTTATTACTCTCATACGAATACTTCATGCTAAAGTCTATTACCCTTACTTTTCTAGGTTTTTTTTCTGAAGCTTCTTTTCCCGAGAGTGTATTGGGCATGTGTCTCTCTCATCCATTACAAACCCAACCATTGAAATCTGAGTAGCATATCAACTCAATCCATCACAATTTTCGAATAATTTAGATTTGGATGTGAATGACATATGAACTGATATATACACTCCAATTCATATGCATGGTGAGAATGACATATGCACTTAATTCATATGCATGTCTAAACTGGAATCCAGCTTTAAACACATTTGATTTTATATATGTCGCGTTGGAGGAAAGCTTATGATTGTTTAGAAGTTGCCCCATTAAGAGTGAGGATGCAATTCGCCATTACAGGAGGTGACAGGGGAAGTTAACAAAGAAAGGAGGATAAAAGCTTTTGGCGATTGTTCAGATGAATATTGAGTTTTCCCGATGACGACAAAAGGCAGAACCACCACCGGCGAGCACCAAATCTGTCATTGGAAAATCTGGAACGTTACTCTTTCTTTCAATGTTGGCTTAACGAACATGCTTGAACCATACCGAGCATCTTCCACCAGCGTTGAGAAAATCGAACCCAAAGCCCTTGTTTTTGTAGCTCTGTCATACGGTCCGTTCTCCAAAGATCTCGGCGGTTTGGAAACCCAACAGAAATCAACGCAGATAATGTGTACAGGTGTTCACGGCAACCTCTGGCTGGAATTTGGTGCCAATCGGAGCATTTTACACCGTCTAATTGCTCATGTTTAACGGGTTCATCCCGGAGACGAGTTGTGCAAAAGAAGTTCTGAGAAAGAGAGAGTCGTCAATCAACTCAATACTTGCCATTTTATTTCTATGAAGATTTCATTCTGATACTACTATTATACACGATATATTTTTTTTGAGAAATTATTTTGTCGTCAACCAATTCGAATCCGGGACCTCATGCGAGGACTTCCAACGCTCTACCACTTGAGCTACCACCTTAGCTGCAAGCTCACCTTAGTTGCTTATACACGATATATTTGATTAACAAATATTTTGTTTTATATTTATAGCGTGGGCGAACTGGATCGGACTAGCCCTAATCTTACTATAGAACTCAACCCAAACAACAAATAGTTCGGGCTCAGTTTCTTAACTCAAGCCCATGATGGGATGAAAATTCCCAAACCCAAATCTATTTACCAACAGGATTTTACTATACCAAAATGCAATTGTGGTATAATATCAACCTTTGAATTTGGCAAAGATCAAAGAATAGATTGAACTCATTCAACTCATTGGCAAGACAGTGCCTTGGGCAACGGGCTAAGATACTAGTAAAGGTAGGTTGGGATGTACGGGTTTTCTGGGCCTTTGGCCAATGACCAGCCCCAACTTGTACAGTAAATCCTCTAAAACATGCAAGGTGTAAACATCAAATGAGAGCACCAATCTGTGCGCATGCCCTTTCATGAGACAATAGGTTCTTTTAACACGAACTGTAACATGACTATATAGTCTAAATAAACTCAGTTCGTCCATTCGTGGAAATGATTTTTTTAATTTACGTAGAGAACATTGTATGAAATAGATAAAATAGAAGTATTGTATTCATTTGAAGTCAGGCGTCGCCAATCAATGACAGTATTGCCTCTGGAAATTGCCATAGAGAAATTACGTTACATTACTATTTTACAGTTAAAATTTTTCTATCCCAAATGATCAAACATTACTATTAAGTTCTATGCACAGTTGCACACCACAAAATAATTAGCCTTAGAGCATCTTCCACAGTTGATATCAAAATTTACACCAAATCTTATATTTGGTGGTGAAAAATAGTTTGGCCTCCCACAGTTAACCCTCAAAAACACCATTTCACCATTTTTGAAGGAAAATAGCAATTTTGATCTCCCACAGTTTTCACCAACTTTTACATCGGATAATTATTTCACCATTTCATCAAATTTAGAGAATGATATTTTTAGCCTCCCACAACAAATCATCAAATTTAGTTTTTATAAATATCTGGCCAAAACAGTTATTTTCAACAAACAGCTAAAAACGGCTAAAAACAACATAGTAAACTAAAAATACAAATTTTAGCAACTACTCCGCGATCCTGCCGCGCTCCGGCTCAACCTGTAAAACAGAGGGGTGAGCCAAAATAGCCCAGCAGGTACCGCCGCCTAACCACTGGGGTATAAATCTAAAATCTACTTAACCCAACAGACAGTTATTACACGTCAACACGCGGCACCAAATGCACAAAGAATGTGATTTATCAATCACCCAAACAATTATCAAATAGCTATAAAGCTGTAAAAATCACACTAGCACTACACACAGACATACACTGTAACTGTAGGAAACTTAGAGATCACCAAATCATGAACTCCATAACTATCAAAATAAGAAGTTATTTTATTACCAAAATAATATTACACGAAATTGCAAAATGATTAAATAATAATAATTAAAAAAAAAATCTAATTGACCAGTCTAATCTATTTGACCATGATTATTCCATAAGTGTGCAACAAGTCTTCTTCTTAGTTCGGTATGAGCTCATTGGTTTATCAACTCTCGATGCAGACCTAAAAATTGGATAAATTTTGGACTCGCAAGAAACAAGCACTTTCTAAGGGTGATAACATGCCTAGAGTAGCACGAAACTTAAACTTTGGTGCATGGGGCGAGTTGAGGAAGCAATGATGGATCCTATGTTTGAGAACCTCCTAGCAATAATGATCAGACGTATGCTCGACCATATGCAAGTTAACCCAATTTCACTTACCAAAACGAGAATTTTATCTAGATTTTTCTTCATTATGCTTTCTTAATTTTATTAGTTTGACTATGTTTTTTTTCATGCTGATAATGTGATCTATTTTCATTTTTCTGAGTTTATTATTAATGCATTGTTCTTGTCGGCATTTTTGTTTATATTTTATTTTATATCACTAAGACTAATTATATTAGTTGTCAAAAATAATTTTTAACACTAATCATTTGTAAAATATGATATTATGTCTCTAATTATATAAAAGTTATGTAAGAACATGCCCTAAACACTAATTAAAATTTGGGTATAGATTACACCAAATCCTATTTTCGCCATCAAATTTGATGGTAGAAATAGAATTTGGGGAAATAGGATAGGATTTGGGGGTGTTGTGGGAGATGCACTTCACTATTTCACAAAAGCTACACCAAATATAGAATTTGGTGATTTGGTGTTTTTTTGTCAACGATTGTGGGAGGCTTACAAAAAAATCGCCATTTTTTTGGTGATTTGATGATTTGATGGTTTGTTGTGGGAGGCCGAAAACATCAAATTTTACCATCAAATATAGGATTTGGCACACTGTGAAAGATGCTCTTAGTTACTTAATGTATATCCCCAGTTTGCCGAAACTATCACATTGCAACTCCTAGTTCTAGAACTAGCTGATTGCATCCTCCCTTTGTAAAAAATCCGTCAATGTCAAACTGGGAACAAAACTATCACATTGCCGATTTGGTACGTGGCAGTTCGGGGGGTTGGGGGTTGGTTTGCACTCTCCTTCCATGAATGATACACATATTCATTATTGTATGAAGGCATTTGGAAATTATTTATGCATAACTTTATGTTGAACTTTTTTAAAAAAAAATGTCAAACTTGGTATATAACAAATTAAGACAGTGTGGTTATCGAGAGTGAAATGCAATTTAGTCTATCAGATCAAGTGAGTTTGAACCATTGGATGCAACACTTTTAAGGTAAATTTTTTGAGAAAAAAAAACGGGGAAAGAATACATGCCATTCAAGCATTCTTCCAATTAATTTTGTAGTAACTTTCACACCCCTTCTGAGTTTGGAATAGTAAGACTTTGTAATCATTACATTCCCAACATCCTCACTAACTTTTACTCCCTCCGTCCCACACGTTACTTCAAAAAAATTGAAGTTGTTTTATTAAAAAACGCGTGAAAATTCTATTTTGCCCCTCTAAGTCTACCCTAGCCAACCGCTGCAGTCGCTGACTGTGGTGATAGATAAAACTGGGACTGAGACATGGCCCCGACTCCCACGAGGGGGGGGGGTGCAGTAGTGGGGAATCTTGGACAATGGGTCGAAGCCCAATCCAGCAATATCGCGTGAGTGAAGAAGGGTAATGCCGCTTTACACCTGACGGTATATGGGACCGTGCCTTGGAACTCGCCGACCGAGCCCGAGGAGAGGGAATAGTGACAAAAGGACAGAAATCAAGGCATACTGTGATCAGTTGATCAAACTACGGAAAGAGGGTGGGAGTAGACCAGCTCGACGAAAAGGAGAGGGGGAACAAGGGGGCGATCTTGCGAGACAATCGCCACATGCTCTCTGAATTAAGCACAAGCTATCACCAAGAATGGTTCTTGGACACAACATTAAACAAAACACAAATCTTGAACCCAAACTCACAACAGAAACACAAGAAACCAAAGCAAGGCCTTTTACACATAATTAGATTTGTAAGAACATATGAAGACGAAGAAGAAGAAGAACATATGGATCTGCCTCCAAAATCAAAACCAAAATCAGCGGCATATGGATCTTCCTCCAGAAGAAGAAGAACATATGAAGAGGAAGCCTCCAGAAGATGATTTAACCACATAAAAGATGAAGAGCATATGAAGAAGATGAAGAAGAACATATGAAGAGGACAAGATATGCACTTTATACCTTTCTGGAATGATTATTTCACAACAGATCTGTCAAACCCTCACCACCGGCGTGGACTCCACCACCTCAAGAAGCTACCTCTGCAAACCCTTACCCGATCTGTGGGTAGAAGAAGAGAGAGGGAAATAGAATTATCAAAAGAGGAGAGAGGATATATTATCTTGACCTCCGAGAATTTCGGAGACGAAACCCTAGGCGATGGAGGAAACAACGGCGGCGTTCGATTCGTTGAAACTGACGGAGAAGGAGTCGGCGGAGATCAACTTTGAGGACGAGTTCTGCACTCAGGCTGAGAAGGGTTTTGATTGGTGCATGATCGGGAGGCTTCTCTCCGGAATGGAGATTGATCCGAGGGTAGTGAAGGCCTTCTTTCGCAGAGTCTGGACCAAGGGAGACCAGGTAACCTTCCTTGCTGTTGGACGGAATACTTTCGTTCTTAAGTTTCCAAACAAATCTTTGAGGGACCGTATAGCAGCAGGGGGGGCGTGGGTGTTTGAGGGTGCAATCTTGGCACTCAAACCCTGGACCCTAGGGGATGAGACAGAAAACCCACGATTTGAAACGATGGATGTTTGGATGCAAGTCCACCGGTTACCAGTTCATCTGGTAACGGAGGAGGCAGGAAGAGAGGCTGTCCGGAACGTGGGCGGGATTCTTGAATCGGACCCAAAGATAGAGAGTGAAGGACTTGAAAATTATGTCAGGGTCCGGGTACGAATGCCAATCTTTGAAGCATTACCCAGAGGAGTTTATGTGAATTTTAAGAAGGAACGAATTTTGCTCGATTTCAAGTACGAGCGTATTCCATCTATATGTGTGTGGTGTGGCTACCTTGATCACCATAGCAGCAGCTGCAACCATAAGAAGCACGGTGAACATAATGAGGAGGAGTTGGGGTATGGTGAATGGATGCTCTACCATCCACCAAAAAGGGAAGATTAAATGTTGCTAGGAACAAGAGCACCAAACCACCAGTGAGAACTCAAGCAGGGGCGAGGGAGACAAACGGAGGTACTGGGGAAATCGACCTCAACCAAAACCTGGAGGACATGGTGCCCGAGGACATCGACACCACTGGGGAAACAGTAACTAGTACAGAGGGGGCGACAAATGACACCAGGGGCCTGGGAGGAAACAACCAGGGAATGAAAGCACCCCAGTCAGACAACACAACCACGGGAGGACCTATGGAAGTACCACCCGCTTCCCCAGACCCAGGCTATCAAAGCGGACCAATGGAGAAATCCCACTCGAGTACAAACAAGGGGTAAGGAGGATCAATCGGGAAGGACGGAGAGACAGTAGCGAGACCAGCATCTCCGAAGACGAAAATAGCCCCTGAGTTGAGTCCCGCATATGTACAGATCCAGGAGAATGCCAAACGGAACAAACAGCTTGAGATGGAACGAAGGTATTTGGGGGCTATTAAAGCAGGGAAAGGAACGGAGGAGAAGAAGGATAAGGCGGAAACTAAGGCGTTGAGTGCCTCAAAAACTCTATCTGCAAGATTGGCGGAGGCTGCAAGGCAGCCCCGCCAGGCACAATGAATCTCCTCAGCTGGAACGTGCGGGGGCTTGGGAACCCCTGTGCGGTCCTATCGCTTCGCGATCTAGTGAGGCGACAAGGTCCCGATTTGGTGTTCCTCATGGAAACCAAAGTGAATAAAGGTGTTATGGAGAGTGTATGTAAGCAGGTGGGGTACGTAAAGGGGTTCTTCGTCGACCCGGTGGGAACGAAAGGAGGGATCAGATTGATGTGGAGAGACCATCTCCAAGTTTCGGTTAGGCTCTCTACGATTCACCATATCGATGTGTCGATTAAAGAAGACAATGGAACGAAGTGGTTCTTCACGGGGTTCTATGGGAGTCCCTCAAAAGAAAACAGGAAACTGTCATGGGAACTGTTAAGAAGAATCAAACCAGGACGAGAATGTGCGTGGCTCGTAGTTGGAGACTTTAATGCCATTGTCTCCGAGGAAGAGAAGCTGGGAGGAAGGGCTGTTACTTACAGCCAAGTTTCAGATTTCAAAGAGGTGCAAAATGAGTTGGAGCTCCACGACCTAGGCTGCCAAGGGGAAGTGTTTACGTGGAGTAACAACAGGACTGAAGAAAACATCCAAGAAAGATTGGACAGGGCCATCGCAACAACCAAATGGCGAGACTAACATCGCGGAACGCGGGTTACTAACCTGGTCTGGCCAAACTCTGATCACCAGCCAGTTCTAATACAGTGGGGAATCAAAAATCAGGCTAGAGAGGGGCGCAGATTCCAATACGAACGTATGTGGCAAAATCATGAAAACTTTGCGGAGTTTGTTACGGAGAACTGGACAGTGTCTACTGGGGAAGAACTTCACAACATACTCAAGTGGTTAGGGGAGGAGTGTAGAGTTTGGGACAAGAACACGTTCGGATCAGTGAAGAAGAAGACAAAAGCTTGCATACAGGAGCTGGAGATGATTGCGAGACAGAGGACTACGGAACATTTGATTAACAGAAGGAGACAGGTGGAGAAAGAGTATAATCGTGCTCTACAAGAGGAAGAGATTATGTGGAAGCAGCGATCTAGGATCGAGTGGCTTAAAAATGGGGATAGGAACACTCGTTTCTTTCATAGGAGAGCCACTATTAGAAGAGCAAAAAATAGTTTGGTTGGCCTGGAAGACAAGGACGGGAAGTGGGTAACTGAAGAGGAAGATATAGCGAGAACTTTGGAAGAACACTTTGCGAGTATTTTTGGCTCGGTTAGACCGAGCCCAACAGACTATGAAGCAGCCCTTGAGGAGGTTCCGGAAAGTATTTGCGAAGATGAGAAGGAATTGATGGAAGGGGATTACACTGCGGAAGAAATCAAGGGAGCCCTCTTCATGATGGCACCCGACAAAGCACCCGGAATTGATGGCTTCAATGCGGGGTTTTTTCAACACTTTTGGAGGATAGTGGGGGAGGGAGTAACTACAACTTTCCTTGGGATCCTCAATCAAGGATGGAGTTTGGAAGATTACAACAAAACCCTCATTGCGCTCATCCCTAAGGTTAAACAACCCAGGAAACCAGGTGATTTTCGACCTATTAGTCTTTGCACCATTATTTACAAGATTGTGGCTAAAGCAATTGCTAATAGGTTAAAAAGAGTCCTTCCTAGCATTATTAGTGAAAATCAGAGTGCCTTTGTTCCAGGCAGACTTATTTCAGACAATATCCTTACGGCGTTTGAGATCATTCACTCTCTAAAAACCCGAAAGAAGGGGAAGACGGGGTATTTAGCCCTAAAGGTGGATATGAGTAAGGCCTACGATAGGGTGGAATTGAGTTATGTACGGGAGACATCATTTCAGCTGGGTTTCGGACCTAAATTTATGAACCAAGTGTTGAACTGCATCTCTATGGTTTAATTTTCTTTTATCCGTAATGGTGCTGTGGTTGGGAATGTTATACCAGAGAGAGGGTTGAGACAGGGGTGCCCACTGTCTCCATATTTGTTCCTCATCTGTAGCGAGGTGTTATCGAGAGCTGTTACAGCAGCGGTTGAGAAAGGATCCTTGGCAGCTGTAACAGCGTCTCGTGGGGGACCTCCGGTGTCCCACCTTTTTTTCGCTGACGACAGTTTGTTTTTCCTACAGGCTAATACAGAGTCCCTAGCTACTCTACTACAAATTATACAAATTTACAGCGCAACATCTGGACAACAAATTAATGTGGAGAAATCAGCCATTGTCTTTTCCTCCAACGTCCCAATGTCCACGAAGAAGCAGGTCCTGGAGGCGTGCGGTATGATGGAAGTGGCCAAGTATGATAAGTATTTAGGCCTCCCTACCATAATGGGGAGGAATAAATCAGTCTCCTTCAATAATTTACTGGAAAAGATGAGTTCTGTTTTGAAAGGATGGAAAGAAAGATTACTGACCCAAGGGGGAAAGGAGGTGCTAATCAAAGCCGTGGCCGAGGCAATCCCAACTTACGCAATGTCCTGCTTCAAACTCCCGGAGGGGTTCTGCGAAAAAATGGGAAAATGGTCAGACAATTTTGGTGGAATAAATCTGGACAGGAACGAGGCATAGCATGGGTTGGATGGGAGAAGCTGCAAAATCACAAACGATAAGGGGGCTTAGCTTTTCGCGACTTCAAGACTTTTAACAAGGCAATGCTTGCGAAACAGGGGTGGAGAATTATTCAGCAACCAGACTCTTTGTTAGCCAGAGTTCTCAAAAGAAAATACTTCGCATCAGAGACCTTCATGGAGGCCAAGATGGGAAACAATCCGTCGTATGCGTGGCGGAGTATAATGGAGGGAAGAAAGTTACTGAAACTGGGTCTCCGGTGGAAGATTGGCGATGGAAGATCGGCGAAGGTGTCCGACAGATGGGTCCCCAGAGAACCAAGCTTCTCACTGATTACCAAAACACCTGAAATGAACCTGATGAAATTCAGTGAACTTCTGAAACAAGATAGACACGAATGGAATGAAGATAAAGTGAAACAAGTGGTTAAGGAGTGGGATGTAAATGAAGTCCTGAACTTACAGTTGCCTGAGAAGAGACGAAAGGACCAGCTAATCTGGCACTTCGAAGAAGACGGGATCTACAGAGTTAAATCAGGTTATAAAGTTGCCAGACACAATCAGGTTACCTTCAGTGAGGGATCCTTAGAAAGGAGGGAAGTGCCGATTGCGAAAGTCTGGAAATTGAAAATCCCAACCAAGATCAAGCACTTCATATGGAGGACAGCGCTCGATAGCATACCCACGACCAAGAACCTGAAGAAAAGAGGAATCAACATAGTGAGGACATGTCCTTTCTGTCAAAAATATGAACATTCAGGGAGACATTTTTTCCAAGAATGTAAAGCCACAAAGGGGATTTGGGAAGACCTGTTTGATGGGGCTTTTATGGAGAGTATGAAATCGATGAAGCTCCAAGACTGGATTAACTCCCAATTCGTCAATTTTGGCCAAGACCACCAAACCCTTTTCTGCCTCACCATGTGGGAGATCTGGATTCAACGAAACAAGAGGATTTTTCAGGGACATGCAATGGATCTCAAAACTTTACCTAGTGAAATCATTAACAGATATGAGGAGCTGGGGGAGATCTTACAAAATAATGAGAAAGTTACAACAGTGGACTCACCGGAGAGGAAGCCAAGGTGGAGGAAGCCGCCGGAGGAAACCGTCAAAGTCAATTTCGATGGATCTTGGAACCCAGCATCAAAAACGGTCGGCGCGGGGTTCGTAATCAGGAATGACCAGGGGAAGTTCATTCACGCCGGAGTAAAGTTCTACCAGAGATGTGAGAACGCTAAAGCAGCAAAAATGAATGCGGCAAAGCTCGGGTTGGAAGCAGCGATTGTAAAAGGCTTCAAGAACTTGATGCTGGAAGGTGATTCAACTACGGTGGTAAGAGATATAGAGAGAGCCATTAGAGGAGAAAGATGGCTAGACTTCTCAGATGCTGCGGAAGAATTGGAAGAAATTAGGATAAGATTTTCAGAAGTGGAAGCGTGTAGAAGTCAAGCGGTTCCTCGGGCAATGAATCAGGCTGCTGACCGTGTGGCACGCCGAGCTCAAGACACGAAGCAGTCAGAGTACTGGGAAGAGAGCCCCACTTGGTTGATAGATGCATTGATTTATGATAATAATGTACCGGACGGTTAATTTCTTTTAATTGAAGTTTTCCTCAAAAAAAAAAAAAAAAAAAAAAAAAAAAAAAAAAAAAAAAGAGGAGAGAGGGAGAGAGATGAAGAGAGACAGAGACAGAGAGTACTTACCAGATCCGCCGATTGTCGCGCCGCCGCTCGCCATAGCCTCCGTTCGCCTTTGATCTGCGGAAGACGCAGAGAGGTGAAGAGAGACAGAGACAGAGATGGAGGCGGCGGCGGCGGTGTCTCACCGTCTGTCTCTCTCTCTCTCCCTCTTCTCTCCCTCCCTTCTCCTTACTTCGATATGCTAGAAGTCCAGAACAACTCTCCTTCTCTCTCTCCCTCTTCTATCCCTCCCTTCACCTTCTCCGTTTTGTGTTCTTCAGCCTCTCTCTCTCTCTCTCTCTCTCTCTCTCTCTCTCTCTCTCTCTCGGCTGAGATGAAGTACGAGAGAGGATAAGAAATGAGAGGATAAGAAATGAGAGAGGATGTCCAAATCTAATGATGATATTTTGTTGTTACCCATAATTAAGTTTGGGCCTAATTAATATGGGGTTAGTTTTCTAATCTAATTTAATTAGGCCTAATTAAAAGTGGTGGAGTTTTTTTATAATAAGGGTAAGATGGTATTTTTCACGTAAAAAATATCCATATAAGAAAAGATTGAAGAAACGGGTGGGACATCCTAATAAGGAAATTTTGAAGAACCGGATGGGACGGAAGGAGTATAGTCTAAATGAACTCAGTTTGTCCATTCGTGGGAATGATTTATTTAACCTACGTAGAGAACATTGTATGAAATTGATAAAATAGGAGTATTGTATTCATTTGAAGTCAGGCGTTGCCAATCTACGACAGTGATTGCCTCTGGAAATTGCCATAAAGAAATTACGTTACATTACTATTTTACAGTTAACTTTTGTTTATCCCAAATGATCAAACATTACTATAAGTTTCATTTCAATAATTAAAAAAAAAAAAAAAAAAAAAAAACATTACTATAAGTTCTATGCACACCACAAAACAATTTGTCATAATTACTTAAAACATACCTCCAGTTTGTCGAAACTATCACATTGCAACCCCCAATTCTAGAACTAACTTATTGCATCTTCCATTTGTAAAAAATACGTCAATGTCAAACCGCGAACGGGTCACATTACGGATTTAGTATGTGGAGGTTCTGGAGGTGGTTTGGGACGGGTTTTGCTCTCCCCTACCATGTATGATACACAATCATTATTGTATGAAGGCGTTTGTAAATTATTTATGCATAACTTTTTGTTGAACTTTTAAAAAAAAAATGTCAAACTTCAAATCTATATAACAAATTAAGACAATGTGGTTATCGAGAGTCTGAAATGCAATTTAGTCTATTAGATCAAGTGAGTTTGAACCTTTGGAATAGTAAGACTATGTAATCATTACATTCCCAACATCCTCACTAACTTTTACTTGAATTGTAACATTTTTTTTACTTTGTTTATGATGTGCATCCTACTTTAAAAAACATGTAATGTTAAGAGTCGTCAAACAAAAGTGGATAATTATTCAGAACAACCAAAAATAAAATAGGGACCAAAATATTGGAATTAATGGGAGTAGAAAGGTAACATTTTAGAAACTAAAATAATTAATTTCACTACTAATTGTCTGCAAACTATATACCAACTATTGTATCGATTTTTTCCCCAACTACAACTATTTGTGATAACTAAAAGAAAATAAGATTAATTTTGTTTTCAGAACTTCATGTCATCATTTTAGGTATTGCCCTAAGAGCACAGGTAATTTTTTAGTGTGTGTGTGTATATGTATGTGTGTGACCTAATATTTTATATAAAAGTTGGTTTGTTTCAAAAATAAAAGGTGCATGGTAAACCGTCGTAATTGTCGCCTTATAAACTTTCAATTGCGGTTTTTTACCTTTTTCAGACTTTGCTTTTGCCGCCATTTTTGTCACTATCTCCTGCAGTGTGGGGGTGAGACAGGGTATTGTAAAATCCTCGTAAGGGTGATGTATACTTGAAGTAGCAGATGAATCAAAAATTGTTTATTTCTATCTTTTATTTGACTGTCTTCAATTCCGTTCCAGGATATTTTAAATCATGTCTAGTCTAGCTACCAAAACGTTTACGGAAAGATTTTTGTGAAATTCTGTACTTGAACTTCCCGAGTCACATGCCTAGACCTCAATTAAGTCAACCATAGTTTAAATAGCCGAGTAGGAAATTTATCTTTCAAGTTTTGACTTAAGTGGTGCTTGTCTGATGTCTCAAAATATATATCCACTACACCAATCTTTCTTTCTTGCATGTGCATTTTATGAGACGGCGGGCCTCCACTTTTAACGTGAGGACACTGGCTTCATTCATATTTTGAGTTTGATTTCAACACAGAATATAACATTACTACGTTGTATAAATAAGTTTGTGCTAATAGAGTTTGATGGAGAAAGGGGGCAGGTAATGTATGATAGTTAAAAGTCAACCTATGTTCACAATGAGATGTTGGAGGATGCTAAAGTGATTATATAGTATGTTAGTAAATTGGAGCCATTGTTTCTGAGTCATATATGCCAATAACCGAGCACATAAAAACGCGACCAACAACAACTTGCTTGTCGCTGATCGAGTGCCACCCATCTCGAAGCGAAAAGAAAAATGAACGAACAGACGATCTCGAGAAAGAACGCTTTCTTTGTCGCAATTCTTGAACCGGTCGGGCCTAGCAAGCCGGGCGAGACCATGGTGGTCGTACTCCCGCCGAGCGAAAGGACTTCCTCTGAGGCGTCACTCCAGACTACTTTAAGTGCTTATGCTCCTAGAATGCCGCTGGTACATTGAGCAATAATGTAAATGAAGGCACGGGAAGGAGAAATGACGCCGGTGAGTGCAGTGGATAGGTTGACGGTCGGGTTTATATGACCGCCCGATACGGGAGCTATAGCAAGAACTAGTATTGCGACCGTGATAGCTATAAGAATCGACATTAGCAGTGTGGGTGGGTGTGTCCGTGAGGGCTTGGTGGGAAGAACTTATAATTTTATCGATCATGAACACTAGTGATGTTGTGCCCAAAAGCTCTCCATCGGACTCGCGCCAAACCTTGAGAGATGAGAGGTCCTGCAATCCCAACCTATCACCCAAAGTGATATCGTCGTGGAGTACGGTGGTAGCTCATGAGTGTTTAAAGAAATAACTTCATTTTTCTTCTCATCACCACCTGGATTATGATGATGATCAGCTTCTCCATTCTACATTGTCTCGTTCTTGTGATAGGGGTCGCCCATAGTGCAATCAAAAACCATCACAGGCATCTTTGAACATGTGGCGTCGTTTAAGTGGCTGAAAATTTGCGTGTCTACAGTCTCCATTAATTTGACGTTGAAAAGAAAAATCAGGAAGAAATAACCAGGTGATTTTGTCTTGGCTGAAGTCTAAGTCAATCTGTGCTCATTGACACCAAACCACCGGCTTCAATTGCAATACTATGAAATAAGCAAATAGGTAGGTGTCCATTCAGAGACAGCATGTACAAATTCTCATATTACTGTGTTTAGGAACAAAATCAGCCTTGGGCATTTAAAAAACAAAACACATTATTTGATTAATAAAATACAGCCAGTATACACAATATATTTGATTAACTATTTATTTATTTTATATTACAGCGTGAGCAAACTGGATTGGACTAGACCAGGGGCGGAGCCATGTAGGGGCACGGGGGGGCACGTGCCCCCCCCCCAAAATTTTCCGATAACACTAGATTACCCTTAATTTTTTTTAAAAATTAACCATAATAATGTAAAAAAATAAAAGTGCCCCCTCTGTAAATGTAATCCTTCCCAGCGCAGTTGGTAAATTCCTGAGTCTAAAGTTTGTTTGTCGTGGGTTCCAGTCCCGATATGCGTGTTTTTTTAATTTTTTCCAAAAAAATTAAAATACATGAAAATTAAAACGCTTCCACCGGGGCTCGAACCCTGGTGGACGCAGTGTATACGGGAGAGCTTTACCAACTGAGCCAGAAGACTTTGAACATCCACTAGATATTGAATATCTATTTATATAAATAATAGTACGAATCCTTGCAACCGAATAGAACTCAACCCAAACCATAGCCTAGGCTTACCGCAGAACTCAACCCAAACCAGAAATTGTTCGGGCTCAGTATCTTAACTCAAGCCCATGATGGGCTGGAAATTCCCAAACCCAAATCCTAGTAAAGGCAGGTTGGGACGTGTGGGTTTTCTTGGCATTGGGAAAATCCTCTACAACATGAGAGCGCCAATCTGTTTCTCTCGCATGCGACTTTCATGAGACAATGGGCTCATGCTTTTTAACACGAACTGTAACATGACTATATAGTCTAAACCTCAGTTCGTCCATTCATGGAAATGAGTGATTTAATTCACATAGAGAACATTGTATGAAATAGATAAAATAGGAGTATTGTGTTCATTTGAAGTCAACTGTTGTCAAACTACCACAGGGATTTCTGGAAATTGCCATAAAAAATTTACGTTACATTAGTGTTTTACTGTTAAGTTTTGTCTATCCCAAATGATCAAACATTACTATGCACACCACAAAACAATTAATACTGCAAGCCAGTTGAGGAAGCAATATAGCATGCTAAGAGTAAGAGGTAATAGAACATAAAAAGAGTAAAAACAATAACAATTATTGCATTGATATGGGGACAGCTATAATACATGATTATGTTGATCTTCTGATTTATACAGAGAAGTAAAATAAAAGCTACGGCATATAAAATACAGAACTACAGCTGACACCTGAAGAAACTGTCGTCATCTTCCGGCTTTTGGACAGCATAATAATGACTTGTGACCCGAAATGCGTATAGATATCTGCGAGTATCATTTGCCCTTCACTTAACGAAGAGGCGTTTGAGTTATTCTATCTTCTTCCAAAAGAGCGTATGGATCGATGTAGGTGGGCGGTGAAATCGTTGTGGTGGTTCCATCATGAACAAAAGTTGGTCCCAAATACTGCCACATATGTAAAGAAAACACAAGCCAATCATGCACTAAACAACTTACAGGAGTTCCCTAGATTAACAGGAAATGAACGAATGTTTAACAGGAGAGCGGAGTTCGTGTTTAGGGGATAGAAAGACATGGATAAGCAAGGACAGTGTTAAGCAAAACTCTACTGCAGAAAATATTGTGACAGATTTCACTTTCATGTCAGTCTTCACAACGGTGAGGAAATCAAAACAAATGTCCACTGACAAATAAGTGATATGGCCTTGGAGTAGGGGATATGATATGATGTATGATGAGATATGAGATGGAATATGTATACATTTGGATAAGGCTGGATCATATCCTGCTTTATTGTGTGTCTTGTTGTTGTAGATTTGTAGGATATGAAGCGGGATATGATGAAGGGTTAATGTAAAAATGACCACAATATCTTGCATTTCCGTTGATTTGATTACGAAACTATCGCCAAATTTATTACCATATGACATGCTTAAGCTACTTTTTACACATAAGTGTATACGGTCAAAATGGTCCCAATCGAGACGAGGGAGAAAGACAACAAGATGCATTTTCGTAGTAGAGACTAGAGACAATAAGCAAGACTTCATCAAATTCAATTTAAGTGATTGGATGGCTTATGGTATAAGTATAACTACTCTGTTAATGGTTGGGGAAGGTAGAAAGCTAGGGTTGGTATATCAAAAGAGGATATATATAAGGAAATCTTCCTTTAGATTGAACCAAGACATGAAGAAAGGAAGAGAAATCTCCGGATAGGCATGCAGAATTCTATGATTAGCCTTCCAATCTCTTCATCACAGTTGGCCTTTACTCCATAAACATTCTGAAACAAGGCTTCTTATGAAGCAATTAGCAGGAAATGAGCCATAGAAAAAGGAGAAGCTTACTAGATACAGAGCAGTGACGATAGCAACTGTTACGAGGACCAACGGCCCAAACACCAAGAAAAATGTTCCGCCAAGTGATAGCAAAAGCTTAACTCGAGGAACCAAACCCTGGATCAAATAGCCAAATGAGAGATATCATCCACCACCTCATAGGCATATTTGTGTGTGTGTGTGTATATATGAGATGACACTTAGTTTAAAGGCACATGGTAAACCGTCGTAGTTGTCGCTTATAAACTTTCAATTGCGTTTTTTTACCTTTTCCAGGCTTTTCTTTTGCTGTCATCTTTGTCATTATCTCCTGCCGTGTGGGGTGAGACGGTATTGTAAAATCCGCGTAACGGTGATGTATACTTTAAGTAGCCGATGAATCAAAATTATTTATTTCAATCTCTTATATGAGTGTTCCAGGATATTCTGAATCTTGTCTAGTCTACGGAAACTTATTGTCAAGTAATAAAAGTGACCCCTAAGATTTGGTGAAATTGGGTACTCGAACTTCCCGACTCACATGCCTAGGCCTGAATTAAGTCACCCAAAGTTTAAATAGTCATGTAGTATTTATCTTTCAACTTTTGACTTAATTGGTGCTTGTCCGGTGTCTCAAAATATTCATCCACTACCACAATCTATCTTTCTTTCTTGCATGCGCATTATATGAGATAACGGGCCTCCACTTTTACCGTGAGGACACTAGCTTCATTCATATTTTAAGTCTGATTTTAACACAGAATATAACATGACTACGTTAGTATAAATAAGTTCGCCTCTCAAATCCGTGCAAAGGAGTTTGATGGAGAAAAGAGGCAGGTAGTATATAATAGTTAAAAGTGAAACTATGGTCATAATGAGATGTTGGAGGATGCTAAACGAATTATATAGTATGTTAGTAAAGTGCAGCCATTGTTTCTGAGCCATATATATAACCGAGCACATAATAACGCGACCGACGACGCTTGCTTGTCGCTGATCGAGTGCCACCCATCTCGAAGCGAAAAGAAAAATGAACGAACAGACGATCTCGAGAAAGAACGCTTTCTTTGTCGCGATTCTCGAAATAGTCGGGCCTAGCATGCGCGGCGAGTCCATGGTGGTCGTACACCCGCCGAGCGAAAAGGCTTCCTCTGCGGCGTCACTCAATACTACTTTAAGTGCTATGCTCCTAGAACTCCGCCGATACATTGGGCAATAATGTAAATAAAGGCACTGGAAGGAGAAATGACGCTGGTAAGCGCAGTGGATAGGTTGACAGTCGGGTTTATATGACTGCCCGATACGGGAGGTGTAGCAAGAACTAGTATTGTGACCGTGATAGTTATAAGAACCGACATTAGCAGTATGGGTGGGTGTATCCGGGAGGGTCTGGTGGGAAGAAATTATAATTGTATCGATCATAGATACTAGTGATGTTGTGCCCAAAATCTCTGCCACGGACTCGTGCCAAACCTTGCGAGATGAGAGGTCCTGCAATCCTAACCTATCACCCAAAGTGATATCGTCGTGGGATGCATGGTGGTAGCTCATGAGTTTTTGGAGAAATTACTTCATTTTTCGTCTCACCACTATATGGATTATGATGATGATCAGCTTCTCCATTCTGCATCATCTCGTTCTTGTGGTAGGGGTCGCATCGCGGGCATCTTTGAACATGTGGCGCCGTTTAAGTGGCTGAAAATTTGCGTGTCTACAGTTGACACTAATTTGACATTGAATAGAAAAATCAGCAAGGAATAACCAGGTGATTTTGTCTTGGCCGAAGGCTAAGTCAATATGTGTTCATTGACACCAAACCACGAGCTGCAATTGCAATACTATGAAATAAGCAAATAGCTAGGTGTCCATTCAGAGACAACATGTACAAATTCTCATATTACTGTGTTTAGTAACAAAATTAGCCTTGGGCATTCAAAAATGTTATATTTTTTGTAACAAATTTTCGGCAACATCTCCGCCGGGCACCGTGTAGATCTCTAAAAATTGTTTTCTTCTTCTCAACACAATATTTGATTAACATATAGTCAGTATACATGATATATCTGACTAACTATTTATTTATTATATATTACAGCGTGAGCAGACTGGATTGAACAAGCCTAGGCTTAAGATAGAACTCAACCCCAAACCATAGCCTAGGCTTACGATAGAACTCAACCCAAACCACAAATTGTTCGGGCTCAGTTTCTTAACTCAAGCCCATGATGGGCTGGAAATTCCCAAACCCAAATCCTAGTAAAGGCAGGTTGGGACGTGTGAGTTTCCTTGGCATTGGGAAAATCCTCTAAAACATGAGAGCGCCAATCTGTTTCTCTGGCATGCGCCTTTCATGAGACAATGGGCTCATGCTTTTTAACACGAACTATAACATGGCTATATAGTCTAAACCTCAGTTCTTCCATTCATGGAAATGAGTGATTTAATTTACGTAGAGAACATTGTGTGAAATAGATAAAATAGGAGTATTGTGTTCATTTGAAGTCAACTGTTGTCAAACTACCACAGGGATTGCTTCTGGAAGTTGTCGTAAAAAAATTACGTTACATTACTTTTTTACTGTTAAGTTTTGTCTATCCCAAATGATCAAACATTACTATGAATTCTATTATCTAATGCACACCACAAAACATTTAATACAGCAAGCCAGCTAAGGAGGAGGCAATATAGCATGCTAAGAGTAAGAGTCATAGAGCATAAAAGAGTAAAAATAATAACAATTATTGCATTGATATGGGGACAGCTATAATACATGATTATGTTGATCTTCTGATTTTTACAGAGAAGTAAAATAAAAGCTACGGCAGATAAAATACAGAACTACAGCTGACAACTGAAGAAACTGTTGTCATCTTCCGGCTTTTGGGCAGCATAATAATGACTTGTGACCCGACGTAAAGATATCTGCGAGTATCATTCGCCCTTCACTTAACGAAGAGGCGTTTGAGTTATCCTATCTTCTTCCAAAAGAGCGTATGGATCGATGTAGGTGGGCGGTGTAATCGTTGTGGTGGTTCCATCATGAACAAAAGTTGGTCCCAAATACTGCCACAGATGTAAAGAAAACGCAAGCCAATCATGCACTAAACAACTTATGGGAGTTCCCTAGATGAACAGGGAATGAACGAATGTTTAACAGGAGAGCGGAGTTCGTGTTTTAGGGGATAGAAAGACATGGATAAGCAAGGACAGTGTTAAGCAAAACCCTACTGCAGAAAATACTGTGACAGATTTCAAAACAAATGTCCACAGTGACAAATAAGTACTATGGCCTCGGGGTAGGGGATATGAAATGATGTATGATGAGATATGAGGTGGGATATGTATACACTGGGATAAGGCAGGATCATATCCTGCTTTATTGTGTCTGGTTGTTGTAGACATGTAGGATATGAGGCGGGATATGATGAACGGTTAATGTAAAAATGACCATAATACCCTGCATTGCCGTGGATTTGGTTAGGAAACTGTCGTCAAATTTATTACCATATGACATGCTTAAGCTACTTTTTACACATAAGTATATAAGGTCAAAGTGGTCCCTATCGAGACGAGGGAGAGGGACAACAAGACGATTTTTTGTAGTAGAGCTAGAGACAACAAGGCAATACTTCATCAAATTCAATCTAAGTGATTGGATAGCTTGTGGTATAGCTACTCTGTTTATGGTTGGATGAGGTAGAAAGGGTTGGTATATCAAAAGAGGATATATAAGGAAACCTTCCTTTAGATTGAACCAAGACATGAAGAAAGGAATAGAAAGCTTGGACAGGCATGTAGCATTCTATCATTAGCCTTCCAATCTATTCATCACATTAGGCCTTTACTCCATAACATTCCAGAAACAAAGACTTCTTATGAAGCAATTAGCATGAAATACGCCATAAAAATAGAAGCTTACTAGATACAGAGCAGTGAAGATAGCAACTGTTACGAGGATCAATGGCCCAAACGCCAAGAAAAATGTCCCGCCAAGTGATAGCAAAAGCTTAGCTCGAGGAATCAAACCCTGGATCAAAAAGCCAAATGAGAGATATCATCCACCGCCTCATAATCCTGTTAAATGAAGGCTAATTTCTAATATCTTGGGAGAAGTAGGAAGAAAAGCAGGAAGGATGCGTAGTTATTAGGAAAATCAAAGTAACTGCATAATCACATACACGCATAATCTATATACGGAAAGTCTATGATTGTTAGAACCTGAGGAGAGAAAGAAGAGAAAGAAACTTTGTTTGTATACTATGCAGGGAACATCTCTGCATTCCTTGTTTAGCTATTCAGAAATCCGTGGATAACAGGAACACAACACCAGTTTACCTTGTGGACAGAAAACTAGTAGAAAGCATATTGAACACAGAAAACTAGAAAGCATATTGAACCTTGTGAGAACTACGCAAGTTTTAAAACATGACACTCTAATAAAATTGAAGTACAGTAAGCATATGTACCCCAAGTGCAACAATATTGTAGCCTCGTGGGGAGGACACTGTAATATGATTGCTAATGCACTCAGTATTATGTGCCTAGGGCATCTCCAACCCATTTGGTTTTCCCCTTCCCCCTCCCCCTCCCCCAGACTACTACTTCATGGTGTCAGAGGCCGGGCCGGGTTTGGGAGGAGCCGGGCCGGGTTGAAATCGAGGAAGATACCCTTAGTATGTTGGATGACTATGATGCAAAAATCCAGACCCCTCATGCAATCAGACTGTTGAATCAATAGAATCCTCGTAAGGAATTAAACTTGCATTTCAAGCCAAAATATATGCAGGTAATTGGCCAGCACCAACATTAAGTGTCTTGTGATCACTATTGCAATAATGCACCCTCAATTTGGAAGTCAATGTAATAATTTCCATAGAACTCTTGATAAGAGTTTTCTTGGCCCCTACTTTCTTCATCACCCTCAGGACCATGCAACAACCTTTTAGGACCAATTCAAAAATACTATTGTTCCATCTACATATGATCATTATTGACGCGTGCAAATATCAACATTTGTTTAACTGAGGCAGCCACGATAAATCTGTAATAAATCACAAACAAAAAAGGATAGATAACAAAGAAAGAAGAGTCACCTCCAGGCCTTCACTGTTCAATGCCATGGAAACTCCCCTTTGATCAGTTAAGCTTCTTTCATAATCTGTGGACACAGCATTCCTTTTTCCATACCCTCCCTCCTCTTCCTTCATTTTTGCCTCCTCGTCTTTATAGGTAGTCCTGGTGCTTTCATCCAATAATGAAGTAGGAGTCATCCCCCTTTTCCTTAATTCTTTCATGAAAAGTGACTCTGGAGGTTCTTCACCTACAACGCAAATAGAAATATAAGAAGTTGCAAGTTGAGTTGGATGCTTTCTATTAAACAGAAAGCATGAAGCAGAGATCTAGCCAAAAGTCCGGACAAAAGTGTTCAAGGTGTGATTCATCCTAAAACCCACTACACCATGTGGTGGAGTTACATAGTACTCAAGTTTTGGCCACCACTTCATACAGCTTTAACCGAATATGGCACAGTTATAAGCAATTTCACATCGCATAGACACCATAACAGAGCCTAAAAGCTAGTGCCACTCAACCTACTACCTACTCAACAATAGCCTAACGGTAATCCAAATTTCTTGTGAAATGATGTATCTAAATGTATTGCTGAGATGATGAGCATCTTACAACTTCTATTACAGAAAGTAGTTCATTATTTTACTTTCATACATGATCCAGTAACCTTCACAGACATCTAAGATTTCTTCACGTGGGTGACTCCATCTTAGGACATCACAGAGACCAAGCACCATACATACTCGAGATGTTAGTTAAAGTAGCACACTGAAAATGCTTCAATTTGATAGGTAAAAATCAGCTTATCAACTACTTAACTAACATGGATGTAAATGAGCATGCATAAAGTTGCAATTGACATTCAGAAACAGAGTTTTCTCCACTGCTTGATGTTTATTTCATGACACAAATCTTACAATTATACTCTGGTTCTTGTTAGCAGATTCTAGGCAACTGGTGGTGTTGGTCTCGACTCCCGAGCATATTCCACATTAGCCTGCTAACGTCAATGTCATAAATCACCCGGGTTTCTCCTGTAATCCTTCTTTGGTAAATGCATCAGGTATCCCTCGCAGAACATGTGTTATATTTGCTTCTCCACTCATTTTGTGAGTTATTAGGCAGGAAAAGGTATTGAAGGATCTGTCAAACTTCAGCAAGGGAAGTCCAGTTGCTCTAAAGCACAAACATACTGGGTGAAGTTGGCAAAACTTTCTTTCATGACTAATTCAATGGAAATGGCATGCCAAAATTACCTCTTACCAAGAAATTTGAAGTTTGGTAAAAAGTTTAGAATATTGGCACATTTAGAGACTTGTTGAAACAGATGAAAATAAGAGGTAAAATAGAGCTCAATTACTATGTCACCCAGGCTCTGGTGCCATGTCAGGTGCGTATCCGAGAATCGGATTCGCCTACTATCCAAACTTAAGGATTCAGCGGCTCTGCTATGAAGTACCCAAGTTTTGGACACGCGTGCGGAGATATGTCATATTATTATATTTTATGTGTCTTTCATTATGCATGCCTGCATCCTTATTGTTCAGATCAGGTAAGGAGTCTGAACTATAGACCTCTTTTGTATCATGTCAGGGACCATTCTGACAAAAAAGATGTATTTAAGGGGCTTTCTGTCAATCATTTCTGCTTTCTGACCGTCAGAAATAAGTATTAGGGTAAAAGACATTTTCCACCCTCCGAGTATGGAGAAAATACATTTTGCCCCCTGATTTATCGATAAATACTCTTTGACCCCCTGTCAGTGGATGGAGAGTGGCTGGAGCTAACAGAATGGGCTAAATGACATATTTACCCTCACATCGAAAAAAATTACACTACTATATAATAATTTTTTTCTCCTCATCATCTCATTTGTAACCCAGCCTCTCCCTCTCTTATCTCTCTCTCTCTCTCTTATCTCTCATGGCAGAGACCAGATCTCGCACTTCTTCTTCTTCACTTCTTCTTCTTCTTTGCTTCTTCTTGCAGATCGAGAGGCAGAGGGTAGGTAGATGATGGTGGTGGCTGTGCTTGGGTGGTTCTCAATTCGATCTGTGTCCAGTTCAGATCCAATCCGAGTGAGAGGAGAGCACAACCGTGGCTGCTCCGGTTGAATCAGTGCAATGCTTCGGGGGGGAAAAGACGGTGGTGGCAGTGACCTACTGCAAGCGCGGACGCGGCCTCATCAAGAACAACAGGAGCCCAATCGAGCTCGCCCAGCCGGAGCCGATCCTCCTTCTCGGACGCCAACGCTTCGCCCGCGTCGACATGAGGATCCGCGTCAAGGGTGTGTCGTCCTGTTGGTTTGAAGCAGAGCATAATTCGAGTAACAAATCAAGCCGCATACAAGACTCATTTTCATCAGATGTATCATCACTATGGCAACCCAAGTCGCAGTCGCTGCTAATTTGATGATTGACAGCGGTTGTGAGCAATCTGGACTCGAGGGCATTCGACGAATAGCAACCCTTCCCTTTGAGGTTGAATACCTTTTCATCTATAATGCTTGCAGAAGCAAAATTGCTTGCTTCTGTTCTATGAGGAGGGTTTTCACAAGCGGAAAAGCTACAATCTATGGTTAATGCAATTGAATCTAAGTGGTAGTCACCAAGATCCTCTTCGGGGATTTCAAATTGGGGTTTTGATGGCAAACCGGAAACCCAATTCATATTTTCCTTTCCGTCAGCGGTGGTGGTGGAGGAAGAGGTTCTGTAAGGCCAACATTAAACAAATTGTAAGGCTTCAGAAGTTGCGAGTGTTGATGTTGTGAGCTGCTGCAGGATCTAGATTTCTTAAGCGGTGGAGTCGTACTGCTTATTCTATTGATGTTGACGGTAGGTTGGATCTGGCTGAGAGGTAGACAGTCGCCGGCGAACAAGAACTCATCGTCACCATCAGTCTTGGTGAGGTACGATCGGACTCTACTTGTTGCCTAGCCGAGGCGGTGCGAACCGAAGAAGTTCGGTGGTCTTGGTGCTCGTGCTAGGTTCCAGAAATCATACCGTTGAAGAGATAGGGGTAATCACTCAGGTTTGGAGAGGAAAGATGAGAGATTTACTACTGATCCTAGCTCTCTTCTTTTTCTAGTAGCTGAATTTTCAATTTTGTATGCTTTCTTCTGGGTTTGGATTCAAGTACCTGAGTAGGGATTCAACAGTTTGCTTTTGAGCATTATAAAACCCAAAGTGTTCTGTTTTATGGCTATCTGCTTAATTTATCCTGAATTGGTGGTGGTGGTGGTGGTTGTGTAGAAATGGGTATGTTCTGGTTCTTGTTTTTTTTGTTGAATGTTGTCGTTGTTGGTGGTGGTGGCGATTCGGTGGTGGTGGTGGTGTTGGTGGTGTTGGTGGTGGAGATTTGGTGGTAGTGGAGGTGGTGCTCAAGAACACCAAGAACATCAAGAACATGATGAACACTATAATAAACAAAAAAAAAATGGTGGTATTCATCCACAATCAATAATGGGTAAAATGGTCACAAAAAGTCAGTTTGCACCCCTCCACTAACGGATTGTAACAGAAGGGTGGTATCTGTCCACCATCCATCCACTGACAGGGGTGCAAAATGTATTTATCGATAAATCAGGGGGGAAATGTATTTTCTCCATACTGGAGGGTGGAAAATGTCTTTTACCCCAAGTATTATAGTGGAGTTGATAAAATATTTGGTACTTGGGATCTTTATAAGTACTATACAAACTAAGCCCAATCCAACTTATGCTATAGGCATAACCCAGAGCAGACTTAGGGTTCATCATCGTCCTCCTGAAGACCTGAACGAACAAGATTTTTCAAAAGCGAAGATGGATTGGGAGAGAAAACCGGTTTATGGTTGTTTGAAACGTCAATGGCAAGTGAGCTGCCTCGGAGACCAACGAGCCAGATCTGACTCAAATCACATACCCGCAACCGTGTTGAGTCGCATCGACAATGGTAATCCTCCAGAATCGGCAAGTCCGGGTAACACTAAATAAACCAATTAACTAGCATCAATGTAATGGCAGTGAGTTTTCATTCTTCAAGCAGTTACTATATTTGTAATAGCTGAGACCATAAGAGGAATACCCAATACTCAGCATAAGACAATTTTGACTATAATAATATCTCAGAATCATTTGAAATAGAATTCGTTCAGTAAGGTACAAGAGTAGCTACAAGGAAACTATTATCTCGTAGGAGATTATTAGGATAAGTCTCAAATTGTTTATCATACTTGCTCTATGATTCTCACGCTGTGATGCACGGGAACTCCATGTGGGTGAAGTCCCCGTTCCGGGAACGTCACGAACTCCGGAACTCCATGAATCGTTCCCGGAAGGCCACATGCCGTTCCGGTAAAAGTGATAAATCCGGAACTTATGAGGAACTTCCCGGAGACGCGTTCCCCCTTTTCGGAACATTTTGGATACGTACGTGGGTATAAATTAACACTCAAGTTTCTTGTAATAAATTTAAAAAGATAAGGGATGCTACTTGTAAATAAAATATGATATATATTACTAATCCTATCAAGATCACCGACCCCAATTTAACCCTATCCACTTAAACTTAAACGGAACGAATAAATTTGGGTACTTTCAAGACTTCCAAACAACCTCAAAGATTTCATGGAACTCTGATTTCTCAAGTACCTTGACATATTTATAAGTACATGTGTCTTCCTTGCATTGATCTTAATTATTGTCTTTCAATTTTGTCTGGTGTGTATTTATGTATCTATTACGTTAGAATACATTTGTTTGTGTATCTATTGATATATGTATATATATAAGTATTTGTGCCGTTCCCCCGACTTCGTCTCCCCAATTTCTGAAAATTGCCGTTCCGGCGTCCCCGTTTCGTCTCGTCCCCGTTCCCGTTTCAGTGCTACATAGTTCTCACGTGCCTTTTAAGTAGGGACCAATTTAATTAACAGCACAACTGAGATAGCTAATTATGTCACAGCTCGAGTAGTTACCGAAAGCGACAAACAAGAAAGTCTGAAGCGTGATTCCAATCCAACAACTAGCCAAAAGACATGCAATAGATAAAGCACCCTGATGGCTTAGAAGGGCAGCGCACCAACGGTGAAACCTCCTCCGAGTCAATACATGAAACGAAAAAGTAATACCCATAACCTAGGAAGAGACTTCAAGAACATTACACTACAATCCAGAACACAATGAAACAAATCTAGAGAGACACCAAGCTACATAAGAAAAACAAGATACTGCTAAAGAGTTCATCGAGAAAATGATACGAATCAAAACCATGCTCCAAGTAGAAGATAAGTACAGGGTGCAAAAAACTGGAAAGTCATCCTGAAATATCCCGTATTAGTCTATACACGACAAGACCAAATAAAACGGCAAATTGAAGAATGGTGTATGGAAGCTGCCGAGCATGATAACAATCTCAAGCTCAAACTCAAACTCAAAGACAGCGATGCAAAATATGGTAACAGCCAGATAGTTAAGAAAATGCCTGCGTAACAAATATGAACAATGGTCTCCACCATAACGCCATCAAATTGCAAGCAAAATTTGATGTTGAATATAGAGAAGAACAAACTTGTAATTTGTGATTTGATCAAATAAAGAAACAGGTACTAATGACTTCACCTAAACTATATCTGAAACTATTTCAAAAAGAAAAACTATGTCTGAAATGTTGCCTATCATAGCCAAACCAACAATCCTAATGTATGTCTTCATCATCTAAACTGGAGTACCAACAATTCAATTCTCAGCACTCAGCTTTCATTAATTGTACCAACATAAACAAGTAGGAGGTCAATTTTATTTTTATTTTATTTTTTTTGAAATGAAGTAGTATGTCAAATTAAGAACCCACAAGACCAGAGCGAGTACAAAAGAGAAGAAATTGAGGAGTTTTACCTCTGCCCAAATCGTCATTCTCCTTAAGCTTGGAACAAACCCTAACCCTTCTTCCGCACACAAAATTTCCGTAACTTCGACCATTAAAGCTGATAAATTTTCCACCGCCGGGATGAAAATTGGATTCTGAGGTGAACCGGCGACGAGAGGTGGGGTGGGAAACTGAAGACGGAGACAAGCTTGATTTGAGAATCTGAAGGGAACCCATTATAGTAATCGTCTTCTTCTCCAATGGGTCTCTCCTGAAATTGAGTGTTCGTAATCAGAGAAACAACAGTTCCATACGGAAGCCACTGGGAGCTAGAGAGAAAGCGAAGACGCAGAGGGGGGGTTGTCGATCAACCAGGCGTATTTTAGAATGGGGGAGGGGTTTTCGGCTATCATGCGCAGGAGATTTATGTGGTTGATGTTGTGGCAAAACTAGCAGTACAAGCCAAGGAAAGTTAAGTAAATGTCAGTGTGCAGGCACATATTCTGGCCAAATATTTTTGCAAATTTAGACTTTAGATTCATCTGTGGTCCCTCTTAATTTCATGATTTCTTGTGTTGGAGTTATATTTCTGACATATCTTGTTCCGCTTCACTTATCTTGTGTTTGTTTTAGACTCTTGTATTAGTACGGGAGTTGCTTAATATGCAATATTTCAGTGTGCGAGTTCTCGCGTCATAAACGAAGCGGCCTTCAGTTTGGAGGAGATATGACTAAAGAAGGTCGATGGATTCCAGAGCTTATTTCACCGCTAGAAACCTTCTTACAAACTCAAGACTATAATCACGTGATTGTCTATGTTCTCCTTATTCATACAGATTCTGACCTCACATGGAATATCCATAAGTTGCGGGATCTCTTTCATAATCTTCTTGTTCAGAATATTGGCGCAATTAAGCTTTTCCCTGCACCTACGAACGATAGAATCATTAGTCAGAGAAGTATATGGCAAAATCAGGCTATCACTTGTATGAAAGGAAGGAGAATCCAATATTGCTCCATGTGGGTTTCTTCTTTCAGATTGATCGGCCTCCAGAGATCTAGTGTGGTAAAAACTGTTAGCATTTGGTGCGCCCATGTGGGGTGCACAATGCAATTATCATAATCTTATGGGGTTAGGTGAGACAAGCTCTAACCTTATGGGGTTAGTAGCAAAGACATAAACCCTAGGGGGTAACATTGCAATTGGGTATAAGTCTGTCTATATAAGGAGACAGCCTCCTCATTATTTGATACACTACTGTAGAGATCATGTGCTGATCATAATACAGTAAACCCTAGACTCTCTCTCTCTAACTAGCCTCCATTCGTGGAACTTGGTGTGGATCAGAGCTTTCGTCTTAGTGATTCAAGCCAGACTGTGGGAGCAAGGCGGGCACGTGAAAGCAAACATCCTAGGATCATCCGTTGTGCTTAGGAGCTAAGAAAGACAATGTAAATACATGAATCTTCCGCTATAACTCATGTTGTAGATTTGTATGTGATAGATCAGTTTCGTTCTTCAAAATCTATGGGGCTTATCTCTTCCGAAGAAACTAAAATTATTCATGTGGAAGTGCTTGCGTGATTGCACACCTCTCTACTTAGACCTTCAGAATCTATATACTAAGCAAAGAGAGTGTTTTACTGTGCAATCTATGTTTGTTGTCAATTTTGTAACCGTTGGATTAATTTACCATCAAATGCTCCAATTGACATTTCAATCATTGCCTAAAAGCATGTGAAATCTGACACCTCCACCCATGTGACATGTTGACTCACAACCCCCAAGTACAAATGAATGAATTTTTAACCACACCTATTAATTCTCTTTAATTATCATTTTGCCACATTACAAGTAATAATGATTATAAGAAATATGTAAAATAGTCCCAACGAGACGGAATTTTGCCTAGTTTTACTAAGTCCTTCAATGACGTGAGTCCACTGTGTGGATTGGAAGCAAAAACTCATAAGTGTCTCTTTCTAGAATGTCATGAAGTGGTAAGGGTCTGGTTTGCATCCTCCTACACCTACCGTGCACCAATATCAGCTCATTCTTTTAGTCACAGGCTCTCGAATTGGTTTCTAAAAGGCGCTAAGGATATCGGAGTCCCAAGATAAATTTTCTCGATTCGCTGGGCAAGTTGAAAGACGTGCAATAAAGTTGTTCAAATTTCGTGCTTGGTGTATCTCGAAGTTTTTGGCTCTCAACTCCTCCTTTCTCGATGAGTTCCGGATGTTTGAATCCCATCATCAAAGGAGCATCCCTTCACAAGCAGTATCTCAAGAGCAGTCTCTTCTATCCTTCTATCTCATCAATCAAATGGAAGCCACTGAAGAAAAGTGTTTCTAATGCACTCTCACGGTTTATGGTTCTTGGAAGGTAAATTCTAATGTAGATGGTGTGGGTTTGATTATTAAAGATGGGTGTGGCGAAGTGTTATTGGTTGTCCACAAATTCTTTCAAACTGAACTTCTCGCGATCTATTATGATTTATTATTAGCTTTCTGTTATAATTGTATTAATGTTACCGTATTTTCATATAATCTTTATGCTTGTCTTATTTTGTAGGGATGTGAACAAGTTCTTATGTTGATGATGAGCCTATGATATCTCGCATCAAGTTGGCTGCAAGAAGTTTATTAGGTATGTAATTACCAAGGTCACGAGAAGCTTGTTGTAGATAGTGCATTTAGATACATCAACCGCTATCCATGTGGCAGTCACTTGTGAGATTCATTCGTACTCTATTATCATTATAAACTTATCATTATTTACACACTTATCCATATGGAGGTTGTGAAACAGGGTCCCCCTCGCATATAAATCATACGGGAGCTAAGGGATCTAAGTGGCTCGGAGGCTAGAGTAAGGCTTGTCGCGCGCGAGTCATGTCATACTCGTGTGCGACCTTGTCAGTTATTTGAGAGACTTGCAAATCACACGCCTATATATGCGGTCGACTGTACACGTGTGAGGCAGTTATATAACCATTGCAGACAGTTATATAACTTCATGTAATTGTTGTCATAAGACCAGTATATATAGGAGTGTTGTCCTCTAATAGTGGTTTGTATCTTTTGGCTTATCAACCTACATATTGTCTCTCTCTCAGATACCTGACTTGGCTTACTCTTACCCTTGTCCACTGAATCTCTTACACTTAATCTTTGTGTCGTGTTGGTTGTTCTTGTCTATTGCAGGTACACGCTCGGATTCTTCTCCTAATCTCCCTTGCACACACCTGTATAGCCGTTTACTAGGTTTTTTTGGAATTGTATGTATTGGCCCTGTTTTGTGACTCTCTGCGCTTCACCTTGTGTTTTCCCAACGTATTTGTAGACCGTTGAGGGGTGGCTCTCCTCTTATTTTTATTTCCTACAAATGAAGTTCTATGTAGTTGGAAAAGAAACGGAGTAAACACATCATGAACGATAACCGACATGTTACACGAGTGAATTAGGCGGATCAAATGCAATTTGCCATATGATCTTGAAGTAAAGGAAAGTTATGAACTCTCGTAGCAATCACAAATTTGTTTTCACACGTATGTTTTTTATGAGTCATTTACAGACATCATATTTACAAAGAATAAAATTTAGAATGAGTAAGTTGTTTTTTTTTTTGTCGCAGCTTTTATCAAGTGACAAAATATAGCTACAATCGCCGTTTCTAGAGTTTTATATCGTGAATAATGTGGTGATACTTTATCAAATGAAATGTGGAGATACATTCATCTAATCATATCAAACGTCTTACATAGGCTTATATGCCCCATTATTTTCACTAATTCGCTTCATTTATTCAGTTTTCTGCTTTGTCAAAATCTCATACATGTTCTTCTCAAAAAAATCGCATACATGTTTACTCAAAAACAATCATTTTATCATGTTTCAGAGTTTGGAACATCTAGTGATGAATTTTGGATACAAATGAAGGCATTGAAGTACATGTTCTCAAACTTTATTCCATGTCCCATATTTTCCTCATTGTATGTATAAAGTGTTTTGTATGAGCAAGTACCTTATTTTCATGTCACCTGATTTGCCAACTGGGTAGCAAAGAAGAGTTTACTAGCATTTTATGTATGGCAAAAAAACAAAAAAATTAAAAAAATATATATATATATATATATATCTATTTCTTTCAGATTAGTTAAATTAATTACTCATAAAGCCACCTTTAAAATCTACTCATAAAGCAATAGTATAACACAATGTCATAAATTACATGGCATGACAAATCAATGGAAACAAAAAAATTCATCAGTCTAATGTTGTCTGCTATTGAATTAATTCACATCAGAACATTACATACAAGGAAAAGACGATGAAGGATAGCAAAACTAAAACTATCTCTTTTTTTGCTTCTAAACAATGGTTTTCACCTGGATTGATTGGAACACAGTTGGAGTTGCAGAACTCCGAACAACGTCCGAGACCACTAAGACGGTGTCTCCTTCTTTCACCATCCCCCTAGCTTTCATGAGCCTCGTGGTTAATGAGACATTAGCCTCTACATCTTCGGATAGTTCAACCAAGAGAGGCAATACGCCCCACTGCAAATTCAGAGCCATCCGGGTGCTTTCATCATTGGTAAATGCAACTATGGGAGGACATGGCCGGTTTCTTGAGAGCAAGGATGCCATATACCCATACTTGGTGTAGACAAAGATTGCATCCACGCCAAGGTTGTTAGCTGCAGATAGAGCATACAATTGATGAATCGCGCAATTCTAAAGCAACACAAGCAACTTGTAAACATGAATTGCCAGAAGATGAGACATTGTGGTTGTGGTGGTTTAGAGAGTAAGGAACTATAGTTGTGTGTTTTGTTCCCTGATCTGCCACCATATTCTGAAGTGCCAAAGGTGATTCTAGTGTTCATCACCCATGTCATACAAGCATTCCAAGGATTAAATCTAAACATGTTCACCTGGGTACAAAGTGCCCCACGGGCACAAGCTAGGCACCCCAGTGCCCTCCACAGCCCACGCTGCCCCCAGTAACCCTCTCTCAGTTCCATGTGCGGATCCACAGCAATACAAGAGGTGGCTATAGCCTCCACTAAACTTCTCGAAAATTTTGTTTGACCCTTATTTTGTGTGGTTTTTTCAGTTAAAATGCACTATAGCCTCACTCAATTCCCGAAATTAAGATTTTACTCTTATTTTGTTTAATTTTTTATAGTTTAGCCCTCAATATATCAAGCTCCTGATCCGCCCCTACTCTTACTCCTCCGCCACATGGCCATCCCCTTGTGCAACAACTCTGAAAATAGCATTTGTAAACAGCAGGGTGCCCTTGCCACTGCCCCAATTGGTGGAAACACGCACCAAAGAGTACATGAACAGTGTCTTGCCCCCAAAGGACCAGTGCCCCAGAACCCCTACCCCAGAGCCTCGACGGGTGAACACATCTCAGCTTCTCAGCTGGGACCCAGTTTTTATAAAGCTCTCTGATTAATACATCTGGCCATTGTGCAGGCACTGTTTGGATTATACAAAGTCAGGTGGAGCGAGAACGGTATAAGAAGTTTGGCAACCTTTTAACAGCTAGATAGATCTACAGCATGAATGAGCACATATCAGACTATCTGCCTCTTTCGTTTAACCAGATGGACCCATATTAGCACAGTAACAAGGTTTCTATTTAATTTTTTCATGCAGCGCTATTCAGTAAATAAGAATTGGATCAAGAAAAGAAATGCAGCGGAAGTTTCTTACCCATTTCAACAGCACTATTGCAGATCTGTTCAGCAATTCTGTCCGACAAAGTTATTCCAAGTTGGCGCTGTTGGAAACTGGTTGGTCTGTTCTCAACTTGGCTCCACTGTTCCATCCTAGTGCTCGTTGTCCGCAAGATGGAAAGGGCTTTCTGTCCGTATGATCCAATTGCTGTCTCACTAGAGAGCATAAGAGCGTCAGCATACTGTCGAACAGCTTCAGAAACATCCGCAACCTTGTAACACCCCAAAAACCAATTATCAATTACAGAGGTTGCAGCAGATAGAATACAAGAAAAAAAGAGTCAACTCTGATATTCAAAGATAAATACGATATTTCAATGGAGAATTTAAGTAGTTATGTAGCTATTAGATAAATGGTTAGATATGCCTCTTTCGAAGAGGTACATTTTTAAGAATAGTTGATCTGCAGGATACAACTTTTTCCCTGAAAGTTATTTAGTAGTGTACCATACAGAAAGTAAACATATAAATAATTACGACAAAGATTCATCTATTGTCAACAATTTGCCTACGATATCCGATCCACATGATTCTACTGTTATGGGAACAAGAAAATAAAAAGGCTGAAATTTTCGTAGCCATCTCACGATAAGACTAGGATTTCACAATTTAGGCACATATATAATAGTGTAAATACCCAAAGAATTTCTTTTAACCCAAAATTTGGCAGGGTTTGCCTTGGCTTCAGGAATGGGTGTCTCCTTAAACATGGCTACATGATCTGAATCCCCCATGTTAAACAGGAGTGATCATTTGGCATCAAAACAATAGCCCGCTTATAAGCAAGAACTTTTCTCAAGTACCTCTGCACGTGTTGGGATAGGATATTGGATCATTGATTCCAGGAGTTGAGAAGCTACAATCACTGGCTTGTTTAGCTGCCGGCAAAGACTGGTGATTTTTTCTTGCACTGTTGGTATCTGCTCCAGTGGAACTTCAACTCCAAGATCGACGCGTGCCACCATTACACCATCGGAGGTCTCAACAATATCTTCCAAATTATGGAGGGACTCCATACTCTCTATCTTTGCTATAACTTTTACCGATCTGTCAATTTCAGATTTCAGGCTCAGGCATTGCGGAAAAGTGCATCAGACAGTACACTGAATCGTTTATTGAAGTACAACTATGCACTTAGAGAACTCGTATCCCTCTATATGGGGCCTCGATGACATATAAGAAGAGAAAATAACAGTTCAATCATGTCCTGCAGTATGTACCAAGTAATAGATTTGAATTTTTAAGAGTTAGTCGCATACATTTTTCTAGCAAATAATATCATATATTCAAAATGTTACAGAAAATTTATCATATTTTGGTGAGAAAAATGAAAAACAAGCCGTATTCCGTCTTGCCTCTTTCAGCTTTCCTTGCTGAATCAAAGCTCAAAGTACAAACTAAGCATTGCCCTCTGGATTTGATTGGGGGAAAGAAAAAAAGTGAAGACTTCGTTCCGACAAAAAGAAGAAAGTAAGACTACAATGAACAATGAATGTGAATTTTTCTGAAGAGATGAGTTGAATTATAATGAAATTAAAAATTGTCTCTGTGTTGCATTTTTAACTCCATCAGAAGTAAATGGTCATATTTTATTAATCAAAATAAAAGGATAACCCTTTTACCGACTTTCCTTCTCTTCTAATTATAGTTCCGAACAAAACAGTGGCGGCCAGTGACTTCCAAATTTACCTTACATACATATTCCATCAAATGAATAGAATAACATTACGGCTTCAGGAACATAAAGGTTTTGCTTTTTGGCCATCAGAATATCATCCTACCTGGAAGTTTTTGTTGCAAGGTGGTTCTTTAAATCCCTGATAGCAACAGCATCATTCACAAAGGAGACAGCAATAAAATCAACTCCTTCAGAGAGTCCAAGATCGATATCAGACCAGTCCTGTGGATCATAAGGCATGGACTGAGTGAGAACAAGTATTCTGAACAAGTATTCTGAGTGGATTATAAGGCACGACTTGGATCTTTATGGCAAGAAATGAATACTGAAAAGAAAAAGGCCCTGTATAGACAAAATATACAGGTAAATGGTATTCGAAGAACTTCTTTCCATCTCAATGCAGAGTATCCTATGAAGTTCTCTCTGACAGGAGAATTTAGGGGGAAAAAAAGCAAGAGAAAAATCTTTGACAAAACGTAGGCATATAGGTTCCGCCTTCGTGCCTCATTAGGCTTTCAATTAATCACAAAACCTTTTATGTGAGATAATATCCAAAAAATATAGAGTACGAATACAGAGAAGTGTTAAAAGTTATGATAAGTAGTTTTTGCAGGTCTCTGGAGAAAAACAAGACATGACAACCAGTATCACCCCCAAGCAAAATTAAATACAAATGGAAGCCCTTATTTGGTTACCAACGAGACATTACTTATGTGATGTATCTAACTGAATAACTGGTGAATAAGAATCAACTTCCATCAATTCAAATTGGAATGAGTATTCAGCTAGCCATAGGGCCATTTTATCTGAAATTCAATGCTGTTAACACAGTGTGGACTGTGGACATGACAATTGGTTCTTTGACAAGGATCAAGTTAACAATTCAGCTTGAATTCTGAAGACAAACAAATTGTAGAAACAAAAATGTTAAAAAGAATGACCTGGGTCGACAATGTTGGAAGCTGGTGGTTTTTCTCTACAAGCTTCCCATCTCTCCAAAAGCTTAATTTGGCATGAGGCAGGAATAAACCAGGGTCAGTGCACTTGCATCGCAAATCGTTTCCAGTCTTTTCTAGTACTTCAAAGCTTGCCATTCCTCCATCAATTACTGGTTGATCACCCACCATGACACCTGACAAAAAGAGAGACTTGAATCAATATCCATCTTTTTTGCATTAAACTACTTGAATTGGAGTACTTGATAAAGTCTCAATACACTACCTTCAGAAAAACCTTTGTAGTTTGCTTGAACAGTGAACGGACGAAAACCCTCAAACTTTGTGGTAGTAAATAGCCAAATTGAGTCAACCTGATGCACCATCATCATTCCAGAATTATAATGTTGTCATCATAAAACAGAAAACTGATACAGGCCTTGTTTTGATAGAGAGGTTTGGTAAACATCAACCCAAGGTTAACCAAGAGCTCAACCCAAAGTTTGTAGGGGCCAACATTTCAGTCATTTTTCTACTAACATAAAAGTCAAAATCTCAATATCCAAAACCCTCATGTCCAAACACCACAAATGTTTGGTTTTCTAATCCATAAAACCTTGCAATCGACATGGCCACAATCTAAGTTTAGCATTTTCCTTATATCTTAATACAATGTTCAGTTACTCTTTGCTCAACTGAAGTTATATTGATTATTCAATTCATCACTAGGCATATTTATAAATTATGAGGGTATCGGTTACTTTACCTCAGCTTTGACAGAAGATGGAGCTCCATGATCAACCACATGTAGCTGGCTGCCCTCTGTATCAATCATCACAGACACACAAAACCCCTTCTCCTTATTCAACTTCTTGATCCTCCTAATGACATCCCAATGCCACTCCCTGGTGTTATGACACATGTTGAGCCTAGCAACATTCATTCCTTCTAATGCCAACCTCTCCAAATCCTCCAAGGAGCAACAAGACGGACCGATCGTGCAGACAATCTTGGTCTTCCTCAACCCCAAGAACCCATTCTCCCTCAACTCTCTCTCAGACATAACATCAAACACCAAAGACCCATCAAGTCTCTTCTCAGTCTCTAGACTTTCAACACTCTGTACACTCTGTACTCCAACCTGCATCTTCCATTTCCCATCATTGGGTTTCTTCACATTAGTCCAAAAACCCTTTTGAGATTGACCCACAACAGCAAATACCCAGTTCTTGAAATTCAAAGATTGGTTGTGGGTAATGATCTTTTGGGACAAAAGAGGTGAACTTGCGGCAAAAGCCATGATTTTGGGCGATTAAACAGGGGTATTTCAGAGAAGGGTACAAATGGGACCAAGAATTCTCTGGGTCTTGTTGATGAAAACTAGGTCTTTTTGGGATTTGAAACTCCGCCGTTTTCAGGGTGTTTGATAGGCGGAGAAATAGAGATTAGGGTTTGGGAGGAGAGAGAATATTCCATTGAAGGTCAAGGGTTGAACAGTGATGATTCGCAACAAAGAGAAGGTTTGTCGACCTAACTATTGCACATTCATTAGATGCTGTTTTTGGAATTTAAAAAAGTAAAACGTGGGACTTTCTTGAAACGGCGGTACCAAACTTAACGGTCAACTAACCTGGTGGATTATTTATTTACTGTATATAATGGTAGAAAAAATAAAATATTTACCAATGTATAGAAAAAATATTAGGCTTGTACTTTTTAGACTTGTTGACCCTTTATATCTTCATCTTGTACATAGGTGGTCTAACCGGGATTTTGGATAAGTGGGAGCCGTAAGGCGAAAGTGAAATACCACTACTTTTAACGTGGTTGACAAAAAAAAAAAAAACGAAAGTGAAATACCACTACTTTTAACGTGGTTGACAAAAAAAAAAAAAAAAAAACGGTTTTTTGGATTGAAATTACACTACTCCGATAATTCAAGGCCGTTTGTGCAAATAAGTTGACGGTTTGACTGTCTTCTTTCTCACGTGTTGAACCAAGACATTCATGAAACCTCTCATCAATTCGTCGCACCTCCCATCGGAAAAGTATTCTCGACATGTGTCTTTCCATTTCTCATTTATCTCATCTTCAAGCCGTCTGTAACTCAAGAACCGTCGTTGTTGAGTCACTCTCAAGGATGATAAAATTGAGAGAGCAGGTTGCTACCTAAACTAAGCTAAAAAATTATTTATTGAAAAGGCAAACTCGAAAAAAGATGTATACGTAGCTAGGGTGGTAGCTCAAGTGGCAGAGCATTGGAAACCCCTGCATGACGACCCGGTAGACGACAAAACAATTTCTCAAAAAACAAAAACAAAAAAATGTATACCGTTTTATTTTGTAAACTAGTCACATATACAGTTTGTTCGTCTGTTCTATCTCATAAACATTGGCATAGGTCGTGGTAAGAAAAAAAATATTAACAAACAGTACCAAATTAGATGCAGTAAAAAGTAAAAAAGAATAATGGCCCACATATCATATACGTTATTTGGGTGTTTGATCATGAATTAAGAGTGTTCAGTGTCTTTTGGGAACACATACGGGTGAAAACTCCAACTTTTTTTTGAGAGAAAAAATGTGTCTGTATTAGGGATCTATGCCCAATAAATCATGATCCAATACATCATTAGCCCGAATTGGTTTTTCTGGCAAAATACTACTACTTCCTGGCTCAGTTGCTTTCTTACGAAAATGAATGCCACACGTTAGTCTGTATAGGGATTGCAATTAAGTAAAAATCTAAGAAAAGATTAAGTATTGCACTAAATCTGTCACGACCCGACTTTTTTCACTTTAAGTTGATTAAGAATTTATCAGAGTAAACGCGTTATTTTTGTCCGCGACGGAAATGCGAACCGTATCGCTTTTCCATAAAAAATAGCGGAAGCTTAGAAAAATACAAATCTTTTCAGTTTCGAATAAAACCGTCATGTTCCTATTCATTTGATCAATAATAATTTACGAATATCAAAAAGAGAATCTTAGCAAATATTACAATTAATTTGAAAACGCTATAAATCTAGCCCGTCTATAGTCTTCGATCACCCCGGTACGGTACCTGTAGATATTTTAGGGTGAGCAAAAAGCCCAGTAGGTACCGCCTAACCACTGGCGTAGAAATATAATAATCAATTAATCTGTAACATTGATCACGAATCACATAATTATCATTCTTTATACACCATGCGAATAACAAACAATAACTTAACAATCCACATATAAGCATTTAATCATGTATAGACCGTAATTATAGTAGACGTGAAAACTATATTTCCCCTACCTCATTATTAGCTTCAGAATAGCAGCTTTGAAATGACACGAGTAGATCCAAATCTTTTATATCGAAATATTCCCAGTATCTCTCTATCTAACTTATCAGTAGTTGAATCGAATATGGAATGAGAAATAACTAAAGCACTAGGCTCTATTTATAGACGTCAACGACCAATCAGATCGCGACGAGTCACAATGACACGTGCCAAGTATGCAACGAAAGATGTGCCACACGCCGGCACATGTCAACTTTGTGTCACAAATGAATAGTTTTGGCCTCAGGGCATGACACGCGACCCTTCTATGTGTCACGCATGGAGGGATAGTCACAGATGTTGTGACATGTGTCTCTCTGCGTGTCACACATTTATTTGGCCAAATCTGAATGATTATCTTCAACCACCGCGTCAAATAAACATGTAATTTTGTCATGTCAAGCATTTAACAAGCCACATATCACAAGATACATACATATGTACTTGATTAGCACTTAAATTACTGATTAGTACTTAAACTAGTGATTAGCACTAATTACTCCCTAATATTTTTATCCTTAATTTAGCAATAAAATAAGATATTACGACTTTCAGTGTATTTCTGGACAAGCTTAACATTAATAGTTTTACAATTATGGGCTTATCTATCAACTACAGAACAATTAAACATGAAATAAACTTAAGTAATATACGCTTAAAATTGTGGTTTATTACAGCATATATAAGCAATCAGATAAGTATCAATCCAAGTTCTTCCTCTGTCAAAATTGGAAGTTGCATGTTCTTTTCTTGGTCTTCGAATGCGTTCTTTATCTCCTGGATTGCAGCCGTTGAATCGCTTGCTACTAGAATTTTATTAATATTATGCATTTGTGCGAGCATCAAACCTTCTTCTATTGTTGCAAATTCAACCTCCATTGGCAATCTCGCTCTTGGTGAATGCCTCATGACTCTAGCGATAGACGTAGCCTTGCTATACCGAATCACTGCCCAACCCCTGCAAGACGTGATGCTTCATACATGGCTCCATTTGCATCAACGAGTATTGTTCCCAGAGGAGGGGGTCGCCACCCGCTGGTCGAGGAGAGTGGTATACCTATGTTGTCTTCATTCGGTGACAAGCTTAAGCATTGCTTGTACGCTTCTAGATTGTTGTTGCTTGCTCGACGATTTTTCGAACACTTCCTTTTCTGTCGTGGAATCGGTGTTTACTCATTTGTTTCCATAATGCCCACAAGATCGCTACCCATCTTTTGCAGTTGGGGACGGATAAAGCTGTAAGCATCTCCTCCACCTAGTTATAGAAAGAGTCTTGATATAGTTGAAGGAATTCTTCCCCAAAGCTAAGAGACCAAACTTCTCTTGCTAGTTGACAATCCATGAATATGTGTTTCTCCGATTCCTCTTCTTGGCTACACCACAAACACTGAGGTGGCACCTTGATTCCACGTTGATGAAGGTTGGTAGCTACCGGTAGAGTTTCGGATCATGCTCTCCATACCGGGTACATAATCTTCTTTGGAATTTTAATTTCCAAAGCTTAGTGAGACATTTTCTTTGCGGATTCCCGATTTGCACTTCAATACCCTTATCTTGTAGTTTGGCTTGGACTTTGTAACCGGAACCTACCGTGTATTCTCCTCGATCTCCATAGTACCATGCCAGACGGTCCTCTTGTCCTTCGAATGGTAGGTTGGTTGTTTTGATCTCCTATGCATCAAAAGGAATAAATAAGTTGTCCACAATATATGTGTCACATTGTCTCCATTCCCAAATTAAAGCTGCAACCATTAGGTTTGGAGCAAAAGTTGCGGTGGCGATCTAGAAACACGTGGGTCTTAGGATCCATTTATATTTGTAAATCTTGCACTTAATGGCCATTTTCATTCCTCCAATAAAAAAATAAATATTATTTGCAGAATCAATGGCGATAGAAACATATTTCATTTTAACGTGAGAAAATATTATTTAGTCAACTTAACGCGTGGTGTAAATTAGTTATCGGAAGTGTGTGTCTCTCAACATAGTTTTGCTTTCACTGAACTCCTATTTTCTGCAAGTGGGCAAATGATTGGGTTTTATATAGAACTAGGGGATTGCCCGTGCCCGAGGGCACTATCCAAAAAAAAAGATTAAGAACGTTTTACCAATTGTAATGTCATTAAACAAAATAAGTACTTGATCTACAAACTTAAAACACGTTATTTTTAAGATACACATTTATATCGGGTTGATTTTATAATTGCAATTATTGAAAACTTTTTTTTTAAATATTCTCTTTCAATTTTATTTTTAAAAAGTTTCCTGAAAAAGTAATAATCTAATGGTTGATATGAAAAGAATTTACATGCTTAAAAGACATTTCAAAGAAAAAACGACAAAATTATGTTTTTTTCAATGCGTGCGACCTATATAAATTTATGTGTTTTACGAATTTTATATCTTTTTTAAGAAAATTTTATATCTTATATTTAAGGTTCCTGAAGTAATGTAATTGTCTCCCATTACTTTTTTGTTGTTGGTAATGTTTATTAATGAAAACTCAAAAGTTATTTAAAAAAAATGAAAACTCAAAAGTTTATCAAATAGATTCTGTAGAAAAAATGTTTATGAAATAAAAAAATCAAATACCAATTGCTCCTTTATTTGTCCAAAACAGTTGGCCAACATTATTTTTGACTTGTGAACATGAAAACAACGTCAGACTTTTTTTTTAGTTAGAGAAATTGATGAAAAAATGTGAGGTGTGCGTTAATGAGGAAAAAAAAGAGAGAGGAAATCATACCTGCATGAGGAAATGGTGGAGCAATTGTGTTTTAGAGAGTGGTAACTACTAAAAAAAGTTATTGATAACTGTTACAAATTAGTGGGGAGTTTAGTGGAAACATGGAGGGTGGAGTTGACCACAAAGCAATCGGTTGCCGCATTCCCATTCCCCATATTGTTGGAAATTCTGAAATCTAAAGGCTGGGATTAATTTAATCTAACGGTCTAAAAGACATTTTAAAGTCAACCGTCCTATTTTATTATATAGATTGTTTTGTGTTTATTGGTATCCCAATAAGTGAGTAATGATATTTTTCTTGAACAACTAACATCAACATCAATTTTCCATTCAACGATTGCATGTGGTATACAAAAGTTCAGACTACAAAAGGAGTCATTCAAATTAAATCTTTACTATTACAAAACTTTTGTTTCCGGACTCCATTGTGTTTGAGTAAATAACCATGTGCATGTGCCAATTGAAGGAGGTTACGGTGAATGTATGGTAATGAAGGTTAGATATCTAAAAGATCATATAATTGGTAATGGGCATTTTTAGAAAACTTTATTCAAACTGTTTCAGAATTTTCAGATTTTGACATGGAAAATTAAAGAAAGTAATTATTAATTATTCATCATGACATTAATTATTTAAGTCTTTAGCCTCATACCTAACTCAAGTGATAAGATCACTACGGTTAGTTCATCTTTAATCGATGTGGGAAAATTGAAGTGATGCTATCATGCTAAGTGTGACCATTCACTGCAAATTATTTTGTAGTCCAAGCGTATAGGTATAACGAAAACCGTCTTTTTTTTTTCTTGAATTGAACGAAAATCGCCTTCAGTAGGGCATAACATGCTTTCTTTGTAGGCTCTTGGCAAACTTATTTAGATGGAATACTACTATTCACATGGGCGCCATTTTTACTTAATCTTTTCAGAGCACTATTTACGGGTTACTTTGTTTTTTTATTTTTATTTTTTTACAAAAAATGCAAGAATTTGATAATTTTTTCATGGCCTTAATCTATAACACCGTAAAAAAGTTACCAAATTGACCTAAGGTTACCAAATTCTTGCATCGTTTCATTAACCAAATCACCACCGAGTGCAAAGTGATTCTCATCAGGGACGGAGCTAGAGTGCGGCACGGTGGGGTACGTGTCGCACCCTAGTTTCGAAAAATAACACAAATGCTCCTATTTACTGTATATCATAAATTTTCAATGGTGCCTTAGGTAAAATTAAGAAAATACCCCACCTTTATTTACCAAGTATGATTGTGCCGCACTACTTTCATATTCATGCCTCCGTCCCTGATTCTCATAAAGTTAATTGGAAAAATTTAAGAGAATCATATGTAGTAAACATACTCTTTTGAATTATGATAGTCACCTACTACATGTAGTACCACACATGTATCTTCTGTATCAGCTTACTTCATTTTTTGTCGTTATTCAATGAGTCACTTTGACCACGTGATTTGATTAGCAAAACGGTACACAAATTTGATAATAATTGCGTGTTCTTGTAGAGTAAATTTTCCTCCATAACACCATAGAAAAATTGTCTAAAAAATACTTCGTTTTGTTGTTTAAATTATCTTAAAATCTGGAGTTTAAATTTTGGGATGTAGTTATTCGTGATGTAGTTGAGTGGGTCGGGTTAGTACTTGTATTTGCCTTGAGTTCTGGAGTTTAAATTTTGAGGCAATTCTAGAGCTGTCTACTGGCCTTTTCAACTGCGAATCTATTTATTTCCAAAAAAAAAAAAACTGCGAGTCTATAAATCTAGATTCTCTCAAGTGTTTCTCTAGTGTGGTTTGTAGAGCAAGTAGGGTAGTGACTGCAGTTCCCACGTCAAAGACAAAGGGCATGAGGTGGCAACGCAATTTCCCCAAACATTTGGGGTTATTTTAAACTTTCCTTTTCGATTCGTGCCACAAAATCTCTATTACACTTGCAGGCATAAAATAGAGAGATTGAGAGATAGATACAGAAGAAGCATTACATATGGCAACAACAACATACATTTAAGCCAGATATAGAGAAACAGCCAAGATAGTGCCGATTTGTGCAAACCCCATCTCGCGATAGATCGTTTTTTAGTAACTGAGATTGCGAGTGAAGCTCCACTGAGATTGATCCCCAAACTAGGGTTTTCATTATGAAGCTAGACGGAGAAATCTCCGACATTGATGAAGAAGAGAGAGAGTCGGAGGCGAAGACACTCGCCTGCTCAAACGGCGTCGTGCCGAGAAACCTCGTGGTCGGTTACGCTCTGACGTCGAAGAAGAAGAAGAGCTTTTTGCAGCCCAAACTCGTTTGCTTGGCCCGGTATATCAAATTCATCTTTCAATTACCATTTTTATGCATTTGCAATTTCACAGCTGGAGTTGCACAGGCCTTGTTTGTTCACTTGTTAGTTGTATCACTTTTTAGACTCTAAACTCTGGTTCTTGGGTCTTTTTTGCTTCTGGGTTTGGACACATAGTAGCCATAATTTTCAATCTTGGAGTTTTGTTTTTTTTTTTTTTTTTTTTTTTTTTTTTTTTTTTTTTTTTTAGAGATTTATAGATGTTCCTGTTACTGTTTTGTGTTCTTTTGTTGGGTATTTCTTTATGATTAATTGCTTATGTTTTCATGTCTTTGCTTACTGAGAGATTTTGTCTTCCCTATTGACTACAAGTCTAGTAGTAGTACTATTCTAGTGTTGATGCTGTCTTTGTCCGCTATGGTCAAAAGCAGATAGCAACTGTTTACCTGATTTATCCTTTCTTGGTATCTAGGATCGACTACTATGTTTCTTTCCAATTTGTAGGTATGATGGGAATATTCCATTTGTATATGCTTTCACTGTAGTTTATAGTTATATAGTCAAAACATTTTCCTGTTTTTTAAGTAAAATAATGTTGAGTACCTATCAGGCTTATCATGTGTTGCAGATCTTTGTGTAGAAAACCATCTTTCCAGATTCTTGAAAAATTAGCATATCAGGAGTCCAAGATCATGTGATCTCTCCCTGTCAGCCACTAGACCTTAGCAGCTCCAAAGAGAGCTCTTAGTGTGCTCAAGCTTACTGTAGGTTTTCTCCTCCTAAAATATATCGTTTTAATGTATTGAGTGATTCCTTGGATGTGGTTGTTTAGAGGCGAAAATATATACAAAGCATCGATGGGTGATAGCCTGATTAGGTACTCAACATTATTAAATAATATTTCCTATATCGTGTATGCTCGATACACGAAATAGGATAAAAAATTAATATAGAACGAAGTGGAAGAGCATGCTACGATCTTCCCCCACAGAATTTGAAAGAACCTGGCAGTCTGCAAAATGGTGTTCACTAAAAAATAAGCATCTCAACTCCACCCATCTCATCCAGAAATGGGGTGGGAGTTTGGAATGTTCAAACTCGGTCATGTGTCCATAAATTTTATGTGGTAGACTGGTAGGATGGTTTTGCGATCAGTGTACTATTAATTGCCACCTCTTTTTCGCTTAAAACTCCCCATTTGACTTTTTTCCACTTTTCACCTTTTTCCACTATTCACTGGGTCACTTTGACCCGGTGATTTGATTAGCAAAAACGATGCAAGAATTTGGTAATCTTTTCATTTTGTTGTAGAGTAAACGCCATGAAAAAATTACCAAAAATTGCATCGTTTTGCTATCCAAATCACCGGGTCAAAGTGACATGGTTACGGGTGGAAAAAAAGTCAACATGGAAGTTTCAGGCGAAACAGAGGTAGTACATGTTTATTTGTTAAATGTTCAATAATTGTCCTTTTCGTACTTCACTGTTAGAGTTCGTTGGAAGAAGATTTTGTTTCACATACGTTATAGTGTTGAGTGACGTGTATTCTCAAAACAACGTGTCTCTATATCTCACTGCAGGAATAAGGGAATAGTGTTTGTGGCCATAGATAGAAACAGGCCACTTGCAGATCAAGGTCCTTTCGACATAGTTTTGCACAAGGTTAGTATCAACCCGACGATTAGAATGCCAGGATTTTCTTAGTACCGGTGGCAGATTGTCTCATCTGTTTATGTCATTTCTGTCTTCCCTTCTACTCTTCCCAATTCTTTTCTCCCTGCAAAGGGGGACCTACATTGTGGTTATTATTATTATTATTATTATTATTATTATTATTATTATTATTATTATTATTATTATTATTATTATTATTATTATTATTACTATTACTATTATTATATTATTATTATTATTATTATTATTGGTTAAGGTGTCTCAATAAGTAGGGTGAAATAGTTGTTTCCTCTCCATCCCCTCCTCTCCCTAATTTCCATCAAAGATATTGTCCCATTTCTTTCTGATTTCATACACTATAGGGGTTGAGTATTTATTTTTGGGCTTTTGTGTTTGTTGCAGTTGCTAGGAAAAGATTGGTGCCAGATAATTGAGGTTTGTGAATCTAATCTTCCTCCTTCCTTCTCTCTTATCATGCCTGATGACACGACTGTATCACCGTACCCTGCATATTAGCACGCATTTCTATGTCATATCATTACATGTGAAAGTGAAATGCATTACATGCTATTAGCTGTGTTGGAAACTTGGTGTCAATCAACGGCCAGGATCTGAACTGTCAGATCTCTAGAGGTTTTGAATCTCATTATTCTCTAATATAATTTGCAGAATCGTTGCCCTCCATCATTGTCAGGTTGGTCTCTCGAGAAATCAAACAGTTGAAGAGTTTTCCTTTATTGATCATTAGCTTGTTCAGGTGTTGTTTAGCATTGATGATAGTATGTCATCTTTCAATTATATTAAGGGTACCATCTCTCCCTTCCGCCACATGCTTACATTGTTTATGATCGTTCTTGCTGTCACCTATAACATCTCAGGTTGTTCAACTTGGTCTGATGGTTATTCTATGGTCACTGGCATTTGAAACAGTATGCTGGTTTAACTTTTTTATTTTATAAATAACAAGTTCAAACCATCGGTCATGTACTATTGGTCTTAGTGGAGCCAGGGATTATGAACTCCATGTATTATGAATTCTTTTGACACTGTAGGTAGAGTAATATGAAAAGAAAAACTAATTCCAAGTGACCCAGAATCTAATGCATGTCCATAAGTGGGTGTGTATCCTGGATTTGTCATTCCCTTATTTGTTAGTACTTAAATAGTCAGGCCATTCTATTAGTACAAAAGATCTAACAAGGCCACATATTATACCCAAAGATCCAGTAGTAGCTAAATGGATGCTACAGAAGTAGCCATCTCCACTGTCCAAAAAGATGTGTCTAAAAGGTAATAACCAGATGCATCTTTTGAATTCATGTTCGTTATTTTGGCACATTGAAAACAGAATCTTAGTTGAGGCCAGGTTGCAATCCTCTCTCCTTGCTTTGAGGTATGTGATAGCAATTATTCGCAAGTGTACGGAATCGTTGACAAAGAATAGTGATTGTAAGAATACTGGGTGATTTGTCGAACCCTAGAGACTAGAACGGTCAAGTTTAAGTCCAATTACTTTGAAGTGATTAGCATTACGCATACGGGTGACTACGGTATCCCAACTTGTTAACTTGTTAACATGGTTTCCAGTACACTATGAGTTCACTTTCTTCTAGATGGAGCTTATGTAGTAGAATGCTCTCTCAAGCCACTCTACCCTATTACTACTATCTGACTCACCTCTCACATTTTGCCCCACTAGTAACAATTGCATAACGATCAATACTACTCTATCATCCAATAGGCATCACTCAGCTCTTGCCTTTGTTGCATACTAGTGCTGTGTATTCCGTGTTCCGCTAAAGATTATCACCTTTCAGATTTCTAACCCTAGCTACGATCATTCAATGGGGGATCAAAATAATTCAAGGCATTAAGCATGCAGATACTGAATATAAGGTGAGTAAAAACCTCATGAGTTAAGATACGAAGTCAAACAAGCTAATGAATCTGAGTCATGAATTACTCACTCATAGCAATACATAAATGCACAAGAGTATTCATGTTCATAGTAAAGAAGAGGAGAAAAGATGGAGATATTCGAATTTGTGACGAATCGTAAGCTCCGTCGTGTTTTCATTGATTCTTCTACTTCCTCCTTGATCCTTCCCTCTAACTCGAGTGCCCCAGCCAAGCGTAGCGGTCAATTGGAGAGGAAAAGAGTTGGGTTTTGGCTGGGTTTGGTTGTTTCGGGGTTGGGTTTCTGGAGTAGACGAAAAAGAATGCAGTGGTGGCGCTTATTGTGGATGACGGTGGAAGTAGAGAAAGAGATGGAGAAAGGGGTTCCAGTCAGAGTCGTCGATTTCCATGGCGGTGGTGAATGGGTGCTCCGTTCCGCGAGGGGAGACATCAGCGATGGGGTGTGGTTTGGCCGTATATTGGTGGTGAAGGATAGGGCTTGTTTTTTTCAATTGGAGAGCAGAGATACAAGATACATGATGGAGGTGGCAGTGTTGGTTGTCTGTGAGGACGGCTGTGGGAAAGAGGGACTGATTGAGGTTTCGTGGTTCGGTTATACAGGAACAGAGAGACAGAATGAAGAACGAGGAAGGGAGAGGGGCATTGGGGGAAATTTCTTAAATTTTGTGGGAAGTTTGCGAATTTATTTGAAGCTAGTCTATGACTACCTTTTGGTGGGTACAGGTCAGAAAGTTGCTTAAGGTTGCTATACTAGTCGAAGAGTAGCTCTGGTCAGCAACAACGATTGGGCATTTATGAAGCAGCTGAAGCTAGTCGATGCCTAGTTTTGGTCATCATCGACTTTCTTTTCATCTCCTCCCACATTTATCCTTCTACGATCAAACGTTTAATAACGCCCTATATACCGGATCTATACACCCGTGCTATAAGCTCGTTCCAAAAGTCACTTTTCTTAACAAAATAACGACAAAAATGTTACCAATTCGGGTAGCCTCTCGAGAAGCGCTTGTAATTTAACATCGACGGCCTGGCGAACCGAATGTTGGTCATTTCCGGAGGATTGTCGTATTGATCAGGTAATACCTCAACTTCGAAATTCGGCTCTACCTTTGGAATATCGGTCGATTTGAAGACTTGAACAACAACCTTCTTCCTACACTCTCATCATAAGCTCCCATTTCCGCACATCGATTGTGGTTCTCCCGGTGGCCAAATATGGTCTTCCAAATATAACTGGAACCTCCGCATCTTCCTCGATGTCAAGAATTACAAATATCACGGGGAATATGAACTTATTAACCTAACGAACACATCTTCTACAATTCCATACAGATATTTAACCGTGCGATTTGCCATTTGTAAACACACTCGAGTTGGTGTCGGATTTCCAAGACCCAACCTCTTGTAGACTAATAGCGGCATCATCGCATAAGGCCTTTCCTTCATAGACATTACTGATCTTGCAAGAAATCACAAATCGGCCTGTATCACTTGGGATGTGCTACGTTCCTTAGTGAGGGCCATGGTCTCAAAGGCTTCGTGACGCCGTACTGAATCAATGCGTTTTATGGGACAAGCAACGAAAAGAAAGGAAAATCATGAAAGAACCTCTCTAGGGTTCATAGAAAACTTCATGTTTTCTTTAAAAAGAACTCAATAATTAATCAACTAACAAAGTAAGTCCACAAGCCGGACTTAAATAGCCAAAAACCTAAATTTTACTAAAAATAACAAAATCTCAAAAATTATTCTTAATTAAATCCCTACTAAAGAAAAGCATGCTGGAAAAGAATGACCCAAATCGGGTTGATATTGACCTCCTAATTAACCAAAATGTTAGTACTAAAAATAGCAAACTTGATGATTTCGTGCCCTCAACAGCCGAATTTGGCCAAATTAGAGTGGTGTTAGTGACGTAATCTCGAGTTATCTTTAGAACGTCGTTTCCGTTTAGATTCATGTATGGCGTGATCCCGTTCTTCAATCCTTCAATTGTGCTCCTGATTTTGCTCTGAACCGAAACAGTTTCTCTGAAGCTCACACATATCTCCACCAAATCCATCCTGCATTAGTCACTCCCTCTTCAAAAGAACTCGCCCTCAAGTTCAACGCAGGCACTTGAATAAAACGCTCCACCAAGAATGAATCACAATAAAACAATGGTGGCTTAATTGGAAAAATGAATGATTTATTTAATTCAATCTTTCCCTCTTCGTCTTCATATAAAACAATGTCTTCAATAAAAGTACTTAATGGATAAACTAACAGACAAGAATCTGAAATTACCTCACGAAGAATAGAAAAATCGGAAGTCTGCTCACAATCCTCGACAATAAAAACTTCATCTTCTTCCCCATAATCGTCATAAGTTAGAGGCTTTGTCCAATCCACTTAAAATCACACGAAGACGAAACATCCTCATAAAAGATTGCATCATCTGACATAGATTCAACTTCTAACATACCCGAATAATTTCGAGCATCGACCATGGAACTCGATCTCCATAACTCTCGGTTTGACTGCGGGGATCGCGGTTCTTTAGGACCTCGAACGCGGGCTTCGAGTCGTGATTAAAAGTCTTGCGAATCTTGAAATTCCATGCAGCCAAGCGTCGTGCCAGCTTCGCAACTTGGTTATGTAGATTCCGCACTGCTAGGCTCTTGGCTAACGCCGCAAATCTGCCTCTGCAAATCCCGTTGTTGCTTCTGCAGATCTCTTATCATCATAACGTCTTGGACGTTACGTTCCCGTAGGGAGGCCTCCTTAGCCGGAACCTTCCCGCGACCTCCTGTCTACGCACCATTGTTATGACGTTCTTCTTTCCGCAAAGCTCTGACAACCTGACACCAAACTGAATTGATGCGTTTTTTGGGAGCAGCAAGAAGCAACGAAAATAATCGAAAATAATGAAAGAACCTCTATAGGGTTCATAGAAAACTTCAGGTTTCCTTAAAAAAAATCAATAATTAATAAAGTAACGAAGTAAGTCCACAAGCCAGACTTGAATAGCAAAAAACCTAAATTTTACCAAAAATAGCAAAATCTCAAAAACTATTCTTAATTAAAGTCCTACTGAAGAAAAGCTGCTGGAAAAAGAATGACCCAAAGGGTTGAAATTGACCTAGTTAATCAAAAGATTATTACTAAAAGTAGAAAATTTGATTTCGTGCCCTCAACAGCCGAATTTGGCCAAATCAGCGTGGTCTGCGTGAGTAGTCTTGATTTATCTTTGGAACGCCGTTTGTGGTTAGATCATGTATGACGTGACCCCGTTCTTTAATCCTTCAATTCTGCCCTGATTGTGCGTCTCTGGATCGAAACTGTTTCTCTCAAGCCGATACATATCTCCATCAAATCCATCGGGCATCACTCTGGTGGGCATTTGAGTGAGTGCCTTGGCAAACGGGATGTCCATTTGCAGCTTCTTGAACATATTAATAAACTGTAAGAATTGCTCATCATCATTCTTCTCTTTAGTCTACCCGGAAATGGTAGTTGCGAAGTTATAGTAGGGTTAGGCGTGGAGTCATTTTGTTATAAAATTGAGAAGAAAGGTGAATTTTATTGATAATTCATAATACCTTAGCTATTACAAGAACCTTTATATAGACTTGAGAGAACTATAGAGAATAGAAACGAAATCAAACAGATTTATCTATACTAGGAAACATAATATAAATGGCATAATATAGAAATTAAATAACCTAACAATAATCTATTATAATCAGTTATCAAAAAAATCTATTATAATTAAAAATTTAGAATATCTCTAACGTCCCCCCTCAAACTCATGGTGCCATATTGAGTTTGCAAGAAGAAGTAGAGCAGCAACGGAGAAGGCCCATGGTGGTTGTGGAGGCCGGAATGGAGAAGGCCAAAGTGGTTGTGAAGACGGTGTAGAAGAGATCAACAATAAGGTGTAACCAGGTGTAAATTAAAGAGAATACTCAACTGGGTGAAACCAGTTGTAAATAAGGGGAAAATAGTTTTATGACATGCAAGCGTTGTGTACTCCGTGTTCCGCTAAAGATTATCGTCTTTCTGATTTCTAATCCTAGCTACGATCATAGGGATGGCAATATGGTCCGATCCGATCTGTGATCCGAGCGATCCGGGCCGAATGGATCGGATCCGAATCCGATCCAATTGAAAATGGATCGGATTTGGATCTGGAAAGCCAGATCCGATCGGATTTGGATCTGGATTTGGATCTAAGAGCAGATCCACCGGGTTCCGACCCGATCCGATCCGACGTATATGTGTGCTTTACAAATATATTCATGTTACCTCCCCACTTTCACTTACAAGAAGAATACAATAATAATTTCAACCTACAAAACTATTTATGTTGTGTTTTGGGCTTCATAAATTACAAACATGCCTTAGCGCATGAAATAGTGTTTATTTCTTATGTTATTTTTTGAATTTTATTGCGAACCCAAGTCGGATCCGAACCGAATCCGATCCGACCACGTATTATATGGATCTACGGATCGGATTTGGATCAGCTGGATGAAACCCGATCCGATTTGATCCGAATCCGGTGATGATCCGAACGGATCTGGATCGGATTTGGATCCCATTTCTCCTAGTCGGATCTGGATCGGATCTAGCCTGATCCGATCCGGGTCCGACCCGTTGCCATCCCTATACGATCATTCAATAGCGGATCCAATCCATTCAAGGCATTAAGTATGCAGATACACAATTTAAGATGTGTAAAAACCTCATGAATTTAGATCCGAGGTCAAACAAGCCAATCAATTCGAGTCATGACCAAGTAGGGTCCTAGTAAAGAAGAGTATTTTATGCATTGCTACTCACTCATAGCAATACATAAAACCACAAAAGTATTCATCTTCATAGTAAAGCAGAGAAGAAAGATGGATTTATTCGAACTCGTGACGAATCGTAAGTTCCGGCGTGTCTTTAGTGATACCTCTTCTTCCTCCTTGATCCTTGCCTCCAACGCGGGTTTCCCTCAGCCAAATGTTATGTTTTTAGGCCTCAAAATCGTCATTAAGTGGCTGGGAATGAATGACGAAACCCGAAATTGCTTTCTAGCCCCTCCAATTTGCGTTTATGGGCAGATCAGTACTGATTCTCAATGGGCCATAACTCTCAATTTTGGCTCAAGTTAGGTCCACTTTTTGTAGTTGGAAAGCCCTGATGTCTACTTGACATTCATATACCACTGGCCTTGCTCGAAAATTCCTTGTAGATTTTTCCGGGCATCGAAAAGGGTGCAAGCTGGTCAGCGCAACTTTTCCAAAATTTTCACTTTGTACCCTTGCTGCCCCATTCATCTACATCCATTCCAAGTTCTCCAATCTCGTTTCATCCTCCATTGCATCGTCACATGCCCTATGAAACACAACATGAACACTACCAAAGCAATTATCAAGAAAATAAAGTAGAAAACATGCAAATCAAGCCCAAATCATACATGTTACAAGAATCAAGACATTTATGCATTCATTAACTTAAATAGACAATTATCAACATGTAATGCACACAAATACAATTAAACGAGTCCTAAATGAGCTATAAATAACTCTCTAATGGGGAGTTATCAGTATGAGCACCTAATTTGTTACTCATAACCTGTAGATGAAGGAAACAAAATCTGACCCGAATTATTTTATCCTCTTATTGCAAGTTGAACATATGATTTTCCAGTGAGATGCTACCTAAAGAGAAAAGGAAATCCAGAAAACCCTTACTGTAAACCTATCCGGCATGCCTCAGGTATGTGAATTTTTTTAGTGCTCCAAAAGAGAACCACGCAGTGCTATTACACCAATAACATGCACCACTTATACAAACTTGCAGTTGAGCCTATCACTTTATGGTGATTGGCGCACACTCATTGGTTTTAAGAGCAGCACGTGGTGATCTTTAGGATCTTTAGAACGCTCACTGGAATCCTATCTAGTTTGCCTCATATGTGCTTTTAGTGCTCCCAAAGAGCACACCACGCTGTGCTACAACACCTGTAAATATGCACCACTTGAATAAACTAGCAGCTGAGTCTTCCACTACATGGGTGATTGGGGCACACTCATTGGTGTTAGAGCAGCACGTGGTGTTCAAATTTCTACCTCGGATTATCTTCTTGGAGCACTAAAATTTTGACCTGAAATGTTTTATCCTCTTATTGCAAGCCTGAACACTAGCAGTTGAGCCCTATGTTGCACGGGTGCTTCTGATTGGTCGCGCACCCGCAGCGGGTGCTCCTGGGTGCTTCGTGGGTGCTTGGGTGCTTCGTGAGTGCTTTGCGGGTGCTTTGTGAATAAGGCAGGCCCATTTTTGAAAGTTTTAGTGGACATCTATGTGGACATTTTTAACCCTTAGATTACTCATCTCTCCACAGCTAATAACAACGATATTAAGAGATTATACTATTGATATAGTAACCTTGTATCGTCGAATGTGTGTATGAATTTCTGTTCGATTATAATATCATCCCTCTTATAGTAATTATTATATTAGTATAATGGTATCACTAATAATATCAGATAAAAATATAAATAATATGGCCGCACCCCCGCCACACCCGCACCCTTGATTTTTGGGAATTTGCCGCACCCGCACCCAGTTCCCGCACCAGCACCCGCACCGCACCCGCACTCGTGCTACGTAGGTTGAGCCTACCACTTTATGGGTGATTGGCCCACGCTCATTGGTGTTAGAGCAGCACACGGTGCTCTTTTGGAGCACTAAAAGTTTCTCCCTCCGATATCTACCGTCCCAGTGGGTAATTCATAAGCAATAAACCGCGTCGGATTGTGTTTGGAGTGTCCCCTTTGTATTTTGCTTGTATATTCAATGATTCTTTGTTTCCCTAATGAAGTTCTTTTGTAGTGGAATATCTATGACATGCTTGAACTTTATAAGTGAGATAAGAAAAATGAAATAAATCAATTCACTATTTAAACAATGGAAACAATTTCGAAAAACCCTCCCTGGAGGTAGTCTGAAGCTAAATATTCATATTTGGAATTCCTCTACTTCCAGATAATACATGATTTTTTTCTATATAATGCAACGAAAAAATAGCTTGGTTCTTTGGGCCATGGTGAAGGCGAAACTGCGGTATGGTTTTCTTTCAGGGGTTGATGAAGAAATTAATTAACTCCTTGTTACAAGAAAAGAAGTCGCAGCAATTTTATTTTAGCAGAAGTCGCGACAGTCATTATTAGTGCCGATGCCCTCAACTGATATGGTTCTTTGTGGAAAAAGACGATATTTGGTCAGGGCAAATGATATGATTACCCTGGATATTATATATGTTGTGTATAGGTGTAAAACAATTATGTAATGCACGATTAATTTGGTAAGACCCTGTGTTTCCATGTAATTCACAGACGACGGTAGTTGCAAACTTTCATGGATGCGGTAGGTCCCAACTAACCATTTATGATCCTCATATATGATTACGAATGTTCTATGCTGTATGCTGTTTTCGAATAATTATTTCTCTCCTTCCCTTTTTCTTTACTTCCCTATCACTATCGAATTTAGAGGCCATTTTCTTGGTATATGGGGATCCACAGTGAAGTGGCAACGTAGCTAGTTTTTATCATAATGAACCGGAATTGTCGTTTTCTATGGAATCATAACAAGGATGCTTGGCATCTCAATCAATTGATAGTTAGAGGTTTGGAATTTGATTGATAGTTTATTGGTCATATTTTGATTTGTCAGATTGAAAGGTGGCCTCTTTTTTACTTTCATGTAGTTGTTTGTTTAAAATTCCGTACCCCATATTAGGGATTCGTACTGATCTATCCTTCTTGTTTTTGTAGGATTACAGATTAAACCATCCGGAAGTAACTATACTAGACCCTCCTTATGCCATACAACATGTGCACAATCGCCAGTCCATGCTGGAGAATGTGGCTGATCTCACTTTTCCTGATTGCTATGGTATCTCCATCTCGATGATGTGCAACCTACTTTAGTAGTTTTCTGCAGTCATGCAAAAGATAGATAGGAATTATTGTCGTTTTGCGTTGATGAAGTTCACAAGACACAAATCTCTGGTTCTTGTATATAAATGTCTCGCTTTGTATCGTTTTACACTTTTAAAGTTGTTATGGCTATCAACTGCTATCGTAGGTAAAGTTAGTATCCCAAAGCAAGTTGTTGTCACAGACGATCCGTTGTCTATCCGTGATGAAGTTGCTAAAGCTGGGTTAAAGCTGCCACTAGGTACGTGTTATTGGAAGTTTACTGCAATTTCTTGTTTCTCTTTTGACCCAGCTGGTGAACATATTTTCCGAGCTTTTTGGCTGTTGACATACCTAATAGGATAGAGCATAGCCGAAGGTCTGCTGATTTTGATGATCGATTCTAGGCGTACGATGACCAAGAATCGGCATCAATCCTTTGAGAATTTGTTTTGCATTGAACTCACCAATTGTCATTTCCTTTACTATTCAGTTGCAAAACCGCTGCTTGTGGACGGAAGTGCAAAATCACATGAACTATTCATTGCTTATGACGAATACTCTCTCTCAAAACTTGAACCTCCATTGGTTGTACAGGAGTTCATCAATCATGGTATTTCTCAAAGCTCAAGGCTGCCCCTGTTTTTCTTTCATTTGTAGTTAGGTGCCTATATGATGAGAATCTGTCTTTCAAATGTCTCCTTGCAGGCGGTGTTCTCTTTAAGGTATACATAATTGGGGAAACTATAAAGGTTGTTAGGCGCTTCTCCCTACCCGATGTTTGTTATACTGAGCTATCGAAAGCTGCTGGTGTGTTCAGTTTCCCAAGGGTTTCCTGTGCTGCAGCCTCCGCTGATGATGCTAATCTTGACCCTGATGTGGGTGGTGAGCATTCTGAGTTTCTCTCTATGCCTAATAGTTGTGTCCCAGTGATTCTTCTTTGTAAATTTATCAAGCTTGAAATTTATCGGTGCTGGTTTGTTGATGGTAAGGCATGTGTCCAACTGCTATCTGTCTTATTCCTGTTTGACAAGCTTTCATTCAGTTAAATATTTCCTTCTGGATTTGGGAACTCCTGTTGCATGATGCGCTTACAGAGTTGCCCGTTGCATGTATTCTTCCGGAATCGTATTTGTTACGTTCACAGGACACAGATGCATTAGCTTTAGAAAAGTTCATGCTACAACTATGTTATACCCACAAACAACTTATAAGAAAATGAATCTCCAGTAATTTCTTTAGTTAGCACATTTGAGGGAGAAGATTAATATCTGCACATATCTGACACCTGTACCCTACTCATGTTACATTGAACCCTTAGCTTCGCACATGACTACCGAGGCTTCATCCTCCAGCAAGAGCATGGGCGTGCTCTTGCTATCTACATTTTTTAAACATGTGTAGGCCTTTTGGTTTTCATTTCAATTACTGAAGTGTGGCCCATTGCAGAACTTCCTCCAACACCTCTGCTTGAGAGGCTTTCTAAAGAGTTGAGACATCGACTGGTACTCTTTTATCACGACATAATTTCACTTGTTCATTTTTGCAGTTTGCCCTTCATCCCATTTTATACTTTGACTAATGTTCCTTGTGTTTATTTTGTGGCTGCATCTGGAAGGGTCTCCGTTTGTTCAACATAGATATCATTCGCGAGCATGGAACGAAAGATCTCTTCTATGTCATTGATATCAATTACTTTCCTGGCAAGTACAACCTTCTCTTTGTCATACTTATTCTTCCTTGGAATATGAATATCATCTGCTGCGTGCTAGTTATATTATCCATTTAGCTGAAGTGCATAATTGGCTGTGACCGTTGGCCTCTAGATCGCTCAGAAGTATGTATGCATACTCTCTGTGTGAATGCTTGGGAAACATACATAACGTATGTATAAAATATGGCTTGTGAAAGTATCTAATTTTCTTATATGCAATTGGGGCATACAATAACGAGTTTTTCACAAAACTGACCCGGTTGGGGCCTGGAAAAAAACGGAAGAAACCCTCATTGGGGAACAAATACCAATCTAAGCTCGTTCTGAAACCGACAGTGGCAATATCGGTTCTAGGAGCAATAACCGATAATACCAATGTCGGTTTTTAATTTCAACATGCCAAAAGAAAAAGCGAAAGTCAGTATATCGGTTCTTATAAACTGCTATTACTGTTGTCGGTTCTTTACATCATAACCGACATCAGTACCATCGGGTTTCAAATGCTTGCTCTCCTCCAGTTTTTAAATCCTTGCTCCTCCTTTGGACTTCCCTTATCGTCAATCTTCTTCAAATTTATCAATCTTCAACCTTATCACCTCAATCTTTTTCAACCTCATCGCCTTTGGACTTGCCTTGTCGTCAATCTTGTTCAACCTTATCAAACTTCAAACTTATCACCTCAATCTTCTTCAACCTTATCGACAACCAATATCGTTGCCGTGCATTTTAACAGTTTCCTCATGGATTGATACATGCATGTTTACGCAGGGAGAGGATGTGACTCAGATCTGTTATGGTCATCGAGCCGAGAACCAATATTGTTGAATGACTCAGGGAAATCAAACTTCCAGAAAGCTCTCTCTCTCACTCTCTCTCTCCCCAGTGCCCAAGAGAATTATAATCGCCAACGAGAACAAACAACAATCTGATTTCACCTCCTTAGCCTTTATCACGAAATTCGGATGCAGAAACTGGCCTGAAAATTGCCTATGGTAAGACCAATGGTTATACTGAAGGAAAACCGACTTTGTTACCGTCGGTTCTTAAGAACCGAGATTCTGACCATCGGTTTCTGAGAAGGGTGGGTAAAAAACATAACCGACAGTAGGAGTGTCGGTTATTAAGCCCAAGAACAGATACTACTACCGTCGGTTTCTAAAAGATACTAGATCCGTACTTGTTCCCTAGCGGGGGTTTCCTCTGTTTTTCTCGGCCCCAACCGGGTCAGTTTTGTGAAAAACTCATACAATAACTCACCTAATAGAATTGGGTGATTTTGGTTTAACATCTGCCACTGTTAGATTATGGCCCTGATTGGGATGCTTGATGAAGGAAGATTCAGAAAATCAAATGAAAGGAAAAAAATTGATATAAGTAACATTGGAGGGATGGGTTGCAGGCTTTTAGGGGTGGGTAGCTGATTACAATAAATGTATTATTTTGATCATTTAATGACAAATCTTCACGTGCTCATGCACTGATACGCAAATACATATAGGTTGGAGGCAGGTAGCCACTTAAACAGACTGATAGAGGCTTTATTTTTCCATATTGGTGCTTCTTCCATGCAACTTACTGCTGGATACTTCGGGTATTTTATCTTCATAGAATTAGGAGGGTATCACAGCTACTTAAGTATTAAGGAAACCGTTATATATGGCAACATAACTGTTTCTTAGACAGTAACGGTGCTGGTGAAATGTCGAGTATGTCCTTGCCATTTTTAACTACCTAGGTTCACCCCATCTTTCCGTACCCATCCTCATTCCTCTTTTCCCTGTCAATTTCGAATGTACGCTAACCATCTCACAGGTGGCAATGCAAGCAAGGTCAGTTGTCTGGTTCCAGCAGAGTCAAAGAACATTTGATAAAGCAAACAAGCCTTGGTTCAATAAGTTTTAGAATATTAGAATCAATCAGAAAAAGGACCAACATTAATCCAATCTGAGGATCAAAAGAATAGATGAGGAATTAGAACGACTGAATAAAGTAAACCAATCAGCTCGAAGGAATTTCATAGATACAATTACAAGCAATATTTTCTCGTATGCTCAAATACTAAGCCAGAAAGAGAATTGTATGGATTCATTATCAATAAAAAGATTTCTTAGTAAATTAATTTGCCAAGTAGAGCCAGGACTTAATTAGAATCAAACAAAATTATAAAGAAGACAACCCTAGTATTATAAATGACACAATTGAGGACTTAATCAAGGCAAAAGTAAGAAGATGCATAATTAAAATGGGTCCCCGTTTTCTATCAAAATCATAGATTTTGAAGGGAAAGGATAAAGAGATGGTCAGAACGTTCCATCTTCCGGCTCGGAGATAACCTAGGAGAGAGGATTACAGGAGTAACAAAAATTCAAAAGGTCTTTAATGCTGTGGAGACAATCAGATGGAAGTGTCATATTGGGTTAGAATCTCCAATTCCCCATAATGTCGTGTAAGCAACAGCTTCGGTCACTTTTGTTTTGTGTTTCCTAGTATGCTGATCAACAAATGACTTCAGAATATGACTGCCCACCTTTTGGCAGGGTTTTGAACCGTATCTCTTAATTTCTTAAAACAAATGACATTTAACTACCTTACAATTCAACACAATCGACACTTGGAAACAATCTCAATTTTAGCACATAACAACACGCACTATCACAAATTGAGACATGGCCCTCCAATTAACTTACACAATCAATAATATTGGCTTGGTATTGGACTTGTCAACACATCTGATGGGTAGTTCCTGTCAATTCCCTTACCACCCACAGCCAACAACCACCACCATACTCTGATACTGTCACCACCACCCCTTTTCTCTATATCACCATCTCAATCTCTCTCACCACCCTCCATTGTCACCTTCTTCTTCATCTCAACTCGAAGCCCCAAGCTTTGTCCATATCGGTTCACTCAAAACCAAATTAGCCAAAAACCCACTCTTAAATCGAAAACCCTTGTATTGAATCGACAATGAGTTCAGTGGGTGTTCATGGAAATTTAAAAAGGTTTTGGTTTGTTGGTGATTACTGGGTTTGGTTTCGATAGTCCTTCGCCGAATTCTGGTCCGCGATTTGGACGAAGGGGTTGAGGGTTGTGGCAGTGTCGAATTGTTTGTTTATGATTCTGATTGGGGGTCCTTCCTTGAGATTTGATATGGTGTTTGGTTGTGGGCTGGGGTTAGTTGTGTGGCATCACTTTTGAGTTTCGTGTCCGAGATTTTGTTTCCTGAAGGAGACATGATGGAGACAGTGGTCGAATTGGGAGTTCGTAATTGATTTGGTTTATGGGTTTGTCTTTATGGAGCCTTGGTTGTTGATAAAGGCAGCGGTGATCCTGGGTTGATTGGGGTCTGGAGTTGCAGCCCCACCGAGGAAGGAGAAGGGTGCGAGCAGACCTGCACATCCGTAGCCTGAGATGGCCTTGATCTGAAAGCTTCAGGCTCGAGTTGATGTTTGTTGGGGATAAGACTAGATACTAGTTTTATGTGGTGGATTTGGTAGCTGGGATAGTCGGAAATTAGGCATGGCAATTGGGCGGCAATTCACATTGCCCGACCCGACCCGGCCCGCACTGCATGCGGCCTGTACCTGTCCTATGAGAAGACACGCTACGATGACACCCATAATTCTTTGACCCAATTCGGTCCTAACCCGCACCCGCCCGATCAGGAGTTTTTCACTAAACTGACCTTGTTGGGTCCGAGTAAAACAGATGAAACCCCCACTGGGGAAGAAATACGAATCTAGACCCGTTTAGAAACCGACGGTAGGAAAGTCGGTTTTTGGAGCTAAAATCGACGATACGATTGTCAGTTACAAGGTTTTTGAAAATCCGACGAAAACCAAGTTTATAAATGTCGGTTATCAAACCGACTTTTTTAATGTCGGTTTCTATCCACAAAACCGATGGTAGTACCCTCGGTTTCACTCTTAAATCTTTAAAACCCTATCCTCTTTCTCCACCTCCCGTTAGTTCTTCTTCCCCCTCTGCGTTCGGCCACGAACGACGAAGGACCACTGCCAAGTGACTTCGACGAGTCCACCCACCAACTTCGGCGACGTCGCCGGTCATTCCTCCCCCTCTCTGTCAGCGGTAAGTACTGTTCCTCATCCCCCTCTCTCTCTCACACGTCCATTCTCTCTGGCCACTGGGTGTACTTGTTTGGAACCCAAAATTTGAAATTTTATGAAATTTTGGCATAGAAACTATCGATTGTTGGTAATTGATGTTAGATTCCTTCAACTTGGTACAGGTTTATACCTTTGAAAGGCTAATTTCAGAATCTGTTCTTAAGAACGGAACCGACTTTGAGACAATCGGTTTTACTTCATAATAACCGACGGCAGGACCATCGGTTCTTAAGAACCGATAACAGAAAACTCGGTTTCTAAATGGCCCAGAAAAACTAAAAACCGACAGTCCTACTGTAGGTTTCATTTCCAAGAACCGACGGTAGTACCGTTGGTTTCAAAATGAGACTAGATTGGTATTTGTTCCCCAGTGGGGGTTTCTTCCGTTTTTCGCGGGCCCAACACTGCCAGTTTTGTGAAAAACTCGCCCGATCAGGACCTGCCAGTACAATCTATTTCGACTAATTCATCACCCTCTCTTTCTCTCGTCATTTCTTCGTCTTCATGATTCCTTCTCCCTCCCTCATTTTCAAGGGATCAACTATATCTCTCTTCTCTCCATGATCTTCTGCCTCCCTGTAATTATCTCTCTCTGATTTTTAGGAGATCAAACTAACCCAGACTATTTCAGTTAATTTATAAAATTAATTACTAGGAACTCTTCTCTCTCTCCATCTTATTCTTAATCTCTGGGAACCGTTACCTCTCTCCCCCTCCCTTAATGTACTCCAAGTTTCTCTCTCTCTCTCTCTCTCTCTCTCTCTCCTACCAACTGATTAATATCCATCCCCTCGTCCCTCTCTCTTTCTCCCGTAAGTATCCCTCTCTATCTCTCTCTGATTGATTTTAGGAGATCAAAATGAACCTAGACTATTTTAGTTAATATCTAAAATCTTAATTACTGACCCCCCCCCCCCCCTCTCTCTCTCCATATCTGTGATCTTAATCACTAGGAAACTGTTACCTCTCTCTCCTTTAATCAACTCCAACAAATAAATAAATATCCCCTGGTCTCTCTCGTCGTCCACTCTCTCTATTTCACTCACATATTCAAACATTCACAATATGCAGAGATGCAAGTGAAGCGGAAATATTTGAAGCAGAAATGTTTCTTTCCCCTGTGTATTCTGCGTTTTTTTAGCCACTGCCGGAAAGTGAAGGCAGTAAAACCCTACCGGCACGCACTAAACCCGCACCAACGAAACTAATTGCACTATATTAACCCGAAATATGAAGGCATCCAACCTGGCCATACTTGATGTTCGTTGTGTTCAAAGAGTGCTTTGTATCAGGTGATATTGTTTTGACCGCTTCGAGGACCCACATTTCCATCCCTATCGAAAAAAATGGTGACATGGGGGTGCAGTGATAGGCAAGTTTGGCAAAGGAGGAAGGAGATGGCAGTAGAGGCAGTGAGAGAAGAGAAAGAAGGTGGTGGTGAGATAGAGAAAGATTGTGGTGATGGGTTGGTGGTGGTGGAGGACTGGAGGGTGTTGGCGGTGGGTGTGGGTGGCAAGGGAATTGATGGAACTACCATTTAGATGTGCTGAGATGTCTTAACACCAAGCCAAGTAGGTGTTAGTCGATTGGCGGTGCAATGTCTCAATTTGTGAAAGTGCGTGTAGTCAAGTGTCAAAATTAATATTGCATGTTCTGAGTGTCAATTGGGTTAAACTAGTGGTGGTTACGGGCCGACTATTTTTTTAAACATAGCCTGGGCACGGTCTGAGTTGCAGGCCTTTATCTGAAGCCCATACCCTAAATTTTTGGGCTAATCCAAGCCTCAGCCCTGGCCCGAATCGAAATTTGTCCATCAGTTTCATTCAATTTACCCCACACATACATATAAAATCCAACATGTGCAAATACCAATATAGTAGTAGTACTACTCTAAATCACCTAAAACGCCAAGAAGGACTGCCGCTCGCGCTCTGAGAACGCGCTCCGGCGCTTTGGAGGCAAAACCGCTGTTAAAACGCGCTCCAATATTTACAGAGCGCGAATTGGTCAACGCTTTGCTCTCACATGGCTTTAACATGGGTTAAATTCAAAATTTAACTATTTCAATGTTTGGACTCACCAGTTAAAGCCCATCAGCTAGCTCTTAGCTCAGCAGACCACTAAAAGTGACCCACAATTGCTTGATACAGCCCACTAAGCATTTTTATGAAGGAATTTCAAGAATAAATTATAAATCACGATGTGGGACAAAATTCCAACATGCGCTTGCAGTGCCTCTTTGTAAGTCGTGGGGCTAGTGCCACCAGTTTTCAAAAAACGATGTGGGACTTCTCCCATTGTCATTTTCAACACTCTATACTCACTCGTTGTCGACTGGATCAGCAGCATCCTCCAAATAGTGGGAGTTAATGCCCCCACATACCCTAAAATCACAAACAACTGAAGTAAAAGGCATCAAATTTGTATAGTAGTTCATCTCCAAGAACTCAAAATCTTTCAGTTGTGTGCCATCCCACCCAACCCAACAATTCTTCATTCCTAACTGAAACCTCTAAATCACCCACGCACCAGTACACCCTCTACTGTATTAGCCTATTAGGTGACTTGCTATGAAGCACCGGAACGGCAGTTAGTGCCGCGTTCCCGTTTCGTACCCGTCCGGAACGCCGGAACGGCGCCGGAGCGCCCCGGAACGCTCCCGGAACGTCAGCTGGCGTTCCCAAAATAAATTGGAACCCGGAGCTTGACTGGAACGGCTCAGAGACGCGTTCTATCTTTCCCGAAACGCCTGGGGATCGTCCGTCGCCGACCTTCAAGACCCCCCGGCGAATTTCACGTCGTCAGGCGACGTCCCTAGCCGACGGCGCTGCTCCTTCACCGGCGACGGGAACTGGGTTTGGCGGCGGAAGAGAGGAGAGAGGATAAGACATAGCGCGGCCATGGATTTTCTCTGTGCGACTGTTACCCATTGAGCGGCGGAAGAGAACGGAGAATTATTGGAACCCACAATCGTGTTGAAAATGAAGCCACTTCTCTCTCTTTATTTACTGAATTACCCTTGCTTTTTCCAGATTTGACAATTATGCCATTGCTAATATAAACGGCCTCTGACCTTCTGTGGACTTGTTTATTTAGATTTTTCTATCAAGCAAGAATTGGGCTTTTCTAATAAGACATGTTATCATATCTACATTATATATTCTGACCAAAAAAATATATATACATTATAAAAATATGTAAATAAATAAGATATTTATAATATATATATATTATATTTAAATTGCCGTTCCCCCGGCGTTTCGTCTCCTTAATTTTTGAAAATCGCCGTTCCGGCGTCCCCGTTTCGTCTCGTCCCCGTCCCCGTCTCGGTGCTACGTAGGTGACTTGTGATTGTAAGTTATAACATTTTTGTTTATAATTAACATTTTAAAGCATTATATGGGAATTCTTCAAGGTGCTACCCAATCTACATACAGAACCATGGAAGAAAAATTGGAAGACATGTCTTTTTTATCTAATATATTTCTAGTAAAAATATTTTGTATGGACGCTCTGGTGACGCTCTCAAAACTAATCATTCTAGTATTTTCCGCTTCTATCAAAAAAAAAAAAAAAAAATCTAGTATTTTCGGCTCTCCAACTCCCGCTCCCGCTTTCGCTCCCGCTCCCGCTCTAGGTGACCTAAGTACTACTACTACTACTACTACTGTAAATCCATTTCAAACTAAACTATCTCAAAATAATATTGAAGATTCGACATTTATTATATCTTTGAGCCGGGCTAGAGCAGGGCCCGTCACATCGAGCTTAAGTCCGGCCCAAACTTCAATCTAGCTAATGATTAAAGGCGCGAGCCCGATTTTGGGGTAAAACTAGGCCCATGCCTTGATGTTTTTGGCCTAAGCCATGCGGGGTTTCTGGGTCAGTCTCGCCATATGGGGTATGTCATTGAGTAGCCCAAATTCATGAAGTGCAGGGAAGTTAAGTGTCCTGTGTACCAAACTGCAGGCTAATTTTCTGTGCTTTAACCTGGTTTTTAATGTATGAACATGAAACATTCAAAGTAGTCGAGCGCAGCAAGATGCCAAGAGTTATGCTACTCGTATTTCCATTCTTTATGCTTATTATTACCTTCGGTTCTGTCTATGCGATAAATGGTAAATAGTTCTTCCATATTTCTTCACTCATGTTAGCATATCGGAATGATCCTGTAAAATATTGCAGGGTTTGGGAAAATGCCTGATTATGAGCATATCTTCACTGATTTTCTCTTAAACCTGAAGCACTCCCAGGGAAAAAAGAGCTTGCTACTCGGATAGTGGAACAATGAAAGCACCTGTACATATTTGCTTGGAGCCACAGCTTGTTGGTTCGCTGCAAGTGTTACTCGTGCAAAGTTCAGGAAGTGATTAAGCTTAAAACAAGGCCTCTACTTGAGCCCAAATTTTCCCCGCTCTCTGATATCTCTTCCCTGGGCATCTTAGAAGGTCTGAGCTGATTTGCAGTTGTATATTGTATATAAACTTATGTGCAACAGTAACACCCGTTTCTTGTATATCAGTTACTCCTGGAAAACCTGTAATCCTATTGTCGCAGAGGTAGTACATTTTCTTTGTCTTTCGTGCTGATGCTAAAATTTCACCAGAATGTATATGATTGGCTCGGAATGGTGGGTGCTAGATCAAACTTATGCTGCGCCTACTTTCATTAGACGTTAAGAAAACTGAAAATCATCTCAGGAGTGATGAGTGGTGTTAATGTTCTGTAGCACTGTGTCACAATGTCATATATCATAATTACGTGCATTGATCCCAAGGTAGTCTCATGTCGAACAAACCGTACCTCTACCCCAAAACTACATTAAACATGATACGTCCGATTATGTAGCAGCTAGCTGACTTGGGAATGCAATTGATTGTTTAGATCAATGTAAAAACCTGCTACAAGATTCAAAGCAGAGCTCAAAACAACGGAGATTCCATCCTCTTGGCACATCAGAAGTATGGTCACTGTTTTTTTACCATGTTTGTAAGATTGTGGGTCAGGGTCTCATATTGTATTTTTCATGAATGTTAGTGTGGGCAATAGTGTATAAAATGCATGATGGTTAAGGGCATGTCGTGACTTGTTGACAATTTCGGTCGTTTATTTTCATATAATTAAGGCGAAGTTTTTGATTTCTGTTAAATGATTGGACTTTCAGTTTCTTAAACTTCGGGGTTATCGTGTATTTGAAAAAACTTAGGATCGTTCTGTATTTTCTATAACTTGTGGGATCACTGAATTTTCTTACAAATTCAGGGTCGTATATTTGGGGCCAGTGCCTATTTACGTCAAACACTAGGGGGTTATTGAACATTTTACAAAAAATGTGGTCAGATTGTATTTTGAAAGAACTTGGGGTTCACAAAGTATTTCCCGAACTTGGTAGTGTTATTATAATTTTGTTAATCTTCTGGGCCTTTTTGTATTTCCACAAACTTTTAAGGGTGCTGTTGTATTTCCACAAAGTTTTGGGCTCAACTTTGAGTTTTCAATAAATGTTGGGGCCATCGTGAATTTTTCAAAACCTTAGGGGTAAAAAAGGAAGAATAGGCGGTCTTGTTACATTTTGACAAAATCTTGGGATTATAGTATATTTCTTAAGCCCATGGGGTCATAATGAATTTTAAAAATGTCAGGGTCTTTGCTTATTTTGGTTAAAATATTGGGGCTAGTGTGTATTTAAGATAGAGGTGTAAGCGGTTCGGTTTGGTGCGGTTTGTAAGGAAATCATAAACTTAACCGAACACGTCGGTTTACTAGTTTTGTAACCAAACCAAACCATTTGAAAGAATGAACCAAACCAAACCAATTGGTTTAGTCCGGGGCGGTCGGTTTACCTAAACATTACTGTATGGATATTATAATACTAATATGTTAAAAGATTTCAACTTTTAAGTAATAAATAAATAATTTACACGTAGAAAACCTACACAATCATCGTTTTAGAGAAAACTGTGATTGGACGTGGGAGAAATGCGAATATTAAGATCAACAAGATCATTTTAATTGAACCTATCTACTTGTGTTTCTTTTCTAATAGACTATTTCATATACTCAATACAATATGAATTTCGGTTTGGTTTGATTTCGTGCAGTGTTATTTTTTTATAAAACAAAACCAAACCGATTGAACCGGTTTGTGAAAAAATTGAACCGTTCATAAATCGAACACCCATAAAAACCATCCAATATCAAGATATTTGGTTTGATTCGGTCGGTTAAACCGGTTTATTCGATTTTTCTTACAGCCATAATTTACGACAAACACTGGAGTTATTGAACATTTCCGGCGGTCAAATTGTATCCGACAGAATCTAGCGCCTAATGTATTCCTACTAAATATGGTGGTTATATTATAATTTTGGTAATCTACTGGACTCATGGTACTTTCTATGATATTTTGGGAGCCCTTTTGTAGTTCACCAAAATGTTAGGAGTCAAAATGTATTTTCATATATTTGGGGGTATTTGTATTTGTGATAAATATAGAGTCATAGGAAATCCTTTGTGGTCATAGTGTATTTCAAAACATCTTAGGGTCAATATCAATAGTGTATTTTACAATAGCCCTAACATTTATCAAAAATCCAAAATTAACATAAAGGTTTTGTTGAAATACCACATGACCCCTAAGATTTTATGAAAATATTTAACAGCCCAAAAGATTACGGTATGACCACCAAGTTTGACTAAAACGCCCTACGCGTGTGAAGTCATGGAAATAGACAGTAGTCACGACAACCACTATTCCAAGAAAATCTTCTCGGACGCAAAAAAAAATGCTGCTAAAAACTTGAGATTCTATCAAAACACAATCTGACTCCATTTTTCGGGAAAATGTCGAATAACCTCTAATGTCTGATGTAAATACACTAAGGTTTAGGAAAATTGACAAGGATCCCAAAACCATGAGGGATTTTTGAAATAAAAGAGGGACTAATTGAATGCACGATTAGTAGGACGCAAGATTTCATCCAAATAAATAAATTCAGAATGAAAGCAAACCAGAGGATAGTTTTCTGAAAGACATCTAAAATGCTTCAGTATCTTTCTGGATCAAGACAAAGGACCTAACAATAACCACTTTTGACCTCCTAGGCATCACAAGAGCAACAAGTAAAACATTCAAATTACCAAATGTATCATCTCTGTAGAGATCTTAAAACATAGAACAATAACAGACAAAATCCCATCATCTCAACTTAATCTTTCATAAGAAAATGAGCAATAAATACTCTTGTTTAAATTATTGTAGCATTACACGATTACCCAACCACCCCTCAGGCTAAGTACATCAACATGTACATCGCACAACAGCAACTTTTTAAAGCTATTTACATATTTTAACTACACAAGGGAAGAGAGAATGCCATCAGCTTATGATGGGTCAGAACTATATGTACAATGTATGTACATTGTCAGTTTGTAAGTTACCAGAAAGGACACCACCTGCACCAACAAGCAGATATAAGAACAGTGTCAGACCGAGAAATATATATAAGTTAAGGCAAAAATTACAACTATAGAGTTACAACGTCAATCAGGTTTGATGATCACAACTGACTACACAGCTCCAAAACCAACAAGACCAATGTGTACATAAGTGAGCATGGTTGGAAAAAAGAGGCAAGCTTCAAGGTCTCTCTTCGCTAACATGGAAATAATTCACGGGAGTAGCATCAGAGTTTACCAGGCCAGACCAAATCTAAGAACTCAGCTCAAATTGGTTTGTCAAATGCACTTCCCTTCAGGAAATCACAACCCCACTTGGTGAAATGGAACTACCAAAGATCAGGATCTACATGTTTGCCATGTTTTTAGTCCAGAGTAGAGTTCAACTTTGAGTCCGTATTTTTTCCCAGAGCGTACTAAATCGATCATTTAGCAGACTGAATTCCTTCTAATTTATACTCCTATCAGTTATCTTTCTTAAAAGACCAAATGGCCAATAATGTCAGCAACTGCTACCATTTAATATAGTTAGCTAATCGGAACGCTAAAATGATTTATCGGTTCTATTGTCTCAAACCAATCTACTGTCCTAGTCTGTGCTGCACGGTAAAACATGCATGGTGTTCAGCAGAAGGGCACAGTTCACACTTCCTAAGAGGAACATATTGCTCTGTTTTTCCCAAATATTGCGCACAGTTTCTTCCACTATTTGATTGATTAAGCTACTCAGATCAAATTTCCTCTGGCAAAATACCAGATAATTTTGTTTTTCTTTGGGGATATATCAAGTTTACCCAAATACCCTTCAGGAGGCTGAAAGAGCGTAACAAAGTGGGGCTAAACATAAGATTATCCTGGAAAATTAGCTGAGCAAATTGCAATCTGACCAACATCAAGATGCATGTAAAGGTAAGGAATCAATTCGAGAGTAATCATACCCAACATAATTTTGGCAGAGGTTTTCATGTGAGGTTGCTTGCAGAATCAGCTTTTGAACTTGCAATTTAACAGACAGTCCATGCTCAACCTCGCGAGCATCTCCAGAAAGCAAAGTATTGTGGTCTACTGCATGTTGGTTGGAATTGGTCGATGCAGAAGAACTAGTAGAAAAATCACGCCCTGTAAGCTTATTACTCATCCGAGCCATAACAACCACAGCTCGCTGGTTCAAAACCTCATTCGCGTCACCTAGTTGATTGACAGCCTGCACATTCCACTCCATAAGAAAGATACATTGGAAGCTAGGTGATAACTCTGACATACAGATATCTCCGTACCTGGAGCAGTTCTCTTTCTCGAGCACCCCGCTGAGGTTGAAGTAGCTCTTTATTTGGAGCCGTTTCCTCACCGTTAACAGGCGCAGCCTGATTGTTGATGATGTTTGACATCTGAGGGACTTCATTGAAGTTGAAGAGACGCCAGTTTATCAGAGGATCATGAACAAATGCCTGGAAGTATCAAAATTTAGACTTATGTGCTTACCATAATGCAGCTACCTTAAAATAATCAATAAGATTCCATCATCAATAAAAGTTACTATAAACCATAATGTCAAAATTATCAATTCCAATTAATCCATATTCTGTGGCATTAGCCCCTTCATTACGGAAGACGAGTCTAACAATTTTTTCGTAAACATCCATTTTCTGCAACATTAACCCCTGTTTCCGCCAGCTCACCAATAGTACAATTGAAAAGAACAAGAGCAGCCATAATACCATCCAGACACACATATACTAGTGGAGTCATGGAGCCTATACCTCCATCATAGCCATGACACTGTCCTTATTTGTTCGTAGAACCTGCATCACATTTTCGCAGGTTGAGCGGAAGTTGCCTTCAATACCACTAACCTCCATAGCTTTCACAAGCATTCTGGTCAGTCGGAAGGGAACCTACACGATGTATTTCATGTGAAGAAACAACAATTAGATACCATTTTCAAAGAGATCAGTCAAATATAAGTTTCGAAGCACCACTGGAGGAACAAATTATGATACCTTTTCAGGGAACTTTTCTCTGTTCATTGAAGCTTCAAAGCAGTCTCCAAAATCAATATGCAGAATCTTCCCACTGCAAGAGAATATCACAAGTAAGCATTCAAGATTACTATATCATAAGGACTGCCAATAATCTGAAATCAGTACCTGTAACGGTGCAACATGAGATTACTAGGGTGTCGATCACCTAAACCAAGTAGATAACCAACCTGAAACATGTTCCGGCTGTGTTAAACATAATTATCTGAAACAAGATTAAATACAGAGACCACATACGAACAACCAGAATTCCAAAAAATTAGTAGGGCCAAGTACCAAGAACACAGATATGAACTTAAGGAACATCATACAACAAGCAATTGATCCAAAGATCTTTAAGTGAGTTGCTATGCTAAACCATCTTATTTTGACCTCTTTTGTGGCCCTTAGTGACTAGCAATCACAATGTTCACAAGAGTGGGTTCAGAACTGATGAAGCAAAAGGTGAAAACAAGAAGTTGAAGCATAGCACCTTCTGAATTTGAACCACACTAGATGGCAGCAATAGATAAAAATCTGTTATGAGAACAGAAGCTGCACTTTCTACTCAAATTCATTAGTGTAGTCAAGATGTGCAGCTAGAGGGGTGCCTATGCATGATGAAGTTTAGTTTAGCAGAAATAATAAGAATGAATCAAAGAAAAGAGCAAGAAGCGGTACATATTTTGCAAAAGTGCACGGGCATCATTGTCTTTTACCTCAAAACTTATTTCCAGGCATAATATTTAGAATTTTCATTAAAGATTGTGGAGCAAAACCCCATCTGCTCACGTCAAAGATTAATGATACAATAAAACTTTGATGTTAACTAACTTCTGGCTCAAATGATTGATTTTCTAAAGTAGAAATGAAACCACTTTGCTTAAATATGTTGAAGTCATAGGTTTATTGGTTTATGGTTTATTGTGAATGAGTGAGTGGTTCTGGTGAGGAGATAGAAATGTATAAACAACAACCACACACAATAAAGCAATAAACCAACCATCCAAACTACCCCAATGAGAAGGAGATGATACCATGCTCATGACAGCCAAGCTTCTAGTGTAGTTTGTCCTCCTATCTAGCCAGACCTCAGAAGTGCGACTTTTTAACCAAAGGACCTGTCACGAGCCATTCCAAAGAACGTCAAGAAACATATTGGTGAAAGGAGAGCATGACACTGTACACTCAACGAGGACGTACCCTTGCAAGGTCATTTCCTTCAGTATTTTGCAAAGCAAACTCAAAAACCTCCACCTTAGATATAAGTGGCAAATGGTCGTAATCTGGAGCAAAACTTAGCATGTGTTTGTGCTCTTGGTTTAAGGTAATCTACAAACCAGAAGCATGGGTAAGAAGAAGATGAAGGACAAGTGGACAACTACATAGGGATGAAGATCAAATTAACTTTACCTTCCTAGCCTCCCTGTATTCCCGAATGAGATGATGCAGGGTGTCGCAGTTCGGTACCCATCCTATGAGTCCGCTGTTTGGAGATAGGGGTATGACCGCATATCTCTGAATAGAAAGATCTTTCTCTGCCGTCTTTCTAGAATTTTCTAGAAGAGTGTTTACAAGTCCAAAGAGCTGGAAAACATTGAATTCCAGTTAATTTTTCCATGCCAGTGACACTAAAATACAGAACTACACATGTAGTCCTAAACCATACGACTATCCCTATAAAACCTTCATCTACTAGCACATTTTATAATAAGCTTGCCCAGTAAAAAAGAGGAGAAACCTGCATGACGCGTTCATCTTGGCGCAAATCTTCGTGCCCCTTCAATAGGAAAGCATACTCTTCCCCATCACTTCCAAGGATGGTCAATTTTCTAGGTCGCTGTTTTGATGTTATGACATTAAGTTGGGGAGCGAATGATGCAATTGTCACCACTGGTGTATCTGAAATAGGAACAAGGTGCACGTCACTAGGTTTTACAGAGCCTGTTTTAGCATACAATAAATCTCTTACAAAGTTGATCTGAGATTTACCAGCTCGATAAGTCCCCGGTACAGCAAGCTCCAAATGCCGACACTCTAACAATTCCGGAGACACAGACTAATACAAAGGACACATAGTTAGTGTTCGAACAGGAAAATAACTCAACCCAAGAAAAGGGCAGAGATGACTCTTACCTGAAGGTCAAGGGTTGTGAGAGTTTGAAGTTGCTTATCTATCCGCCTAAAAACGTGATAATACAGATCCCATGCCTGGTCAAAAGACCTTAAAAGTTAGTAAATCGGGAGGAACCACAAGCATATATAGAGTTTGAGAATCATAAATACCTGAGTAAGCTCTGCATCTTTTCCAGTTTTCTTGTACTTCATGCAACACTCATATGCTTCCAACAGTTCATGGTGGTAAGCCTGAAAATTCAAGTAGAAGTGTGATTTGAAATAAAATACCAGAGGTTCATTTACAATTATTCATACGAAAGAGTAATGTTTCCATACATGATCCCACCTTAATTAGGTTGAACATAGTTGGGCAAACAGCACATTATGGCTATTAGCTCGTTCCAGGTTCTTAAAATATGCATTGCTTAGCAAAAAAAGAATTTAAGGTTTAACTTATCATAAGAAAACCTCCAGTATCCCACTGACAGGACCAATACTCAAGTTTCCAGACCAAAAATGGCAAGTACCTGAATGAAAGCCCTCTCCTTAATGGTTGTGTTGTTTCTCATTGCGCCTTCCTCAAGCATCTCATGCAACGGTTCTAGTACCTTAAGCATTCCCTCAATATTGTGTTCACCGAAGTATAAACGACTAGCTTCTTCCAGCGCCTCATGCCACATTTCATGCCAGAGTATGGCGACTCTAATCAACTCCTTTGACACAAGTTGTGCCTTCAGAGTAAAAGGGAAGTGTCAGATTGACGTGAAAACCACAGATACCACCAACTAAAGTGGATTTACTGTTTCACCTGATCTACAAGCATGCCACTATGTTGTCGAACTTTGTCTACAACTTCTTGGGCTGCAGCTCTACGCAAATTGCTTATTGATTTACAGGCAACAAGAAGAGGATACATAAGAGCCTGTAAAAGAAATTAACTATTTTAGTGCACATGTGCAAAACTGCAAACACATGAATGGGAACAACAAGTCTTGGGTAATACAGAGGCAACTTTATAATTCAAAAGAAACTAAGCGGAGCATAATATCTATCAACGAAGGAGAAAGATAACATAACCCAATGTAGATAATAGCTACAAAGTACTTATGGAAAATGTTGTAATTCAGAGAAATAAGGTCTCAATTATATAGATTACGCCAATATTGTGTCCTAGTTTGACATGTCCTTTCCTTAATGACAAATGTAATGAGTGGCTTTAAGAGTTCTAACCAAAGTCATGGCCCAGCAAACAAATACTATGCAAGACTGTTTGACACGTCCTTTCCTTAATGACAAAAGTAATGAGTGGCTTTAAGAGTTTTAACCAAAGTCATGGCCCAGCAACAAATACTATGACAAGACGTCTGTCGTCATAAAGTATGTTGCTCATTTATTTTAGAGTGGACCTTCCTTGGAAATACATCGTTATACTGGCATGATCAACACATGCTCAAGCTCTTCATGCATCTGTAAGCAAGAAAACCACTTTGAGCAGTACATCTTTCCCTTGCCTAAATATTTGAGAAGAACTTAAAAATCCAAAAGCCCCAAAGAAGGACGAAGTTAGCTTATCTCTATTTTCTTGTTCACAGCCCTTAACAAGAAAATATCTTGCGCGGAAGGCTGGAATCATGTCTAATGCTATTACCAGTTTTACTTACAATTGTACACCCTATTGTTAACTAAGGTTGCAGCTCTATTTGCTTATGGGGCCTAGTTTCATATACCTGCTACTACTTTGAGACCAGATTGTTTTTGCATTTAAAGCCACCAATAGCCTGAAACTTAGCGACTTCTGACTTCTGACACTCTAAATGATAACCATTCAAATATAATGCGGGAGACATTTTGATGAGTCATCTTTCCTTTCAGATTTAGACAAACAGAACCTCCGTATTTACATGACCCATCTTCTTGTGCAGATAATCCAACCAAAGCAAAGAAATGAACATCCATCATTCAACTTCAAGATAAGTTAACAAGCTGTCTGCGAGTCTCTTCTCCTCTATTCATTTATAATGCTCCGTCATATAGTGCGGCAAGAGGTAAATTCCTCATTAAATAATGAAGTCAACTCATTTACACTGTTCCTGTAAGGGTAAACTCCACTTTCTATTTTTTTATTAGAGTAGTTTTATTGTCAGTATCTAACAAATACCTAACGTTATTCTTTTATATTCTCTGCTCAAAATGACCCTAAAAGCAGGCATATCTTCAAAATCTTAGAAGTTTAAATTCAGAATCACGCAGATTTAAAATCAGAAAGAGAGCTTGTGAATTAGTAAGTGCCGTGACTGGGGGTTATTTTCTGGACAAATAAATACCAACACAAGCTTTTTACTTGGACTCACAATCTCAGCACTACACAATCTCCCCAAAACAAGATTTCCTATCATTCATGTTGCTGGAAGTAATAACAAATAAATAACAAGAAAAAGAAAACAACCTGCGGATGGCTCTGTCCGATCCTGACTAGTAGTGATTGTATCAACTCTCTCACAGCGTGGTTATTTGAATGTATTCTAGCAATTATCTGGGGCAAAACAACCAACCACGTATTGATATTAACATGTGCAAATCCTTTTTGTAGTGCCATCTGAACCTCAGCTGTAGCACCATGATTGAACCACAGAGTGAGTAGACGGAGTATATCCTGAAAGCAAAGAATATAGACCAACAAGAACGAAAACTGGGTGTAAGAAGATTTATTTCGATTTAGTAAAATACATGCACAAAAATATTGGTGTTTAAAGTGCCGACATTTTCTATATGTTACATTGACATGTGGCGGGGTAGCAACAGAGACATGAGAAAGGTTAAGTGCTACTAAAGAAATATATTGTGATTGTGGGAGTCCCGAATCACAGAGTTTGTTGAAAGGAAGTGCATCGAACAACCTATTTAGAAGAAAAATCCATGGAGTGTATGAAGAGATAAACAAGGTATTTGGCATGCGGAAACAGCTTATGTAACTTCATTACTCCAGGAACTTCCTGTTTTAATACTAAATGTTTTAGAAGCTTATAACTAATCTAATCAGCATCTACTATGAGTTTCATAATTGCTCAACTCTCAAGATCAGCGGGTATGATTACCTGCAAGCTATCATCCACTCCCTTGGCGTTAGCCCCACACGCTATTGAGTGAAAGTACCCAGTAACGGCTGCAACAACAAACTGTGCTGCAACAGTGGGTTGACCCTTTAATGTATAGTGAGACATTACTGCTGTATTGAACAGAGCCCATGTATGCCACCCTTTTGCCCATTTTGGAGCACAGTGAGTGGCATTCCTGAATGCATTTAAAATTTCTGTTCAAGATAGAAGACAAATTATCAGGAAGACCAGTAGAGAGATCTTTGGCTGGAGAGGAACATGTATAAAAATATTAATTACAAATGTAACCTTGTATAGAACTATCATCGAAACCAGAAGAAAGTGCCCATTGCCAAGTTCCAAGTTTAAGATACACTCGGGCAACTAGTGGAACAATTGGAGCACCCATCAAAGTAGTTTGTAAAACAGGTTGAGGCAATGGTGAGGTTGAAAGATCCAGGGCTAGATCCTGCAGTGTCAAATCACAGAGCTATATGAGAAATAAATGAAACAAAGTATATTTCATGATTTAACACCAACTGCAAGAATCGTAACATACCTGCAGTGTTGCAAATGCTTCCCTACGCTTATGGTCCTCCCCTAGTGACCACTGATACTTCAAATACCCCAAAATCACCTGAGGAGGTCCATGGTATGGTATATTGACAGAAAACGTTTCTGGGTCGCACTGAATCATGTATACAAAGCCGTCACAATTATTGCTATGCGAACTGATGTACTTGAACAAGTACACACCTCATAATTAGAAGAAAAAAATGTTCCCTTTGTTTTAGAAGTCTGGGACTTACCTGTAGAAGTTTTGTTAAAGTAGATCTAGCCTGACTAAACCTGCCACTTTTTCGACAAAGAGAAGCAAACTTAAGCCAAGTCTCGACATCTTCAGTGGGAGGTAGTACCAGGGCCCTAACCGCCAAAAGAGCTTGCCAAACCTAGAAATTGAAGTGTTACAAAAGGGACTAAGAAACACCCCTTACCATAGGAAAATCAGGACAATAAATTATACAATGAAGAAAACTGCATATAATAGAACCATCCATTCTTTTGTTGTAAACAAACTTGTCAAAAAAAAATTGAGCAGTAAAAGAATAGCATAGCTACAAAAGATGTCATCCAGAAGAGTGCCGAATTTGCTTAAAAAGGGGATGAAAGAACAGAATCGTTAAAAGTGGTAAAGCAGAACAATTTACGTAACAAAATAGTTTTCCGAGTGTCATTAGTGATATGCACATGCCCAGTTAATGGTACCGTTATTAAGGTCCAAAAAGATACGCATACTTAGGCAGTTCATGTTCTTCTTTGAGTCCAATGGGACAGCTTATTCAACCATATATCAACTCTGACGAAAACGTAAAACCATCATCCAAGTACAATGAGAATCACAGGCTTATTTCAGTTTCTTCCAAGCACCATGTTCTGTGCTCATGAAAAAAAGTAAAAGAAAAACGGTTAAATTATTCCACAATCTCAAACTAATTCATACTTCTACGTTGGAATCCCACTGAGAAAGTCCCCAGTCCGATGTGCAAAACCCAAAACTGTACCAAATTGTAACTAAAACCTCTGCCCATGTAAACAGTGCATTTGAAAGTAAGGCCTATGACTGAACAGACTCATGACCAGAGAGACAAATCGGAAGGTGAGTGCGACTCGCCAATTCATTATCTATGTCTAGCTATATCAAAATTATTGTTTTAAATTACGACTAGTCTAACATGATATGGTTTCCCACTACTCACTTTCATACTAGAAGGTGAAAGCAGTTTTCTCTCCCTAGATCATCATTGGTTTACTAACCAATAATAACAACCGCTATTCAGTTTAACTGGGATTGTCTACATGGATCAAACTCCTCTAGTTCAATCTTCCCAATGCCATTTCCTCACTTAAGTTAATTTGCCTAAGGGTGAGTTTGATTCAAACTTTTAGACTTGAAAGCTGCTATGAATAAAGTCTGAAAAATATTGAAGGAAAAAGTTGTGTTAGATAAAAAAGGTTGGTGCAGTTAAGAAGTAATGTAATTCATTTGAGCAATATTTTTTCATGAAAAAGAGGGCACTAGCCAGCTGTATATGATAATTCTATATTATCAAGTACTCTTATCTGAAAGCCTTCTTGAATAGTAAAATCCACTAACAAGTAACAATATGGATGTCACAAAACAAACATAAATAGATCAATCTGAAGAATAATAAAAAGTAGATCATTACATACTAATACGACAGCGGATGAAAGAAAGCAAAAAACTACACTCGCATAAAAACGGTTCATTTAAACGAATATTATTCATAGATCATTCATAACAGCGAAATAAAGAAAATAACAAGCAGTTCACAACGAGTGATGAAAATAGGGCTATTTTTCACTTGAGTCCCATTAGTATTACGCTTTAGAGCTGTTTTGACTTCCTAACCACAATGTGTCCATGTTGTCCACACTTGATTCTAGTTTACTGGACTCTCTGCTACATCAAGGAGATTAAAGTCATTAAAGAAGAGGACTATATGGTTTTTCAAGAGTAAGTTCAAAAAAAGTTCCAAAAACTCAACTCATTTTCTGACCTAACTAACACTAAAAAAATGTAAGCTGGGCTCCACAAATCAGCTTATAAGTCCACAGCAAACATAACTTTCAAAAAACTCCCAACCAAATTCCTTCTAAATCTTGTCTTACTGTCTACCCAGGTTTGCTATGGGCTCCCTCTCCCTAGTTTCTACTGTCAATCTGCATTCTATCACTCTTTACTGGTGCATCCAAAGGCCTGCTATAAACACATGACCAAACCAACTCAAAACAAATCTCTCCTATCTATCTTACTTCATCCACTTTAGGATTTGCATTTCTGCTACATGTATTTTCTGACTATAATTGTTCTTAATCACTTAACACCCAGGTCTCATGAGTCAAAGAGGATCTTAAAGCAGTACTAACTTTAGGAATTGCATTTCTGCTACATTTTTCTGATTATAATTGTTCTTAATCACTTAACACCCAGGTCTCATAAGTCAAAGCGGATCTTACAGCAGTACTATAAACTTGTCCTTCACCCATACGATACACCAGATGCAATCTTCCACTTCATCCACCCTGCTCTTATCCTATGGGTGTCATACTCATCAAGTCGTCCATATTTCCATCACTACATGTAACTGACCCAAGATAACTAAAATGATCCTTCTTCAGATATACTCTAACTTGGTTCTGCTAATCCCAAACTCTTTAGATTTTATTAACCATAACTCTAACTCACAGTTTAGCCCACTCCTTTTTATCAAACGAAACCATACATCTGAATATAACATGCACCACGGATAACAGCAAGCCACTGGTAAATGGTGAAAAGGCAAATTAGTGGTAACAAATTTCCACAAAAGTCCTCAACAAGATGAAAGGAACAAAATCCACAAAGCACAATTACCTCTACATTCCGCTTCGTTCCTTTTATTCGATCATTCCACATATTACGTATAAGTGCTCGCCGGCCTTCAGCGACAGAATTTCCCACTGGAAGAGTACAGTAATCAATCACCTGATGGAAGCGAGATGCTATTTGTTAGAAGAGTACCATTAGATAAAGCACATGGACATCAGAAGAGAATATGAAGCAAACCTCCTCTAGTTCCGAAAGCTGCTGTACACGAACCATATTGCTGTATGCACGTTCATAGCTCTCTAAAACCTGAACACATAAATATATCAAGATTAGAAGTTACAGCTCGCTGCAAATGAAATGAACTGCTTTGTTGAGAAGCAATTTAGTGTTTTAAATTCCCTCGCTTTCTGGGAATAACTAAAACCAGAAGTAAAAAATAGATAGGAGACGCTGTACTATATAAACTAAAACTGATTAGCAATTGACATTTTACACGGACGGCTGACACATTAATTCTTCCCTATTTACATATTTCTAGGCACTAAAGTGTCATCCCTTTTAGAGAAAATAATGACAAACTTTTTAAGGAAAATATTGAAAGTCTTTATTATCTTAGAATGTCTGACATCAAAAAATGAATAACTAGACTGTGCTTGCTGGATCGAAGTGTTACATAATGTTATCGTAAAACTTATACTGGCCTTCTATTATGTTCAGAGAACAATTATCCATAAAAGAGATTGATTCTACAAAATTAAGGTGTCGCCGAGGGCGTTCAATACCTTTGTAGGTAAACATAGAGTGATAATGGTGACCAACATAGCAAGCTCTTTAATTGGTAAGAGCCTTCTCTACCATCCACGTATTGACTTCCACTTTAAAAATAATAATCTATCAAACCACTCAATGTTAACCTACAAAGTAAGCTATAACATTCTCATCATATTTCCCCTGCCCTAACAATTTTCATGCTCTTAAACCATGTTGGAATTTCAATGGCTTAATTCATTTCTCCAAATTTTTCCTTTTTTATGAATTAATTGATGTTTCCTTCTACTCTATAGAAAATTGGTGTCAGCCCCTTACATCAATTACTAAACACACGTAATAGAGATGGACATGCACTATCGTTTCAAAATATATCCACAACGTACATCCAACACTCCAGAGTAGCAATCATTAATTACTCACTTCTGATATCGCTATTTCTCAGGTCAATGATCATAAGTTATCATCACACTCAAATAGGAAAGCCAAAATATAAAACAAATACATATAAAGATAGAACCCAACAAAAGAAATGGGAATAAGAGACTAACCAATGCAGCTAGCTCAGTAGCCAAACATTTTCTTGCTCTCTCAACAAATTCACGTGCTTCATCATACTGAAAACAGAGTACACATGTTGATCAGTAATTAAAATACGTAGACATTTAGTAACCTAGCAATAATATGATAAAGAATATTTACCTTCCCCTTTCGAATGAGAAGAACAGCCCTAAAAAATGTTCCACTACTACTGTCGCCAGCCGTTGTGTTGTTTCCCAAAACTCGAAGTTTGGTTTCATCACCATCATCCAACCGAGAAACATATTCTGACATCTGATCCCACTCTCCCATGTTCCAAGCTGCACTAGCAGCCTAAAAAATACAATACACAGTTTAAAAATATCAACGTAATTAGACAAACTAGGAAAAGGCTTGTTCTAATGTATTTTAAAAACAGCAGGGTTCAGAAAATAACCAGTGGTGCCATTTCCAGTCGAGCAGCGGGCTCGGCAGGGGTCCAAAATTCCCTGCAGAGATTGTTAAGCTCCTCCCAACGAGCCAATGCAGCAAGGCATCGCATCCTTCCTGAAAATGTAGAAAACTATGTATAAAACTTAAGGTTTGATGCCTCAAAACTCTTCCACTACACGAACCGTCCAATGACACATGCTTGCAAGATTGGCAGATAAAACTTGAAATTTTATCAACGGAATGAAGATGCAACTCGATTTATTATTTTCTTTCCTTTTTATTTGCAGAAAACTACTAAGCGAGGGTACCCTCAGAAGAAGAATGGACACCTACTAGTAGGTTAATAAAATCAGTCAACAGAATAAAACAAATGAGTCATACATTTATTTCAGTTTAAGGTATTTATAGTGATACTGAAGATGCAATTCATAAAACTAGGGTGTCTTACTGCACCAAATAGCTTTTAGCTATGTAGCACAGGTCGGGGTGCATTGCGGGTGCGGGAATTAGGTACGGGTGATGCAAGTTCCCAAAAATCAAAGGTGCGGGTGCAGCGGGGGTGCGTCGACTTTATTTTTATTTTATTTTATATTATTTGCGACACCATTATATTAATATAAAAACAACAATAATAGTAATCCAAATTATAATCAAACAGAAATTCATACACAGATTCAAAGATGCATAGTTACTATATCAACAATATAATCTCTTCCCGTCATTGTTTGTAGCTATGGAGAGACGAGTAATTTAAGGGTTAGAAAGGTTCACATAGATGGACGTTTTTTTGGTTCAATTGTGGTTGTACTTCAGAAGACCTCTCAACTAAAGCTTTCAAAATGACCATGCCTTATCCACGAAGCACCCGGTGCGGGTGTGCGACCTCCCAGAAGCACCCGTGCAACATAGTGTTTCAGAGGTGATCGATGCAAGCACTTCCGTAAATGGCCATTCTTAGAAAAATAGCTGTGAAATCAAGTGTTAACATATTACAGCTTCAAATATCAATCAGATTGTTTAGGGAAAGGTAATTTTGTTCTGTAGACTCCACTGAATCATAATCTCTCACACAACAGTCAACAGGCGTGTGGGCGACCTGCGTGGCTGCCAGAGTGATTCTTACATCTCGTTATGGAATATCATAATTGTTAGAAATATAATTCCCGGGTTGACCAGAAAGAATATATGTAAGAACAAGCCTGGAAACAAATAATTCAGAGACAGATTGATTGGGATCACCAGGAAGTAAAGAATACAGCGTTTGAGGAAGACAGAACAGAGCAGGCTTCACACGGATAGGCTGTTTGCTAGCACGACTAAAACCATAAGAATTGGGAATCCAGCAGATTGGAAGGTGGAACTGAAGATGGATTGAGTACTGGTTGGACTGTAGAGTTGTGTACCATGTACTTCACTGACAGGATAACAAGGACTGAAGTATGCATCCTCATCGCCTCCCCTCCCCAGGTATTGGATTTATGCTTTAGAGGTGGAATTCCAGATTCAACTGTATTCCATATACTTATTCAAAATACTTATACTTCACCCTTAGACAATCCTCACGTTGGCATCATGGTAATTATGAATAAGATAATGAGATCATTGTTTTTCATAAACCTATGTTTTAGGATACCTGTCCCTAGCTGTCTTACCACGCTTCTCTCATACCCAGTGAATCGCAATTTGTATCATATGCTGCGGAGACAAGTACACCAGTGTTCCAGAATAGTGAATTAAGCTTATCTAACAAATGGTCACTATTGTCGCTTTAACAACATTTCTGTAAGCGGGTAAATTTAAGCTATGTGCATTACTAGAGTTTTGACCTGCTATTGTAATTGGATGGTCTGGTGATTTTTGGCATGGGGAGAATGATATACGGTCTTCCAAAATACATGTAAAATCCTACTGTTACAATACAGTATTCGAGAAAGTAACGTGTCCTTTGAAACAAAACATTGGCCATCCGAGGAACTACAAGTCCCTAGAACCACAACTTTTTAGTTCTGATAAACCATCCTAGCTGCGAATTGCAAGTCGGATCACCTGTTGCAAGACATTGTATGTAGGCATTCCAGAACAGTGAATTTGGCAAGCCAACACATTGTCGACAATTTTCACCTTGACATCTCCATAGATATACTTTCACATGTGAAAATTTGCAATTAACACATCCAAAGAATCCTGCACCTGTTGAACTGAATATCACAAGGTATTGCGTCCCACAAACCAGAAGTCCAGAACCATCAATGTCTCAGGTTATTTTAGGCCCCAAGAACCATAACATGTTTGTTCCAATACATCCCGCTCCTATCACAACTTCGTCCGGACTTTTGAAAAACATAATACGCTCCCAATATCTCATCAACAACAACATATTCAAATTAGAATTCTACCTACAGGTTGAAGAGAATATGTAATTGAAGAACATACATTTTAGATGTTTTTTCCCTAGAAAATACACAAGGCAGGCAACATCTAAGGCGTATCAGCTCACTAAGGAATCCTCTTTCCTCCACCATTTCAAACCAAGACACGGACACGTCCTAAACTTCATTGGGTCTAATTCGATCAAGTTCCCCAATAGCCTTTGCCTTTCTTCACCAAATCATCTGAGGTTTTCAGACCATCTAAGCCTCTATTGCGTTTGAATGCAAATTATCCATGTGAAGGGAGTCACAACTCCTGGAATCACATTAGTAACGGAAAAAATATGGAGAATTACGCCTCATGTTTTCACATGAACTCTCCAAAGAGATGTTCATTAGATACTGGTTCATCCATCTTCCATCTGCTAAAAGTTTGATGCATAGTAATCGTGAGGTTATAAGTTCTTAAACGTTAAGTTTCTAAAAGTAAAGCTCTTTTTTTCATTTTTCCCCTCAACCAAAAGAAAAAGAACAAACAGTGCAAAAAACTGGATAGAAGGATATTCTAAGAATCATTATTATTAGGAAATATGTGCTTAGCCATGTTTGATGGCACTCTTCCCTCAAGAATAACAGTCTAACCTGACTACGTAATAAGGGAGTAAGACGATACATTTGTCCAATATAGGCTACACAATCTTCAGTATTGAAGTAAAAAACCGACATTTTTTCATAGATAGTCTTCAATAATGAAGCTTTTTGCATCTTTTTAGACATACAAGTGTTGATTGTCCACAAACATGGCATCACGTGATATTTAGCAAATATAGAGGCAATAACAGTGTCACAGGGAAAAATACATGAAAAGAATGTTGTGAACCAAGCAATGGTTTGGGACAGACCTAAGGTAGCATCCAAATTAAGATGTGTACTGTGAGCCTGTGAGGCTTTAGCAGTGTATGCCTTGAGCGCATCATCCCACCGTTGCAATTTCTCATACCTTAAAACAATAAAATAGGTGAGGACACTAAACAACTGAAGAAAAGACACGAACTCAACGAGCATGATACAAAAACCCTCGACCAACTCATTTATGAGATGAAAAGCACACATCACTACAATAGATGAATAACTGAATCATACCATGACTCCTTCAGTTGAACATCCAAATTCTGTTGGGCATATGTCAGAATTCCAACTGCAGCCTGAGGAAAAAGAGCAGCAATAACCACAGCAACAAATAAGATAAAGCAAAAGAGCATCATGTTGCAACTCGTGAAAGATCAGATTGTCAAGAGGTTAACACACACCTCATGTTGATGTAATTGATTGTTGATATGTATAAGCGCTTCAACTACAGCTACAGGATTTGCATCCATCTTTTTTGAGCGGGCACCTTCAAATTCCATCTCCTTATAGTGCAAAGCCTTAGCAAATGCTCGACACTGGATAAAGAGTAGATATGGAGAGAATCAGAACATGCAATGAAACAAGAGCAAGACGTTCACATATCAGAAAGAGCTCACCTTTTCTGCAAGAGCCCCAAGTAAACGGATGTCTATGGGAAGAGGCTTTTCGTCATGTTCCATAAATTCTGCCTGTAGAAATCATCACATGAACCTATTCATACTAAAGCATAGTTTTATATAAAACTAAGAAAATGAAGCAGAACGATCTCCTGAAACCCAATTGTTACGGCAGTAGAGACAACTCAAGAGAAATAACTATAAAGCTCAATGATTATGTCAGGTTACAGTCAATTAAGTAAGAGGCCGGGGCCAAGGGAACTAATCTCTGTGGTACCTTGCTAAGTCAAGAAGTATCAAGATATCTCTTCCATCTCTCTCAGTAACAAATTGAACTACCTTCTTGCCATGCAAAGAGCGCGGGCTCTTTGGCCAGCGATTGTAAAGGGAAATCATGACAATCACTTCCCAATTCCCTACTAGAACTATGAGAAATCGACTGATCCTATGGGACTACAGATAGTAAAGCTTGAATGTGGAGATAGAGAAAAGAAAACATGCAATGCTCGAAAAGAGAATGTCAATACAATCTTCACATTATAGCGGTAAATTGATGGAACCGTTTTGACAAGAAAGGTATAAAATATGGAATAGTACTATACCAAGTTGAGAAGTGTTGCAAGAATTTCAGGAGGAATATTTGGAGAAGAAAATGCCATCTCCAAACTCCGAACTAGCTGTCTCTGACTAGTGTCGTTCAGTTGTGACCAGCAGCTAACAAAACCAGCCGCAAACAACTCCCGTCCAACAAATGGCTGCGACCACAAAACGTCAGATCATGTTCAAAACTAATTGAGGTGCACACCGAGTAACAGGGCTAACCTGCAACTGTGCAAGTCTGGCACAGGTTCTTAAAGCAGGAGATGGTGATTCCTTTAGAAGTTCAATGCTGAAATGTCTCATCCATTCAGCCCAATCTTCTTTAGTACTACGCTGAGAAGCCTCCCCAGCAGTACGTAGTCTTCCATCATTTACCTGTACCAAATAATACCAGCCAAACACAAATTACTACTTCCCCAAACAGAAAGCTGATGCAGCATACACTTTTTTTGAAGCCAGAATATGCGAAGGAAAATAAAATGCATAGGAGAGAGCATATACTTCCCACATAGAAGAGGCGTGAGAAATTTAGTAAAACTATTCTGAAACTTGAAATGCATTGTCGAAATCGTAGATGCGATAAGATGTTAAAACAGAAAAAACCTAAATTAGTGAAAAAACCACTCTAAGTTCTGATTTAGTTTTGTCACCTTCACTATTCTAACAGAGAATCCAGGATCCACACGAAGCTTCGGTGTACATTGCATTAAACCTAATGACGTCTTATCATAAATTGTGGACCTAGTTTCAAGAAACGATAAAATGGCATCTAATATGAATTATCTCATCACCCATAAGAAAAGCCCCTCAACTCTGAAACCAAATATACAGTCTTTGTGGGAGACCCGTCCGTAGACAACTTGAGATTACCATCTCAAGCTATATGACTGTGAACCATCAACTGAGAGGCATCATTTGTACTGCCAACATCATGGATGCCAATTCATATTGCAATTAAGTTTAGCAAAAGTTAGCAATGAGTCGAACGGTTACACAATTATACCATTTACACAATAACAACAATGGGTTTACTGACTGCTATCTTTGTCTTTCATATTTTACAGGTACCAAACCTCCACACTGCTCCCATTCTTATTTTGCAAGTACAATTGTATAGTGATCTTTACAACTACTAGCTAGGTATACTCTGATATTGAATGAAGTCTAATGCACGAGCGCATTGCAATTTTCTGGAATTATGATCCTCTCACTCAGACAAATTAGATAGTAAATATTTGAAGCATTTCCAGGCTCGCAAGTTATTTTCCGCATCCCCGAGAAACCCCCATCCGATGACAAAAGGAACTGAGATCATATTTGATTGTAACACTTTACCCAAAGGCCCACTCCATTACCGCCCATTCATCTACTCCAAACTTCTCCAGATGTCCAACTTACATGTAATAGAGAAGATATACAAGTCCCAACCGAGCAGAAACAAGGATTCAAATAACGGGGCATATCGTAACGTATCGGGTGATACGGAACGGTATCGGTAGGCACCGAAACCGGTTCACCCAATACGGTACGTGTGAACCCGATTCACATGCATAAGTATAACGTCTGATACGGACCGTTTCTCTTAAAAACGGGCGATACGGTACGTTTTTCGGGCGATACGTTCCGATACCCTCGGTTTTCGGGCGATACCGTTGAACATTCACGCGTTTGGTTCCCGATTTCCGTTACGGTTTGTCCGATACTGGCCGATACCGTTATCCGCGACCGAAACCGATACGCCGACCGATACCGTTATTTAAATCCTTGAAGAGAAATAAGAATAAGATAAAATCTTTCCACCCCACATCTTTAATGATGCTCATAACTATTATATGAAGTAAAAATGTGGGCTGAAAATGAGATAGTCGGTAGTCTTCCAGCATGAGGAGTTCTTATAGGGTGATGAGAGAGAGATGGTAGATAGCGTTCGGAAGAGATTATATCTCATGCCTACATGGTGAACTGAGGAGTCTTCTTATAGGTAAGGAATCTTAGATACTAAACTACATGGTTGATGAAGTTCCATCCATGACAATCTCTCCCTCTCTGAAGGTGATTAAAGTCCTGAGTCCGCACAGAGACACAAGGCCCCCAACTATCACTAACCTCCAGCCTCTAAACCACAAGTATCAGGTTTAAGATGACTTGGAAAAAAAAAGGTCACTCACCTTCATTACGAATGGGAAGTTTTAAGCCAGACTATCTATTTCCTGACTACATATGTTCACAGCCATGAGAAAAACACAGAAATTTTTAACTATCTGAACCAAAGATCAAATAACAATCCACATTCAAAATATTTCCAACTCGAGCGGGAATTCATCATCTCTATTTCATTTTTTCATATGATAGTCACTATCACTAAAACTTGTAGAATTCTGAAGAAAATAATATCAAAACCCTTTTTATCCATTGTGGGAATTATGAGAAAAGATATAAAAAGACGCTAACAAGTTGAAACAAAAAAAAGTTGCACTGCATTGAGCAAAACAACTAGTCGCCTCCATTATGTGAAGTGTGAACTACAGACTTTATGCGATCACTGAATTTTTTTGATGGAGTGGGGTTGTGATATAAAATACCTGATGGCTTCTAAGTTGTTTTTGCAAATCATTTCCATCGTCATAAGGGTCATTATCCGCGTCATTGAGCGGGTCACTAATAACTTCAACTGGTAGACGGCGACTTAATCTTTGGGCAGCAGAACTCCCAAGGATTAAGGGTTCACGATTCCTTAAACGCCCTTCTAATTCTTCAAATTCCTTGTGCTGAAAGAACATAATAGTTAAGTCCTTCGAATGCACAATATTTCAAAGACAAAGAACACACTGCTATCTAAAGTATGAGATAGAACAAAGACCCGCAGGCGATGCTTCAACAAAAGCTTGTGGATTGATGGGATAAAAATTGTGAAGTCTTCCCCAAGGGCATGAGCTAAGCAACAAAGAGCATCGACGGCATCCTTCCGGACCTCATCGTTTTTCCTGCAAATTAGAATTAAGATAAGCCAGTAGAGTTATAAGTAACAGTAACATAGTATGGATCTTTAAACAAAGAAATATATATTGTACAGAGAGGATGTTAGACCTAAACAAATTTACATATCTAGTTATCCAATCAGCAAAAAACTAGCGTTAATGCATTTATTGTATCATTAAAGCATGTTTTACATAGAACCTTGAGCATATGGTTACAATAAAAAAAAAAAAAAAAAAAAAAAAAAAAAAAAAAACGAAGGTCGATAAAAATTGACTCAAATTGATTTGTGGACACAAATTGACTCAATTTTCAGCACGCCTAAGATACAAAATGAATGAGACCGACTGACTAAGTGATTGTGTTGCTATTAAGTAGAAATACCTCTAGAGTCTCGACCCGTCTATAAACAAACATTAATTGGCAAGAAACAACTTCTTCCACTTCAGGAAGATCAGGTAGTAATTGAAACAATTCCAATGTTTCACTACAATGCCTTCAAGTTCCTGGCAGAAGAAGCTAACAAGTATCTATGCTCCATACAACTAACAAAAGGAGGCATACAGAGTGGTTCAATATTTGCTTCATAGTCCATGTCTGCTAAATCCCCGTCATTGCATTAATCTCACACTAGTGCTACTCTAGCTACAAATAAGTCCAGTTGATGCACTCTCGCCAACCATTCATGCCTATGCTGGACCTGTCCACAACTGTAGCAGCTAGAATACTACGATTCATGATTTGAATCTTGCAGCTCAATTCGATTCACCCATGAAACAATGTGAAACCCTTATAGGAATCCCAAACAACAGAACACAATCAGTGAAGGATGAAGAATAATACTACTTGGAAATCGGAAGCGATTCAAACCAATTATCATGTTTCTTTATCGATTCAAGTATTCAACTAGATCGATCTGACTGCATTATAAGCAATGAAGGAATGATACTTACTCCGTACTTGTTTCTCTCCAATTTAGGTAAATATCCTATTCTGAATGTCTAGTATGTTCTTACAGATTATGGACTTCCGTCATTTTCCCCTTTTTTATATCAGTTATAACGATTACTCTACAGACCAATTTGTATACTTTCCATTTTTATCCTTCACTGGAGAAAATCAACAATTTCTCCCTTCATAGATGATGTAGTTCATCAGTGAATGTTGTTTCAGTCTGTTTAAAATGATGTAAGTGGATCTCTATGATTTACAATCTGATTCATGATGCAGTAAAGTGGAAATGATTCACGATCAGAATCTCACTTTGACAACCATGTCCACATTGAGGTTAGATGAGCATAGACACATACACAAGTAGGAATGCATGGATTCATGATGCAGTAAAGTGGAAATGATTCACGATCAGAATCTCACTTTGACAACCATGTCCACATTGAGGTTAGATGAGCATAGACACATACACAAGTAGGAATGCATGCTTTACGCGCGCGCGCGGGGGGGGGGGGGGGGGGGGGGGGGGGGGGGGGGGGGGTTGAGAAGTGATGTGATTTAGATTACTCGATGTTTGAGGTGTGACTGTGTGAGGGCTGGTGACTATCCATAACGTATTTGTTCTCTGTGGGTTTAGATTAGCAGAAGCAATAGACAAAAGAAGCTGAAGTGGAATGTTTCTCTGCCTTCACTAGGTTGCTGAGATGATGGAATAATTCTTCATTTCAAGATCCACCTATATAGACATTCGGAGAAGGATATTTCAGGCCGAGACAATGGAGGGCTGAGAAGCCTTCCAATTAGTTATTATAGAGCTAAGGAAAGATTGATCAATGAGCCATTAATTATGGTTCTGCATAGAAATAAAATAGGTGGCAGAGATACCATTCCATCAGTTCTTGTGAAACTATGTGTCCACCCTTGTGTCCACAGTGTTTTAAGGTGCCCTGAAGCAAATAGGTAGCAAGCAGACTAAGGCCACCTCAACGGTAGTGGTGGTGGAGCTTGGGGGGAGATATAACATATCCAACGGGAGGGTGTGTGTGTGTGTGTGTGTGTGTGTGTGTGTGTGGGGGGGGGGGGGGGGGGGGGGGGGGGCGTGTTCGGCGCGCATGGGCTTGCCCCGCCGTTGGAGTATTCGTTGTTCTGGGGAAGCTCCCTGTTTTGCGTTGGTTTTGTTTTTTATTTATATTGTTGTTGATTTTATTGTTTTAGCGTATAAATATGAGAGAAAATGTAGGAGAAGATGGTGAAGGAAGTTGGAGAAAATGTAGGAGGTAGTTGGAGAAATTTTGTTTTTGTTTAGTCTTGTTCGGTTGATAAGATTTGTAGTGTTTTTTTTAAAGGATAATATTTATTCTTTTTTAGAAAATAAAGGATGCGATTTGTAGTGTTATCTTCTAGTAATTACCGTATCATTTAATGATTTTATGTTACCAATTATCTTTTTTTGTATGTGTACATTGTAATTATCCAAAAAAATGATTTCACAATTTTTTAAATATGTGTACATTGCAATTATCCAAAAAAATGATTTCACAATTTTTTAAATATTAATATAATTTTTTAATTACCGCATTAAAAAATAATTTAATTCTTACGAATTAATAAGTATATGTTTATACCGTAATATAAATAATTAATGAATTATAAAAAATATAAAAGTGGTAGTGTAATTGAAATAGTTGAATAAAATAATAAGTGATGGTGGGCGGAGGGGGTGGGGGAGACCTCCACTGTTGGAGAATAAATGGCAGAATTGTGAATATTAAGAAGTTAAAAAGTTGGACCAGGGGGAGTTTAGGGGTCGGGGAGACCTCCATCATTGGAGTTGGGCTAACAGAGCAAGTGGCTGGAGTGAACGAATGAATAACCAAGCCGAACATGAGATCACTGCAATGGCTCTTATGACTCTTTGTTTTTCATAGGAACAATGATTGTCCTAGACTCTTAACTGGATTAACGCTTATACCCCAGGAACAAGATGTCTCCCAACAGTGATGTGCTGTCTACTCTGACTGTGCGAGCCCAATCTTGAGATGTAGTCTAATTATCAGATTGTTTGGGTAACCTTCTTAATATTTGTAGCAATTGGTCTTCGCTTACCAAACAAAAACTACACACGAGATAATAAATATGGATGTCAATGTCACTCCAATATTGTGAATAGAGAGTAGAAACAAACCCATCCAAGACTAGCTTCAAGTGATGCACAAGAGCAGATATATGACCAGTCACCTGATGAAAAAGTCAAAAAGGGAGAAAGAGAACAGAGGAAGATCTTAGCATCAGAATCAGCAAAATGACATATATCCTGAGACAAGCTTAAAATTTGTCAATCACATCTGCATACCTGCACCCGAGGAATCAGTCTAGTAAGAGTTTTGATAGCCGAACGCCTTATTTCAACTGAAGCATCAACTTTAAATAATCTTATGAGTGCAGGAAGTAGTAGATGCATATGTTCGTCCAATGTGCCTGTACAGTCAACTCATGTGAGGTTTTCACTGTGTTGGAATCAACTTGAAGCCGTAGAATATCACAGTGTAAAGAGCACCAACCGCCAAACACTTCCAGAGTGTGCAAGATATCACGGACATAAGTGTAGTCGCTAAATCGTTCAGCATCACTGAGGACTTGAATACAGCATGGAAGAATGACAGGAAGATATGTCCTGAACTCATCATTGAGTGCTAAGCATAGTTGTTCCACAAGATGCAGAATCTAATTGAGGCCAAAAACACGACATCAACAATTGAAAAACTTAAGTTTGGAAACAGAGAAATGTAGTTTCCTCAAATTGTACTTACTGGAGATCCATGCACGGGCTTATTAGCAGCTGGCAAAGTAAATGACGACCACAATTCAGATATCAGAGAAAGTAACTCGGGCAGGTATTTCCTAACATGCTGCAATCATCCACCGGATTCAATAAATACTCGTAGAGTTAAAGGAAAGAACACACAGAAAGAAGTGATCTTGTGAATAAAAACTTTACCTGGCGAACAATGGACACAAGAGTCCCAAGCTTCCAAGTGATGTAATCTTTTAGCCCATCTTCACAAGTCCGAACAATATGAAAGAGATCGGGCAAAACCTGAAAAGGTAAAAGAATATTATCAGCTCTTCTTCTAACTATCAAATGTGAAACAAATGAAAGTCCTCAACTGTAACAGAGAACAGTATCGGAAGAGCAAACAAATGTGATTATTGAACAAAATTAAAGTAACAACCAAAAAATGTTAGAATGACCATTGCTACCTATCAGCTGATGTACAACTTTTTACAGAAGAAATTAAGAAAATCTCAATGTTCTGAAAGAACACCAAAAGAGGGAAGACATCCTTCGTACTTCTTAGCTTACATACTAGAATCCTACTCTCTCGACAGCATACCTAAACCCATCGACAAGATAAGATCGAAGGAAGACTACACACATCCTCTATTGTTTAGGACAACAGACAAAAGATCAAGGAATGAAGAGTCCATATCAAAGGTAATATAACAATTTTCAAAAATATAATTGCCTCAGGTACATGCAATGACTCAAATCTGTACGAGGCTTAGTAGCTGGAAAGCCCCAACTGACTTTGAAATATAATTACTGACCTTCGGCAAGTATGGAACGCAGCCAAGTCCCATTGACTATCCTCGCAAAACATAAATCAACAAAGAAGATGTTAGATATTGAAGTGAATGTTACAAGGAGAGAAGTACGGAGAATGAATACAACTCTTGTCATCATACCTTAAAAATGAACATGAGAGATCCCACCACTTTTTGATGGTAACTAGATAGTGAAGCATCTCTTAAGATTCGCATCAAGGAATTTATGGCAACCTGAAATGATAGAAACACCTCAGATTTCCAGATGATGTAACTTATCCTACGTAAAAGTAAATTCTTACCGTCGAGTAATAATCCTCTGATGTTGCAAAACTAGGCCAGAGGTCCATAGGTAGTTCATCCATAGATCGGATATGTGGACCTGTGTCGCTAGCTGCACGGTTGATTTCACCGTGTGACCCCGGCAAGCTTTGTTGATTCCGTTTATGAGCATGAGGATCCAGGGCACCCATAATACCGAGAACCTGTGAAGCAAAGCATAACCTCATCAACAAAAGTTTAAGATAATAGTATAAGACAGTCAGTGCATTGCTAATTACCTTCAATACTTCTCGTCTAGTAGACCATTGTAACTCGCCGTTCAGCAATTTTAAGAGTAAACCCAACAATAGTGGGTACTCATTATATGGAGTTATGACATAGCTGTCAAAATTAACAAAGAAACAGAACTTCAAACTTAGATGCATGGGGTCAAAAGAGGTATAGAGGCACTGCATTTTCCCCATTAACACTTAAATTCAGGAAAAGTTTTATAAAACCAGTGTATTCAAAAACCAAATACAATTAACACTCTAATTGATTCTGCCAATTCTGCCAGAAATTTTTACCAATTTAAGAGACTCGTTGCCTGCAGCCTTGTCCCTATTTGCATCACAGACTTTGCATTAACCATATGATATCAACTCACAATCCTAAACTTGTTAATGGCTTACTGGCAATCCCTTCATGTTTATTATAGGACTTCGGAATAATCCTCCAGATAGAGGAATAGATATATAACAGCCCTCAATCAAGTAGAGCTAACTTAAACTGTTGCTTAACGAAATGATTGTGAACTCAGCACGTTGCATATTAAATATGTGTTAGAAATGTATATTTAATAGTAACATTTCAACAAAAAAAATACTAATGTTCTTATCATTAGTAACTAACTAATTTTCCTAGTTCAATAGCAAAATGAACCACTCGGTCCAAATCGCGACGCTGGGGGTCACATCTCTCGGATAACTAGCAACGGGAATTCACAGACCGGGCTACCAAGCAACTACATTAGACTATGTGTACCCACTTACAGATTAGCAAGAGAGTGCACAGCAATAGCTAGTACCAAGCCATCAGAAGTCAGGTGGAGCCACAATTTCTAGGACTCCTTGATACTACACACATTAGGACAAGTTGCTCGTTTCATCTTGAGCTTGGAAACTTGCTCACTGGGAGAAGTTGCCCATTGCCACTAACTCTTTTCAACTGATCTCACAAGGAAACACAAACGACGTGATTCACGTGAGAAATACTGATCCAGGTCTTTGTCTCCATCTAAGCTTACAAAACCAAGTAGTTCCCAATCTTATGACAGTAACGGCTCATGATAAAACTGCACCGGTGATTCCAGGGAAAGAAAATCTTATGGAAAGCTGCAATTAATGTGAAACAAAGGACTCGTCTTGGTTCTAAGTGAAGGAGACAAATCTATGGGTTTTCAGTTGTTCTCTAAACTTCCTGAACTAAACAATCATGGGCGAAGCGCAATTCGTAAGATATGAGCAAAGAGAAAAACTACTAGCAAAGAATTTGAACTTGGCGAATTGACGTTCTATTATTGCATAACTGTTTGGGAGCTGGGCCAGTAAAAATGCAGGGTATTTCAATGAAAACCCTGAAAATGAATTATGGGCTAGGCAGACTGGTCAATCTCAGGTTGTGCCCGAATATGATAGTCGCATTATTGGATCAAAACATGCCTATACTCGAGGCGCAGGGATGAAACCTGGCAGGAGCATAGATCTGGTATTGTGTTACTGAAGGAACCAAGTCAAGTGCCACTTTCAAGGGTTGCTACGAGAACTACAAAAAATCACAAATGCAATAACCTAGAGAGATGCTGTACACAAGAGAGGACATATTCTCTGCAGCTTCTCACACTAAAAGATAAGAGTATCGTATTTCTTGATTCACATATCCACATTTAAAGTGGAACTAGATCTTTCTGCATCAGTATTTTGAATCTTCAACCAGAAAAAAGTGATTGGTCTTGCTTTACTTCTTTACTACATCAGTACTCTCTTAACCCCATGTATTAGTAACATACTACTAACATTCATGTCGGACATGCAAGGAGACATGTTCCCGAATTTTCAGTTCATTACAGAGTCCAAACAGGAAATTATGTAAATAGGTCTCATATTCAAGGCCAAGTTCAAGAAAGACATCATTATGTTTTAGTGACAGTAATCTAGGTTTATCAGCTAAAATCATTAAAACCAAAACTCTAAGTACCAAACATGAAAGTTAAAGTACAACAATAATTGGCCTTCAATTATTTGAGAGTAGGAAATGAAGAAGAGACCATCAGAAGGGCATTCGAACACCTTAGCAGTCAAACAATGTCAAGCCGAATCTTATTGTTTTATTTTTTTACTAAATCAGATGGTAACAGCAATCAGATCTACAACATAAAAACTGACGTAACAAAATTCAACGGCTGTGAAGAGTATAAGTAATGCTGATGATGATGATAACATACCCTGTACTCTGAACAACTTGACCAAGGGTAGCAACAGCAACTTCCCGTTTTGTAGCAGCAGCACCATCTAATAGAGCCTCAACTATCAATGGCATAAGCTCACGAATATATTGCCTCATTGCAAATCCACCCTGAAGAGTAAACATGAAAGCTCGTGAGGAATTAGAAAGTTCTAGCAGCAAGTAGCATAATACTTGTAGCTCTCAGTTTCAATAAACTAATTGCACTAAATGGTCATCTCAATGAGTTTTGGGCTCGGTGAAAAAATGAAAAATAGAAGTTGGAAGATGGTGAGCTCCTATACCTATGTGTGAATACATTAAACATTCCCTTTCAACTAAGAATTCTGAGGGCATAGACTGTAGAGAGCCCATTACTGGCATGAACCACAACCCCGACCAAAACAACCAATGGATAGCGGATACGTGGACATACCCGTACTGCATAAACTAATTCTGGAATCCAACTACGTGCTGAAGTTAGCAGCAGAAAAGGGAAAATCAATAACCCAACAACCAATTCTAGTTAGTATTTCAAATCACCTTGTTCAAAATGTTAGTCTAGAGAGTCGTGCATAACCCATTACATCTGAAAAAAAAACAAATCGAGAGCAGATCTAAGAGTAAAACCATTAACATTCCTTGGCTTCCCTAGTTTCCCTTTCATGTACTGGGCACACTTGAGTAAATCCTGAACTAATGTACACAATTCAGAGGACACAGGAATCATATTCCGGTCAGTTGTAAATTGCATCGGTGTAATAGCGTACCCCCATTCATGTGCTTGCAATTCGTCGGGTGACCCCTTTATTGCGCTTAATATTTGTTACCTATTTGACAGGTTTCTATTTTTCTTGTTGAGAACAGAGATACTTCTTGAGCATTGTTCCTCGTGTTATCATGTTGCTGCTTAGGAGGAGACAAGTCAAAAGGCCTTTGACTTTCAACCTTACATTTGAAGGCCTCAACTTTGAGAATATGACAGATATGCAGTCTGGACTGCCTCCCGTTCAGTGAAGAGATGTTTTTCCTCCCCCGACTCCTAGAGCTGCTCAAATGTCCATACTTAATATCTCTATTCCATAATTTTATTTAATATCTAGTGCAAACCCCTGGTCACCAGTTTGGGGGGCTTTAGTTGAACTTCACCATTCAAAAGAAAAAATACAGCTATAGCATCACACAAATCAAATACAGAGGATACACCCACCACTCTGGCAAGATCTCCAACTGTCACAAGAACTCCACTTATAAGGCCACTATTAGCATTAACGCCAGTTCCTTCGCAGAGTTTTCCCACCAAAGCCTGGGACAAATAATGAACTAAATGAGCAAGGGAGTAAATCAGAAAAGATCAGAAAAGAAAAGAAAAGAAAAGAAAAGAAAAGAAAAGAAAAGAAAAGAAAAGAAAAGAAAAGAAAAGAAAAGAAAAGAAAAGAAAAGAAAAGAAAAGAAAAGAAAAGAAAAGAAAAGAAAAGAAAAGAAAAGAAAAGAAAAGAAAAGAAAAGAAAAGAAAAGAAAAGAAAAGAAAAGAAAAGAAAAGAAAAGAAAAGAAAAGAAAAGAAAAGAAAAGAAAAGAAAAGAAAAGAAAAGAAAAGAAAAGAAAAGAAAAGAAAAGAAAAGAAAAGAAAAGAAAAGAAAAGAAAAGAAAAGAAAAGAAAAGAAAAGAAAAGATACATATAAAACATTTACAGATAAAATAATGAACCTTGTGTATTGGAGCAATATATGGTAGTATTAACCGCTCACAATTGCGAATTAAGCAACCTAGTAATTTGGCACTATCTTCTCTGCATTTGCTATCAGCACTGCAAGCATATTCAGATGAAACAAATAGAGCTTCAGGTACAAAGCTTGACAAAGGGCATTGACTACAATGAGAAAATGTTGAGAAAAACAAGATTAAATGACCATGATATTCCACTTTTACCTTTGCTCTAAATATGTCAATAACTGAATAAGATGGCGACGAAGTGCAGGAAGTACATATGCTGGATTTTTCTCAGATAGCCTTCCCGCAACAGAAATTGCATATTCCCGCACTTCAAAATCCTACAGAAGCAAGCACAAAGCACGTGTAACCGTGAATACCTAGCAGCACCGGCACGCAAGTCCGAATATGCGATTCATTTAAAAATAGGTGAACACCATCAAGGCATCAACACACCTCTCTCAATCAAACTTTCGAATTGGGAAAAGCAGACTAGCCATATATTTCTTCAGATTGGAAAAAGACTTGTAAACCGATGAAAAAGACTACATCCCCTCCCAAGAAATAGAGATGAACAGGCAAACAAACCAAACTATTGCAGTTTCTTGGACCAAATTGGAAACTATGCAGAAGCTCGTATTCAAAATTGAAATCTCACTCCATAGGTCCAAACACCGATAAACAAATAAGCTCTTGAAAGAAAAATATCCCTACCAGTCTGGCCATCTCACTGAATAGCACACAAAACTCCACAATGTGACGCGTGAACAGGGAAGATGTTCAGAGTCACAACCTATGTATGACAAAGTTGTTTACAAGTTCATACCTCGTCATTTAAAGCAGCAAAAATGGCACTCAAACTATCAGCCTGTGCTAGGTAATCATCAAAGCCCCCATTGCCATGTAGAGAGGAGAATATTGAATGGCGAACAGTGACATCGGCATCTGCCACAGCTGTAATAAGGAGCTTTTCCATTATCTGTGGAAGCGTTACCAACACGGAAAAGGTAAGATAAACAGACAAACATGCATGAAAAGCATGAGCTCTTGTGCAGGAAAGAAACAGATCCAACGTGAACAATTAAAATGTGAAATGACGTTTGTGCAATGAACTGCCAATGATCTAATCCAAAGTCCAAACCATGATGTAGTGAGGACATCCCAAAACCCCTGCCCTATTTTCTCGAACCCAGCCCGAACCAGGAATCCCAGATCCTCCCACGCCATGTTCCCATTGAACAGCCAAATTACCAAAACCCTTAACTACTTCAAATGAATAGCAAGGACCGAAGATGAAGAAAGAAGTAGCAGAAGAGACGAATAAGCTGTATGCACAAACTGGGTAATTTCGGTGTGGGGCGGGGAACTTTCAGAACCTTAAGGGTATGGATAAATTTCCTCTGCCTTATTCGTCATCATCTTCTCTTTTCTCAAATTCTTCTATTTTATGTGAGTTGTAGAACTAGTAAATTAAGTTCATTGGGGATGCAAATGAATTCTGCAGAGTCTAACTCTTTTTACCCAGCAATCAGAAGTTCTGAATTTTTTCCAAATATTTAAGGGGATCAGTGCCGATTTCCTAAGCACAAGGAAGAAATTAATTTACAAAGCACTAAAGCGAAACTCTCCCAGATATAGTTCCAGAAAGTAAGAAATATTGTTGCTGAAAAGGACCAATCTAGGGAAAAGCACCAAAGTGACTGCTAACAGGAAATGTACAATGACAGATAAAAACCACACCTGTTCAACAAGACGCCGCCGCTTGCCTCCAGTCCTACTGGACCTACTAGAGCTGAATTGGGTGCAACCAATCCCGGAGAACGAATTTGCTATCAATCTGCAGCAACATAAGGCAGCATCTTTTCTTGTCCCACCATCTTCATCCTCCAGATATAATACAACTGTGTCTCGTGCAAGCTCAAGAAGCTCGTGTCCCTACAACAAAAAGTTGCATCAGAGTACTGACAAAGAAAGGGCTGGAAATATCAGGAAAGGACAACTGCACAAACCTTGAAATTGAAACGAGCAAGAGTCTGTAAAGCAAGTTGCACAAGAGCAGACCTGCTAAGCTCTGTCACTTGATGAGGAACATTTGTTACAGTTCCTCGACTAACGGAAGTGGATGACCTAGCCATGGTATGGTTTGACCTTGAAAGGACATGTCGAATGCAATCCAGCAACCGATCTTGAATAGTGGGCAGCAACGATGGGATACTGAAGTAGTCACCATGAGCAATTGTCAAAAACCTCAAACGAACTAGTCAAGGAAAAGGCCTAACATACGTATTCAAGTAATCTAACCCACCTCTCAATTATTTGCTCCAGAGCCTCCACCAATGTAGACGAAAGACCAGCAGCAAACATGGCATCCAAAAGACCGCGAACATGTGGTTCCATGAGAGGCCCCATGGCTCCAGCAATGCTTCCAACACAAGCCAAAGCCTCAAGTGAAGGCCTCCCTCTACGAGGAGCGATCTACAAACCGAAGGTCATGGAAGAAGAAACCTTCTTAAAAGCTTAAACATAGGGATTACTAATAATTAAGGCAGAAAATCAATAAATAAGTATTCATTAATAAGCCATAAATAAAATTTTATTTATTATTCGGGAACTTCATTTATATTCAGGAGGTAATAGTTTTGAAACTTAACATAGGGAAGGGAAGAAGTAGAAATTGGACACATTGAAAGACAATCGACCCTTCTTTTAACAAGACAAAAGTTACATTAATCAACTATGCAAAAATGTTTAACCCTGCGCAAAACAACTCCAAATTCGTGAACCAATCTCAGCTTTATAACTTCAACATTTTGACGCTCCAGCTATGGCTATTGCCAGAAAGCAACCTTTGCGATTTAGGATCCCTTTAGCTTCAATTAGTTTGCCTCTATAACCATCTCTCTTTGCTGAATCATAGACCATTACTCGATTGACAAATATTGGAGATGTAATTTAAGCTCTTGGTTTCCATCATTGATTCTATTGTTATTGGTTGTATTATCGCCAACAAGTGGGACTAGTCAAATGGAAGAAACGTAGCCATAAGACAAGCCTTTGACGTTTCACCGAGGTAAGGCTTCTTCTCTACTCGACCATTCACTCGTACTGATGAGCTCACTAACTCTACCAGAGCTCACCCTCGGCTAAGAAGATAACAAAACCAGTGGAATTAACCAAGTGAAGAGGGTTTTGGGGACTAATCATGTATGAACTTTGTCTAGAATAAGAATTATTAAAATGAACTTACAAGCAAGCACTTCTCGAGTTCACTACAATAGTAACCATATACTAGTTACATATTGATTTTAGTGCTTCAGTTATGTTTTGATTTTTACCAAGGTAAGAAGCACTGGCAATGAGATGAAAAATAAGGAAACACAGATAAGCTATAGATCACGAGGAATTACAAGTAACAGAAATAAGGGGGACTTCTGTCATTTGATGCCCTTTGTTTTACTTTTGCCTTCTACATAAATGGCTTATGAGGAAATTCCTTTTAACATAATTAGCAACTTCTTATGTCTTATTAATGATCGATTGTTCAATCTTTTGACTAAATTATAATAATCCCTTCAACTTAAAATTAAGGTTGTGAATAGACAGATTAGAACATACCGCATCGCGTAAATGAGACATTATTGTCGGCAAATAGTGGACTAGTTCCCCATCTAAAGCACCTGCCATCTCCCCGAGAGCAATGAACCCGCTGGCCCGCTCAGCGGGTGTTTTAAGAACTTGAAGAATATGATTCATGCAAATCTGCATAAGCCACAATCATAAGCACCACGAGTGACTACCAGCGTTAAGATTAAACAGAAATCCAGAGATCAAAAATTCTCCTCTCAAATAACACCACCAAATGTGGCATGACAAACCTTGAGATAGTTCGAAACAAAACGATCTCGCAAAAAGTGTGCAATTCGAGGAAGCAGTGAAGTTATACTGAGTCGAACAAGCCTGTCGCGGTGCTCTAGATATCTCAGAACAATATCTGCAACTTCTCTGTACCTTGACATCATGAACTCACCGGTGTTCCTGCTCATGCATTAATTACAATCTTAATTGTGATCATAAATGCTAACTCTTATAAAATTGAATGTTTGACGCACTAAATTGACGTTATAAATTAGTTAGGTCTTTCTTCAATCTGGGCTGCAAAATTACTTGAGAAATCTTCTACCATCAAGTATTATTAATAGAAGTTAACTTCAAACGAAATAAATCATATACATTTAACTTGTTACCAGAAATCGTAATTTTAGTCAAATTTCATTAAATGGTAATTGCTCAAACTTTATCACACATCACCATCAGATATAAACTTAATGTTAGTATATCATAGTATCAAGCATTTGCGCATCATTTTTACCCGGTGCCACAGGCATCATCGGTCATTCTATAGGAATAAATCAGGACTGCTTAAAAATGAACATACATTTGATTTAATTTTAGTCAAAATTTTATTAAATGGTGATTCCCCAAACTTTATCACACATCACCCTCAGATATAAACTTAATGTTAGTATATCATAATATCAAGCATTTTGCGCATCATTTTTACCCGGTGCCACAGGCATCATCGGTCATTCTATAGGAATAGTTTGAGATGCAACGTAGCAATCTATACTAATATAAAAAGCCAACGCCGAGTTTGGTGAAATCAATTTTTGAGCCCGTTATATTTTCACATTTTCGGAAATATCCATCAAAAAACTGTGTATTTACTCATCTACGAGTTGTTAGGACAAATTATCATATGGGTTTATTTGTCAATAGGGATCGACTCCCACCACTCCCACTACCTCACTATTACCCCCACTACCTAAACGATTTTTTTTGACCTATTACCATGAAACCCACGTCTCTGTCTCCCTCCTAAACTACCATCATGAATGTTTCTTTCAAACCCCAGCCCACAACCTTCACCCTCCCTCTCACTAACAACTGTATTTCGCAAACCAATTTGTTCATTGTAGTACTCTGGCATGACCGACTCCTTTCTATGCTTCATGCACTGTTTGACGATTGCTTTGGCACTTCTTCACTTGCAACGTTTATTTTTACAGAAAAACAATCAGCTAAAATATTTCTTCAATCATTATGTCAGCTTCAGCTGAAGGGTTCAAAGTATCGTTGGCTCAATCATCCGGAAAATCTTAGCAATTCGAAAGTATAGCATTGGTATGTTTCTTTTGCACTTTCAAGTCTGGCATTTGTTCTTTTTATAGGTCTTTCAATTACGTACACGGATCGCGTGCGCCAACTATTTTTTCATGTAAATTTTTCATTTAGTATGGTATAATTCAAGTTTTAGCCTTAATGGCAGACGCATCGGGTGTGCCCATTTTGCTAGTATATTTAAAACCACTAATTTGATCAATGCTGGAAATAACCAATTTACACTCGTTGGGTCAATTAAAGGGATTAATGTTCCAAACATGAAATTAGAAGCACGAATTTAGAGAACATTATATTTCGAAAATATTAGCCGGCCCTGTTTAACCGGGGTAGAAATCTTGTTTTTGTTGTTGTTGTATATTAGTAACATATATTGACTTACTGATATCAATGCTTAATCAATTTAGGAAGAGAAAAATTAAGGAAGAGAACACAATGCTCCCATAATAGAAAAGTTCAACTAGAAACGAATTTGATTGATTTGGATGAAGACGGGGATAATAATATAATCTTCTTGGATATCGCTAGTCAGCACTTAAGATATGATTTTAAAGGTCTGCCGGGGAACGGGAAGGGTTGACAGTTGCGAGTTACACCACAAGTCATGATCAAAATCTCTGGGTAGATGAATCAGATCGGTCCGTGGACAAGGAATATAGAAGGGTAATGCCCAGGAACGACAGATTTGTCCATGAATCTTATTGCAATAGGATAGGAATAGCCTTCAAGCAAATCTTCAAAGGATCAAAGCTATAGAATGTTTTGAAGACATGAAAAAGGGAAAAGCAGTCAGAACAGATGGATTGGTCATGGCCTAGAAGCACTGATCGTCCAACTAGAGGGTATATGTTACTGCCCATGTCCTACATATTCTCCCGTTAGGACAGCAGAGTGCCCGCGAGTCGTTACTAAGAACCAGGCATATTCTTGGAATCTTTATAAACTTGGCATTCATGCAAGTAATAAAATTACTTCTCTTACACGTACAATCAATACTCCTATGAATTTCAAGTATTAAGCCTTTTAATGTGTTTTGACAAGGGAACAATAAATATAATCCAGCCTTTCCCAGGCAGTTATCATAATTTATTTATTTTTACTATCCCTTCGGGGGCATGTTCCCCTGATCTAACAAATTGTATCTGTGACATTTTGCCTACATTATTTTGTATTGCCGGTGAAAGAGAAACACCCAATAGTTGTCAAATGAAAAGGTCGCTTTGCCTCCTCCACATCCACTAAGAACACATGACAACTTGAAAACGATCCTCGAGTCAAAGTGACAATACCAAAATTCACCAGAGAAGAATAATAAGATGAAGTCATAGACTCGGTTATTATTGTTGGAAAGATATACATGTTGGTATTCTAGAAGATGAAGTCGGAGGATTGAAAAGAACCTATATATTTTAAATTCTGCACCAAACTCAAATGACAATAGTTCATTCAGAAAGGTGCAAGTTCATACATGGTGAGCGATAGATGGCCCTTTATAACATTGCACGGAAACTTATGGACTTTATCCTTCTCATATTCAGATAGATGCAATTGGTAATACCCAGAAGAGCAATTCGGTTGTAAGACTTGGGAATCAACTTTCAAGTCAAGAAATCGATGAGACTTCACATATAACACCTCTCAGCAACCTTTAATTTGATTGAGCAGGGAGGAAAAGTCCGAACTGATACATAGAAGAAGATAAACTTCATTCCTGTCAATTATTTATTTCTTGAATGAGCTCAACATCCAGCTGATCCTATTGTGAGGTGCTCTTTAGAAAAATTATGTTTCAATTAAAATAATTTTCTTATTTTTGCGTAAGTACTATATGTCTGAAGATTCATGCCAGAACTCTCAAGTGAAATCAAGAAAGCAAAGTATGATTATGAGGAACTTATGAAATGCAGAATTTCAGCAATAAACTTTTCAACGGACCTTAAAAGCTCGCCAACAGCAAGTAGAGAACCATGTATGCTATGAACTGGGGCATTTTTACCCAAACCATCTTGTGTAGCCTCGAACATACGATAATACCTGTAGTAACAGAAAGAAAGTTAAGCAAATGCACCGAGAAATTACCCTAAAACTGATAGGCTATACTTCCTACAGGCAAGAAGCCCCATGGCATTGAACATGTAGAGGAGCTACTGTGGGTGATCTAACTAAGAAAAACCTGAACCCTAATCGTTGAAACAATGTAACTACACCGATAACAAACCAGCTGTGTCCTCTTTGGTTTCGTCAAAAGTGAATTTAGACCCATGAACTCAAGCAAACAGAACCCATTGTTCATCACGTTTCACAGTCAACTGCATATCTAAAAAAGATATCATAACACATGATATAATGGCAGTATACAGGTCATGTTTGCTTAAATTCGGATCTGATGTACACCTTATAGATGTGCTGCTGACATGCAGATGTTCTGTTGTATTCTGATGACATGGAAGCTCTATGATCTTCAATCATAAGTGATAAGACAATTGCTCCAACTGAGGGCCAATTATTTTTTTGTTGGTGTGAGTCAGAAAATTTGGTTGTCAAGCCTTATAGCATAGGTTGATTAGTATAAGAGGATAATAATCTTGTTGGTGTTGAGCAATCTAGCTTCAAACATCCAACACTGTTCTCCGTGTGCAAGAGAGCTGTTCCACTCATTCTTCACAGTAGTATAGGCTGAACAGAGGCCCGAGAGGAGAAAATGGCATCCACTATATCAGTCCTACACTGAAAAGTCCGCTGTTCAAAAATCTGCAAATATGACCATTACGATTGTTAGAACAATGAGCATAGCATATGTTCAACATATCCGCGACTTCTTCCTTCTCTCCATATTTGAAGACTACTGCATGAGGGGTGATTCTCACTTCTCTTTCTTATTGTAGCCAAATTTCATGGCCCACAAAAATGGAATGGCAATCATGAACTAGGAAATACACAGAGCATTCTGGACAGATGATGTTTGACGCCTGAGCAAATTCAAGATGCCAAAGTAGACGGTCAGTGGTTTCCTCTTCCTCTTGACATAGAGACCTCTATTTCCAGTAGAGTGTCCACACAAACGACGACTGCCAATGGTTAGGATCTTGCCACAAAGTATAACAAATTAATCGCTGACAAAGAGAAAGATTTGACCAAGAAAATGCCTCTTATTTTGCCTTCCGCGCCATAACATCCAATCTCCTGGCCCATAGATAAGAGCAGTGAAACTAACAAATGATCAACTTCCCAACCATTTAATTCTTAACACCCCCACCCCACCCCCCGCCGCACCTCCCTTATCTTTCCAAAGGGTGCTAATTTGAGAAACAATATTCTAAGTGATGCTTCCCTGCTGTTTGGTAGTTCAGAAAGTATAAGAACTTAGCAATGAGGCCATTGAAACAACATTCATGTCTCCAGAACTAGACTCGGCCTACCACTTCCACCTTCTAGGCAATCAAAAGTTATCCCAGCAGCATTTTACTCTCTTCCACAAGCATTACACCCTTAACTATCTTACACTTCCTAAGTGGACCATATTGGGACTAATTAGTTTAATTAGTATTAATTAGTTTCAATACACCAAACCTATACTTCAACCCAGATGAATATTTCAAAGCCACGACAATTGTCCAGGTCTTTCCATTGCACAACATAAATTCCACAACAATTGTCCAGGTTACTCTCTTCCACAAGCACTACACCCTAAACTATCTTACACTTCCTGGGGGCACCAAACCTAATACTTCAACCACATGCATATTTCAAAGCCACAACATTTTTCCAGGTTATTCCCTTACACAACCAAACTTCCGCAAGCATATTCCAAGAAGAGCCTGGTGCAGAAAGTTGACAAGTCAACCCCTGAAAGAAAGTCGATTCCTATAATCGGCTTGCAGACTTAATACCAACCAAGTGGCATCAATTCCATCCCTACTCCGCCCCATATCTTATTTCTTCAACCTCTTGGAAACCGCAATGTAAAAAAAGAAACATGGTATGTTGAAACACTGGCTAGGCCAAGGTGCTGCTGAATAGATTAAGCCTTCTTTGTTAGGAATGATTGTCTCATTCAACCAAAGAGCTCTTTCTGGACTTTATACCCAATTTCATAACAAGTCTTCATAAATATAAATTTTGACCAGAGCCTCCTCAATGTAATACAACATCTTTATACTTCAATATCAAGAATGAAAATGAAGCATGCTGCCTCACAAACCTCCCCAACTAAAAGATGAAAGGGATTTGAATTTATATAGGATAGGTCCACTTCCAAACCTCAGAATACTTTAAAGCTCACATGAGGGCACCTAAGACATTCTAGCATTAATGTTATTGAACAATGAGTAGGCCTAACAGTGAGGCTACAAAAAGAAGTTCGTTGACTGATAGTTGCGGCAAATTTTGGGCCACGGGTACTAATGAGTAGGCTAAGATGGATTTGAGTACACAGCTTTGAATTTTTTAACAAATGATGAAACAATACTATTTTATTTTATCATAAATGTGATTTGGGAATGAGAAATATCTGAGGCGGCTTAGGAAAACTGTGAGCCTCTATAATAAACATGATAAAAATAATTACTTCCAAAAAATTATCACTAAATGTGTATCTGCAAGCTTAGGTGGTGTTAAGATGGAAACTCTTACCACAAAATAGATAGAACGAACTTTGCATCCTTTATTTATCACGGAAAATGTGCAAAACAGGGGAAAAAACAAGATCATTCTTCAAGATTAATTTTGGACCAAAACGGCAGAAAGAGATTTCCCAATTGTGAGATTTTGCACAAGGAACCTCTTACATTTACTTTATGTATGAACTTCAAAATATAAATTTTCAATGAGATAACAACCAGAAAACTTTGCCCAATAATGCTAATAGAAAACATGCACCATGGTGCATTATCAGGATGGGAAAAGAAAGGGAGAAAGGTGCATTGAAACCAACCATTGGACGCGCCAGCGAGTCTCACGTTTCTCAATAACACGAAGACAAGCACGCAATGCCTCTACAGCTCGCTCTCGGACAGCTAATGTTGGATCTCTCAATGCCACCCATATAGCATCCACAAATTCAGGGACGTGAACATTGAATACAGTTGAAGCATTTTCAGCCATTTCCTACAATAAAGACACATAAGTCTGATTATCCCATATGTGAGACATACTAGATCACCTTTCTAGAAATTAGGATTTTGACAACCCCAAAAGTTCCATTCTGATGAATCCAAAGCAATACTAGAGTACAATGTCATAATCAATAATGCTGAAGCAATTAATAGTCGTATGAAGGATCAATATTTTAAGCACTCTTATATTCAATTTATATAGCAGGACCAGATTACACATTTTCAGAAATATCAAACGGGCCAAAATGATGTTGGCCAACATTTTCTGCTATCACTGTTGCTAATTAGAGAAAATGGAAGAATAGTCCCTTTAGTTCCCTGAACATAGATCCATATGGAACTTTTAACTAGTTCCACTGTTGCAGGATTATCAGGTGGTAACGAATATCTCCTTCTGAGTGTGATTTCAATCCGAGACTGTTAAAGATGTGTTAGAATGTTGGAGATCCATGGCCAATTGGGGTGGAGGAGTAGACAATACTACATCTGATTCAAAATGATGAAGGATCTTCTCCAAGGTAGAAAGAGAAAAATGGTTGGAGGAAATAGTTGTTTAGCTCAGGAAGGTAATGAAGCCTTAAATAAAATAGGAACCTAAGTGTGGCAATGCACAGAATTAGAAAAAATTGAATAACTAGAGAGTTCGTGTGTTGCCGATAAAAGGAAACACGCACCTCATTGCTGCTATTTTGTGAAGGCTTACTTAACCAACCCACCAGATCATGTAGTCACCTTTATGGAGAAACTCCAACCTCCGCAATGGGAACTGATGTGGGGGTCTTGGGTGGGTGTGGTCTACTATATAGCAGAGTAACACAATGGGGAGAACCAATGGCAGCCATCAAGGTTGCAAATTATGGTTGAAGAAGATTTAGGAGACAACTACTTTTAGGATCAGGAGACAAGATAAATCAACAAAAGAACTATATGTGCAATAAATGACAATGTTAGGGACTAAGCTAAAAAATGAATTTAAGGGGCAAATAAACAACAATGTTATGGACTAAGCTGAAAATTTTGAATGTAAAGTGCATGAATTGAGAGGGCCAAATACTTATCATCGAGATTTGAAGAGTTCTAAGAACAAATAAACTGGGAATGAAAGTTTGTGACTGGAGTTCAACAATTATGCATTTATACTTGTCCTCTACAGCATAGAACTTTGTTCAGGTATAGAAACATAAAGCAAAAGGAAACAATAACATCAGTAATAGATACTAATCGAATCTTAAGAAAATATTTCAGAAATAAATGAAATATATGGTTAAAGGTGCAATGAATAGCCAGACTAAACAAAAAACATGCAAAGCAACCAGATTTGTGGAACGTGAATTAGAAATCCTACGGCTCAATAAATGTAAAACAAAATTGGTCCATCAGCACTGAGATTGTAGCACTTACTTTTAAAATCAAGACAGCAGCGAACCGACGGTACTCTATTCTTTCAGCATGAAGCCACTCCAAAGCATTTTTCACCTGATGCAGTAAACATTAAATTCTGAAACACATTCTGATACCATAGATGACGAAAAACACAACTGACCTGCCATTCAACTTCATCCGCTGTCATTGCCCCACCAGCCCTGGCCAGATGCCCAAGAACTTTACTCGCAAGGACTAATATGTCAGGATCACGCTTCACCTCAAACACAGTCCTCATGTAATTAGAGAACTTTGAAACCTTGGAGGCACTCTCACCGAGTGGCACGTCTATCAACTCGTCAATTGCCCTCAATGCGCCCATATTTTCAGTAACTTCGCTACTCTCTAATAGACTGGTAATACGATCATACAACAGATCCATAAAGCGGAAGAAGGACTCCCCACTAAGATCACGCGCTTCTTCTTCTACATGTTTTCTCAAAGCCAGTGCAGCACCATCCTGTAATTCAGACAGTGGAACCCGATGAATTTATTCACAAGAGCATGGAAACAGAAAATAAAACAAGTCAACAACATAGAACCTAAAGTGAAACAATCAATATTCTCTTAGTTTTCGAAAAATCTGACAAGTAAACCTACAGAATTCCTCTCTTCTATTCTATTGGCATCTATTGATCAAATGCAGTTTACAGTGGTGGAATGGTGGTAATCAGAAGTATAGTTCCAAACAAAAAAAGTCTCATTATCTAGCCGACATGGAAATGTTGATTGTTGAAAGTCCTGAATTTGCTCAATCCATTAATTCTCGAATTTCGGGATATATCATTCACAGCGTCGATTATTAAAAAAACAATAACGCATCCTTTATTAATTATATTGACACAAAGGAAGGCATTCAATACGTCGCCAAACACAACAGCGATCTAGTTTCCTCCCTAATTAATCCGCCTAACACGACAACGATCTAGGTTCCTCCCTAATTACTCCGAAACCAGTCTACCTACACTTAGAACACAGTTCTCTAAGAAACTGATTTGGTACATCCGACAGCAAATTTCAGGTTCCCGCTAGCTGATTCTGAAATGGTGCTTCATTAAATCTAATAAACACCTAACACAACAACAATCTAGTTTCCTCCCTAATTACTCCGCCTAACACGACAACAATCTAGGTTCCTCCCTAATTACTCCGAAGCCGGTACCTACACTTAGAACACAGTTCTCAAAGAAACTGATTGGTGCTTCATCCGGCAACAAATTTCAGGTTCCCGCTATCTGATTCTAAAACCGTGCTTCATTAAACCTAACAACACCTACAATCAAAACTCCCCTCCCTTTCCAACCTCAAAACGAAACATTTCTAGACCTAACAAAAAGCAATCTATCAAAATGCTGACAATAACTAAGCTTTGCCGTCTAATCCCCCAATCAGAAACCTACTCTGATGGATCAAGTAGAGAAAGTAGCTCAATCAAATCAACTTTCAGTAACTGAAACAGTAATCAAATTAAGAACAATTCAATTCTGATTAAGGTCAGAACATGTTTACCTTGGGGTTTGCTTTGGTACATAACTCAGCAAGCACACGGTTGAGCCCATCTAGGTTACCGGAGCCGGTGGCGGTGACCGGACCGCCGAAACGGATCGATTGCGATGTGGTCGCCATGTCTCAGCCACCTGAAAACCCTAGCACATCGATGAATTTTGAACTCTGTACACGACGATGTCTATGTGCAATTTCATGTACAGGTAGAGAGAGAAAGCTTTGTGTATGTGGAGATTGAGAAAGTCCCTTGTTGCTACTCTCTGCTTGTCGAGCAAAAACCCTCGTCACTACTGTGTAGTCGTATCTGTGATTTTTGCTCCTGAAGCTTATAACGGGCTTCTAATTGTTATATTAGCCCCTGAAGTTTCAGCTGAAACTAAATTTCGTCCTCTCTGTTGTCTGTTTCAAAAATAATATTAATATTTTATTTTATTTTTTCTAAGGAATAACAGTATCAATTTCTTCAGAAAAATTTGCACAGTACCACTTCCTTCATAAAAATATTATGTATAATGGATTCTAATACTTTCAAAATAAGTCAGTAATCGCAATTCAACGTTATAACAAATTGTATTTGTATTTAGACGTTACATTACCTTTTTTCATAGAACTTTGTAAACTTTTTGTCTATATTGAAGAATATAACTGATGTAACGCCTTCAAAAGATAGATACATATATATGTGGATTTGAAACCGATGCCTCATGCAGGGACTTCAAATCTTATTTTTTTATAATTACAATTCAACGTCATAACAAATTTTCTCTGTATTTAGACGTTACATTACCTTTTTTCACAGAAATTTTCAAATTTTTTGTCTATATTGATGAATATAACTTATGTAACGCCTTTAAAACGTATATATGTGACTCATTTTGTGTCTAGTTACAAATTTCGGGTTTTTTTTTTTTAGAATTACATCATATAGCCGAGTTCGAACTCGGGACCAGGGGTTTCAAATGGTCTACCGCTGAGCTAGTGCCTATTTGTTAAATGTCGGTTTCCAAGTGCATTAGTGAACGTCTCTACTTTTATCAAAAAATATGAGTTGGTATTTCAGTTTTCCTTAAAGCCGTTTGTGAGAAAATAAAAAAAAGTAACTATATTACAAATTCAATTAGCGGTGAAAAAAATATTGGAAGTGATTTAGACGTTACAATTGAACGTCATAACAAATTTTCTTTGTATTTAGACGTTACATTACCTTTTTACATAGAAACTTTCAACTTTTTTTTCTATATTGATGAATATAACTGATGTAACGCCTTCAAAAGATAGATACGTATATATGTGGCTCGTTTCGTATCTAGTTACAAATTTTGGATTTTCTTTTTTTTTTTAGAATTACATCGTATAGCCGAGTTCGAACTCAGGACCAGGGGTTTCAAATGGTCTACCGCTGAGCTAGCGCCTATTTGTCAAATGTCGATTTTTCAAGTGCATTGGTGAATGATATTCTTTACGTTTATCAAACAATATGAGTTGGTATTTTAGTTTTCTTTAAAGCCGTTTGTGAGAAAAAAAATAACTATATTACAAATTCAATTAGCGGTGAAAAAAATATTGGAAGTGATTTGTATTACCTTAATTTGGATGCAAAATATAGCCTTGCGACATTTTGAGGCATTTATGGATGGGTATCAATAAATGTGAGTTTAAGATTATATTAAATAGATAGTAATTTCCTCAAAAAAATATAATAAATGATTTTGTTGATAATTAATGCCAATAATTACACTATCAACAGTCATAGTCTCAACATTATTACTTCGTCAAACTTTCTACTCCCTCCATTCTAAAGTATTAGTCTTGTTTAATTTTGATTTGACTTTGACTTATGTGATTTAAGTTAATAAACGATATAAGAACTGGTCAACATTTTTATAATATTGTAGAGTCACCTTAATTGTCACACATTATCATAGATATGACAAGTTCTTGTATTATTTTTGTGAGAAAAATTAAGGTTAAAATGATTGTAAGAAGTCAACCATATCGGATAATTTGGGACGGAGGGAGCATTTAATTGGTTGTTTTTGGGACTTATTTGATTTACAATCTTTTGTTGATGCATTAAAACTTATTAATTTTCACCATATTTTAGTTTGTAGATATCTTTATTGCAAGTATATAAAAAAACTTGTGTGTCATGGTTGATATTTGAATTTTAGTCTTTGAATTTTACATGTTTTGTATGTTCTTTGCGTCCATGAGATTCACGCAATTTAGCCAAGAAAATATTTGTAATCGCAAATTAAAGCACTTAATATAACTACATGTTCAACATCAAGAGAAACATAAGATACTGGTAAATTATTAGTAAAATATCATTTAAAATGTTTGATGATAAATATAACTTTTTTTCTCTAAAATATGTCATAATTTTATATTCGGACTAATGAGTCAAGAGAGTCACAATTTATGCACGGGACTCTTGTTCTATTTAGTGTCATACATCGCATTCATTTGATAAAATCCCGTGTGTTGCAAGCTAGTGGGCACTGCTAAGTGCGTCGTGAGTCATATCTCACTTAGACGTTATAGATAAGACTTGTCTTCTCCACGTACTTCTCGAGTATTTTTTTCTCCTTCCGATTAAGTGTTTTGTGATAAAACAAAATTAACAAACATGCTTTTTTATTACATAGCTTTGTTTAAACGGCTATAAATTTTGTCCAATGAACTAAATAAATAATTGCATTGTCATACATACTGTTTTACTTTTAGGGTTATCTTCTCGTGTGTCATCTATAGCAAAACTATGAACGGAAGCTTGCAATCCGGACCGTATTGAAAAGGTTCTTAAGACAAGCATAGAAAAGTCACAATATTAATAAACAAGGTCCAAAAATTTCTCGTATTTGATAAACCACTAAATTATGGTAACAAGCACAATACAGTCAAGCATCATTTTGGATATGAAACATTTAATTTTATATTGAAACGAAATGTGTCTCTACCTAATTCTCGTATTTTGATATCGGAATGGTTTTAATTTTGTCCATAGGGAGCTACAACCCCAAACCATTAACCCAGCACGACTTATGTTCCGGCCTAATTAGAAGCTTGTATCAAATCACCTAATTACATCATCAACGTGAAATTATATGTATTCTTCAAAAAAAATTATATGTATAATGGATTATAATACTTTTCAAAATAAGTCAATAATCGCAATTCAACGTTATAACAAATGTTCTCTGTATTTAGACGTTACATTACCTTTTTTCATAGAAACTTTCAAATTTGTTGTCCATATTGATGAATATAACTGATGTAACGCCTTTAAAAGATAGATACGTATATATGTGGCTCATTTCTTATCTAGTTACAAATTTCGGGTTTTTTTTTTTTTTAGAATTACATCATATAGCCGGGTTCGAACTCGGGACCTCGTGCAGGGGTTTCAAATGATCTACCACTGAGATAGCACCCATTTGTCATATTTCGGTTTTCGAGTGCATTGGTGAATGAAATTCTCTACGTTTATAAAAAAAATATGAGTTGGTATTTTAGTTTTCTTTAAAGCCGTTTGTGACACACACAAAAAGTAACTATATTATCTCCCTCAAAAAAAATAACTATATTATTTTCTCAAAAAAAAGTAACTTTATTACAAACTCAATTAGCGGTAAAAAAAAATATTGGAAGTGATTTGTATTGCCTTAATTTGGACTGTAAGAAATATACCTGCGACATTTTGAGGCATTTATGGATGGATATCAATAAATGTGAGTTTAAAATTATATTAAATAGATAGTAATTTCCTCAAAAAAATATAGTAAATGATTTGTTGACAATTAATGCCAATAATTACACTATCAACAGTCATAGTCTCAACATAATTAATTTGATCTCTTTCAAAAAAAAAACATTATTAATTTGTCAAACTTTCTAGTCCCTCAATTCTAGCGTATTAGTCTTGTTTGATTTTGAATTTGACTTCGACTATGTGATTTAAGTCAATAAACAATATAAGAACTGGTCAACATTTTTATAAATTGTAGAGTCACCTTAATTGTAACATATTATCATAGATATGACAAGCTTTTGTATTTTTTTTTTTTTGCTGAGTAAAATCACGGTTAAAATGGTTGTAAGAAGTCAACCATATCGGATAGCTTGGGACAGAGGGAGTATTTAATTGATTGTTTTTGGGACTTATTTGATTTAAAACATTTTGTTGATGCATTAAAAAATATTAATTTTCGCCATATGTTAGTTTGTAGATATATTTATTGCAAGTATATAAAAAAAAATGTGTGTCATGATTGATATTTGACTTTTAGTCTTTGAATTTTACATGTTTTGTATGTTCTTTGCGTCTATGAGATTCACGCAATTTAGCCAAGAAAATATTTGTAATCGCGAATTAAAGCACTTAATATAATTGCGTGTTCAACGTACATCCTGAGAAACATAGGATATTGATAAATTATTAGTAAAATATTATTTAAAATGTTTGACGATAAATATAACTTTTTTTTCTAAAATATGTCATAAGAATAATGAGTCAAGAGAGTCACAATTTATACACGGGACTCTTGTGCTATTCAGTGTCATGCATCGCATTCATTTGATAAAATCACGTGTCTTGCAAGCTAATGGGCACTGGTAAGTGTGTCGTGAGTCATATCTCACATAGACGTTAGAGATAAGACTTATCTTCTCCACATACTTCTCGAGTATTTTTTCTCCTTCCGATTAAGTGGTTTGTGATAAAATAAAACTAACAAACATACTTGTTGATTACATCGCTTTGTTTAAACGGGTATAAATTTTGTCCAATGAACAAAATAAATAATTGCATTGTTGTCATATATGTTGTTTTACTTTTAGGGTTATCTGCTTGTGTATCATCTGTAACAAAACTATGAACGAAAGCTAGCAATCCAGATCGTATTGAAAAAGTTCCTGAGACAGACAGAGAAAAGTCACAATCTTAAGAAACAAGGTCCAAAAAATTCATGTATTTGAGAAACCACTAAATTATAGTAACAAGCACAACACAGTCAAGCATTATTTTGGTTATGAAACATTTAATTTTATATTGAAACGAAATGTGTCTCTACCTAATTTTCGTATTTTGATATCAGAATGATTTTAATTTTGTCCATAGGGAGCTAGAACCCCAAACCATTAACCCAACACGACTTAAGTTCCGGCCTAATTAGAAGCTTGTATCAAATCACCTAATTACATCATCAACGTGAATATTTTTTTCAGGCAGACATATAGGATGTATATAATCGGAGTTAGAACTCAAAATCAGTAATCCATAATGTTTGTTTTTATCGACATTTAAAGAATAGTTTTTTTCATAAGATCACAAGTCTTTTTTCTTAAAATAAGGAGTTGATGAATGACAAACATATATTTGTAAGTAAATCTTACACTGACTGTGAAAACAAGAGGTAGATGAATAAAAATATATATCATTATAAAATAAATTGCATTAGAATAAAATTGTCAAGCATTCTTCACTTCTTAAATTGAAATAACTTAATTTGACCGCGAGCAAGTACGGTATAACGGAGGATAGGATTATGCTCTAGCATGTTCAAAGTAAGACTATTGACGATTAGAGATAGAAATTTCAAAGGCTTTAACTTTCAGGGTGAAAGAGTAACATTTGGGGCTTGGTCGACGCAGCCAAATCGGGTCATCTCATCGTCAATGGAGCTTCAATTAATGCAAATATCTTCAATTGCCCGAGATAACTGTTTTAATTGGAGTTCCACGTATGAGATAACGGAATAAAGAGAAAAAAAATTGCACAAAATCCGCAATAGATTCGTGTTATGCGAGTTGACTGCTACCCAATATGTTCATTGTCGTGCAAACTCCGTGTGTTGCTCACTATGATCTGCAATGAGTTTCTTGTCAACCCAAACTCCCTACATACACATTGATAGTTGAGGTAAATCGCATAAGTACAATTGAGTCAGTTAAATGATATATTTTAGAGTCTACAAAGTAAATTGCACAAGAGTAAATCCCATTAAGCTATGTCACTCGATGATGATCATTTATAACAGTTCCTCGACCAACGAAAGTGGGTGACCTAGCCATGGTATGGTTGGACCACAGAAAAATGTGAGTAACTCAATTGAGAGATCGATATTGAATGCGGACAATGATGATGGGATATTGAAGTAATAATCACGAGAAGTTATCAAAAACTTCAAACGAACAAATTTACGAAAATCATAATTAAGTATCGAAGTACTCTAACAACCTCCTAGACATTTGCTAACGAGAAATGCAGTAAAAACATATATTAAATAATGTTATATCTAAAAGACAACGTAAGTGAGATTTCATGAGACGCCACGACAGTGCTTCAAACGCAAGCTAAAACATATGTGGATGAGATCTACATCTAAACAAAGGGGTGCAACTTGGGTGGGTTGATCGGGAGCTCAGCCTGAACTAAAATTGGGGCCAACACATAGTTTTCGTAATTTGGACAGGCTTGGACATAAATATCGAGCTCGAATTTGCAATTAGGGTCGGGCTTTTGCCACAAATATTGTACGACGGACTAACCCGAATTGCCCGATTTGCAACACCGCGTATAAATATTATATTTCGAGAGAATTATGTTGCATATCTGACATGCATCTGCTACTTTTCTTTTGACTACCAGTGATGTTTTTAATAAATATTTTGTTCCTGAACTAGCTGACTTGTTTTTTTCACCAACATTTTATTATCAATGTGTTTTAGAAAAGTTAACAAGATTAATGTACTGGCCCAAATTTAGCCCGAACCCGATACGAATTCGGGCTGGGACAGGTTGACGATGCTCTTAACTCATGATGGGATAGGCTTGGGTATCCTCGATAGAACCCGGGCTTGGGCAAGGAGTTCAGTCCTAATCTAAAGTACTCCCCCTCACATATGGAGCAAATAACATGCTAGTACGCTCGACGGTTTATTTTAAAAACTTAAATAATATGATTCATGATCCATACAAATTTTCATAAGCCACAATCGCAACCTTTGAGATTAAACATAACTTATGAAATTGAATTATCTTATTTGATGCAGTAAAATACCATAAACATTGGGACGAAGAATCTTTTGATAGTTTTGTACCAAGCAATCTTGCATACATTTTTTTGATACAAGTATGTAGTAAAAATTTATTTAGTCGAAATAGCTAGTTGCGGTGATGTAAATATCACAAAACATAATTGTAACTTGGGAAATGCTAAACGTCGCCCTTTTTTCTTCACCATTCAAGTTAACTCTTTATGTGGATGTTTTTTATTGGTGATGTGATTATGGATTTATCTTAAAATATTGACATATAGAAGGTGAACTTGAAGGGTGAAGAAAAAAAAGTGAAACATAGCGGCCCTCTTTCTACTTTTGTGCGTTGACATCATAAACTCATTGATGCTCTTGGTCATACATTAATTACATTCTTAACTGTAATAACAAATTAACACATCTATAGAATGGTACGCTTGAAGTACTAAATATACCTTACAAATTAGCTAGATTTGACTTTCAGTAAGGTTTGCAAAATCGATGAAAAATCTTTTACCATTAAGTATAACTAGCAGACCATGCGTGCATTGCACTGAATCATAAGTATTATTTAACATATGTAATATCTCTGTAACAAAAAAAATGCTTAATTACTATAAGTTAACAAAGACAAAATATATCCACACAGACATTCATCAAAGCCAAATATTTAACTTGCACAAGGAAATGTATGGTTAAACTATAAGCTCCGAGAAATTAATTTTAAGATTTCACAATTTTCTGAAAGAATATCTAAGACACTTTCTTTGGATCTAATGTTCGACACCATAAATGTTCATGAAATATTTACAAATCAAATTGTGTATTTGCTTTCAGAATTTGAGTAGCCATGTAAGAGAGATGGATTAGTCTTCTCGATTACTCAATCTGCCATCATTCTATATAATCCATAAGTAAACTATGTGTGCAAGCATTAAACAGAAAAACAGTTGATTTTTTAAAAGAATTGGCGCTATAATTCACACTGCATCATTAGATTTTTTTCCAATCATTGCGAATCCTACTATACATTTTCATAGTGTTGCTTTTTAATTTTAACCCCTAAATGAACAAAAAATTATGCTACAAAATGTTTATAGTTAAATAGTGATGTTGCCCAGGGGAGGTAATGTTGTTCGACCCGAGTAGAAATTCGAGCGATTCAATCCGAATGGATCAAGTCTCTATTCGATGTGGATATTTAAAACAAAATGTGATTGAATCAGAATGTGGATATAGCAGGATGTACGACCCAATTTATATCACAATATATATATATATATATACAACTATATATATATATATGCACACTTTTCCCATGATATTTGGGTGTATTACACCCTTCGATGATGTTACCTACGTTTCGGGTGGATTCGAGTTTGTAATTGTTCGGAGTTAGTATAACCAATGTACAATCTATTATAATTATTCCCTTTTGGTGGATTTTTTTCATTTACTTAATCCACGTCTGATTCCAAATCAAGACCCGATTCGTTTTATGCAGCCGCGGGGTTGGCCGATTGTATATAGATGCCGCAAATTAAATCCGATATAAATCTAATAGGAAATTGGTTAACATTTGATAAGGTTCGGATCCGTTTAGTGTACGATCAAGATCGAATATGGATCCGACCATTCATGTTCGGATTCGAAACCTACCTGAAACAACCCGGATCCTACGATTCCTGCTAGTACAACTTAACGATAATTCAAAGAATACTTTATTGAAATAAAAGGAGAAAACCCTCCTTACATTATTGTACGGAAATGATGAAACATTGTCTAAAAATTTAAACGGGCAAGAACTACGAAAGTGTTTGCTAGTCGATCCTAAACATTCACTTGAGCGCTCGTTCCACCTCAGCTAGCTTATTCACAGCCTGCGGGTTTTCAAATGGCAAAAGTTGTCGCAGAAAAACGTTTATCAGTGAAAACTGAGTAAGTATATATCACAATATGTAAAACACAATTTTGGCTGAAAGAATAAAAATAATGTAACTGAAGAGATTCCACATTTTAACTTATTAGTTGAGCTGGGGCGTATTAGAGCCCAGCGAGTAACGAATGCCCACTGAGAGGTCACGATGCAATAATATCATCACAAAGGTACCTCTTGGGATATCACTGTCCATCCGAATTCACCCAGAGCGTTTATAGGTAGCCCGACACTAACCCACTCATCACATAGCTAAAGGACCTTAAGTGTCGACACCCCTATACAGTTGTGACCCACACATGCATAGGTAGTACTCTATAGCTTTCACAATATAAAGAAAATCCCATATAGGGTAGGGTATGAAACCCTAGGAGGTCGTCTCACGTGCGCCTCCGGCAGTAGCCTTCACACACATCCTCTGTACATCGCCCCATTTCATTTATCGTTCATTAACATTTCACAAGATCATTATAGAACCATTGGTTCGAAATTCAGAAGTTACCACATATTTTTTAAAAGATATTTGCAAGAGAGATTCTAAATATTCAAGACTTTAAACTGTTGTTTGAAACACAAGTAACACACGCCAAGACACATTTTGATAGTTAAAGTATTGTGCGCATAAACTTACCTGAAAATGAGGTGAGAACTTCACGCACACAAGCTACCACTGAACTAGTAGTAGGGGTCCTCGATGAACTCGCCTCCTACGAACTCGGTATCTACAATCATCACGTAATCCTATATTAACACATATACATCACACGACAAGTTGCAATTAGATTGTCCTATATGAAATGCAAGTGTAACCCCCCATACTCCCCCAAACAAATTATATAAATGTGTTAGTTATAAACATAATTTTAGAAAAATATATTTGATTTAACATACAAGATAATTAACTGGGAGAATTCAATTTGCGGTATATGGAAAAAGGGCTAATTAGTTGTTTAGAACACAAAATATAATATTATACTTATATTTAATAAAACACTATTTTAAATTTGATTATAAAGTTGTATATATACAAATCTAGAAAAAAGGTGTATTTATATTTCATAAGATATTGAAAAAACTAGTTTGCATCATGCAAAAACAATTTAACAAGTATTTCGATAATATATATAAGTAAAACAATTTGTTAAAAGATATATAAATACCCACAAAGTTAATAACATACAAATGGTCACCCCACTGCTTCATAATAGGCAGGATAGCACCCTCAGGTTTCAGATCCAACAAAATAACCACCCATCGTTCACGAAAAGACACTTTCACCCCCATAGTTCACACATACGTTCATACTTATTCTTTTTCCCAAATGAACAACATTGATCAACAACAAAACCCACCATTTCTTTACCCAGTATCCACTGATCTAACATGAAATCAAGTATGGGTTTAAACAAAATAACTAAGAAGGTTGAAGGATGAGGATTGAAGCAACAAATCAAAACAAGAGTTAATAGTGTTACCAATTGATGGGGACGGAGACGAACAAGGGAGACGGCGACGGTGGTGATGATGGAGATGTAGGGTTTTCATCATGGATACGCAGCGGAAAAGATAAATTATCCATTCAATACCCTCCAAGGATCACAGGAAGAGAATCATAACGATGGTAAAAGAATAATCATGTTACACACCTTAGGGTTTTTCATGTGATGACTTGTAACGTGAATTGTGTCACGTCTCTACGGTTAACCCGCGCCTAGAGTTGAGATATAGATCTTCCTATGCTAGCATGGACCGAAGGAAGAGGAAGAAGAAATCACACAACCGGGTAACAAAGAGGCTTCAACCTCCTTGGTTTGGCCGACGGGGACGGGCGGCGCAAGGAATCGGGTTCGGCCCTCTTGTTGCTTGCTCTCTCCTTTGTTCTCTACCACTCACTTATGTTATGAGAATTAGTGTGGAAAGGAAGCTAGGAGCATCCTTTATATGGTCCAACAACTCCTTGTCAACTACCTAAAGGCCCTTCCTAATCCAACATGGATTCGGATTAGTCCCTTCCTTGCATACTAGTCCTACTAAGTTTGCAAGGTGTTGCAAAGTGATCCTTCTAATTAATTAATCATATTAATTAATTCCCAAATCTAGTTCAACTCTATCTAGCGTGTGACCCCATAGGTTCTATCTAGTAGGTAGTAACAATTTGCTAATATGGAGCGGTCTCTAGCAAGACATCCATTCTAGCCAACTAATAGAATAGTCATCCGACAAACCTTGTGCAAGTAATTGTCACATCCCTTTGTCTCTATATCCGGATTGGACACGAGACATATAAGTCACACTCGTATATCCAATCCATAGTTTCTCGATCCTGGGAATAGCCTTATTCGTGCAAATTAAAACAATATCCTGTATTGATTTATTTGAGTCTGACCAGACATTCCATAAGTACTATCCCTCGAGTGGCCTTGAATATTTGCTCCCGTTATGTGGAAGGGACGAATTCTATCTACGTCTACAACAACTTCTAAGCTTGCTTCTTATTGTATCCGGTACACGCCTTTATAGCTACCCAGTTACGGTGTAGCGTTTGACGCTCCAAAATCACAATAATCCACAACTAGACAATCTAGTGACTTGAAGTCTAATGATTACAATACCGTTGTCACCACGAGAAGCGCTTGTGACTCCACATAACATGTATGTAGCCTTCTCAGAGATGGGTAAATCCAGTGCGCCATTACCCTTAATGCACACCTGTGTGCTGGATCATGATATCTCCATATCAATTCAACCTCATACTAGTCTATAGATGATGTCCAATTAATCATTATATTGGACTAGTGATATTTAAAATAAATAACACAATTATAAATCTAAGAACTTTATTATATTAAATATCTAATAAATAATACAATGAATGTTCTAGCCAAAAACAAGTTCATACTAAACTAGATTACCTCTAGGGCATCTATTCCAACAGGAGAGCCCGTCGCTGCTGCTGTAGCTCGCCTCCTGGGTTTGCCAGACGGAAAGAAAGGCAGGACAGATAGGCGGCAGGGGAGAGAGACGGCGCAGGGAGGCGGTGGTGGCGTCGGCGATTTGAGCGGAGGAGCCGGTGAACGGCGTTGGGCGGTTCGCCGGAGCTGGGTTCGGCTTTTGCCGGGCTTGGGTTCGGCCGGCTGCTGGGTTCTTCTCGGCGCACACACAACGCAGAGAGAGGGAGAGAAACAGAGTGAAAGAGAGAGCGAGAGACAGAATGAGAGAGAAAGAAAGAGGGTGCGAGAGGTGGGTTTGAAACTCATCGGAAATTAATCTAGAGAAAAATCCGGATTTGTTTTGGGAATCAATTTTGTCAAATTGATTTCTTTGGGATGGAGAATTTTGATTCATGGCGGGATTGGGTGAATCTGGACGAAAAATTGGAAGGGAAGGAGGTCAAAATCTTCCATTGCCGTGGGGGCAATCTCGCCGGGAAGTTAGCAGAGAACTTCTATGCAAAAAAAAAAAAATGTTGAAGATGATTGTGGTGATTGATTGGGTGTGGCTGGTGTACCACCCCACCCGGTGGTCCGTCACGTAATATTAATAAAAGCTATAAAAAAACATCTCACGACCCGCTACACTTCACTAACAGTTATACACCAAACTAACTAAAAAAAAACTTTTGATAAAAATAATATATTAATAACAACTATAACATTACTTTTGACACAAATAAAAATAATAATACTTATAGCAATGGTAATTATAATAACGATAATGATAATAATCATAATAATAATGTAACTAATATAAAATTATGAAAAGAAAGTAACTTTTATAACTTCAGATAACGGCTCGAAAAATTCGTTAAACTCCAAGAATACCCCCTAAAAATACCGGGGTGTTACTCTACCCATTGTCATCCTCATAGAGAATTACATTACTCTATTCTTTACATGAAGTAGGTTTACCGATCTGTCCAATTTTAGTGTATGAACAAAGCAAATATATGTAAGTAACTTGAACTATCAAATACATATAGTTGAAAGCGTGAAATGATACAAGATGTTATAAGATAGGCGAAATAGTAATTTTGCATAAAAGATGCTTGGAGTTGAAATCAATGTCCTGGAGTTTTATTTGGATAATTGGGATCTTAGTAAGCTATTTTGAGTTATGGTTGACCCAGTCAGCTACTGGGAGTCTTTTTATAATGTTGCTAAACTTTAGGGGCCAGAGTGATAATAACTACAAGTTGTAGTTTGCTAACCATATGACTACATGAGAGTATTAATAAGATAGTTTCTTACTATCAAGCATTGTTGACTTGTTTAGGGAGGTCATGCCGAGTTAGGGGCCATAGTGCAAATTAACCAAACTTCAATAACTTAGGTGCAAATACTCAAAACTAGAGAATCAATCTTAAGGAAATAATTTGGAAACTTAGTAAGTCACGAGACAGTCCAACTGGGCATAATTGAGGGATTCATGAGCAGTCAGGGACTGTATTGACAAGACTGAGACTTCATGGGCTAGATAATAGTTAAGGGCTAGTCAGCCTGCATAACACCTGCATTTGTAACCTGCCTCACTATTGGGGACATGTAATGATAAGTATATGTACATTTTTGTGTGTAGAGATTGCAGGGATAGCGAATTAGCATCGCTGACCAGGATTACTAGGCAAGCTACCGGACAAGCATATGAATGCTTAGTTGGCTGGCAGGCTACCTAGCAAGCATTCTTCTAGACATATATTTGAAAGCGTGATATGATTCATTAATTCTACAAAACCGTTATGATTAAACTCCTTTCCGAGAATTTCCGTGCTTAGTGGAGGACATCTCAAGAGAGTCTGGAGGATACAAGTGTAGTTCTCCAGCACTCTAGGATGGAGGTGTTATTGTTAGTAAGAGTCTTGAGGATGTAATTTCGAAGAAAGAGAGAGGGAGAGTGATAGGGGTAAGAACGGAGTAATTGACTTCACGGTCTGCAACTGAACTAGATAAGAAAATACAACATTATCTAAACAAAATAAGTATTAATAATGTAAAAGTTACAAAAATACCTAAATTCTTTTGAAATTGTGTCAACCCCACAAGTGCGACCCTAAGCAAACAAATAACTTGCATAACATTTCGGCCAACCCTGGTGCCTGTTGTGGTTGTGGAGATTCGTGTTGGCAGTGTTTTGGGTGAAGATGAAGCGACATAATCATATTGAACATCGGATTCACTATGTTAGGGTGTTGGTAGAGGAAGAGGTTTGGTTGGTGTCGGTGCTGGAGGTAGAGATAATGTTTACAGTCCTATTATCGTCGAAATCTGGCATTGATTGACGAAACCTCGTTACATAAGTGGTGATATGGTGCGTGGTGAATACAGTGTTGTTCTAAGGTGTCTACAGTGACTACACCACACCAAAGATGCTCAGATCTTAACACTTAACTATCCGACCGGTTCGCCAGTCCGTTGGAAGACAGGACATAAACGAGAATCACCGCAGAGAGACTAATTGAAAAGAGGAATACCTTCAACACATTTGTTTGGTGGTGGATTCGTCGAGAACGCGATGAATGTTCTCATCGGTTAGCTAGACATGCTTTGAATGTATGTGATGGGAAATGGGAAAGCCACTTTCATAGCTGGCTTAGTTTTAATGATGCAGTCCCCACGTAACTCCTTCTTCCTAGTAATAAAAACTTCTCTGAAAAAAAAGGTATTTACAGTGACTTGCGGTGTTGAAGATTCAATAGGCAGACGGGCAGGTGGGGCAGTAATTCCCACATCCAATAGGGGGTTTGCATGATCATTCTAATGGTAGGGCGGGCAATACGGGCCTAAAACATTTTAGTTTCGATCCCACAGTCAAGACTAACGACAGTAAGGGTAAGGGGTGTAAGTGTCTTAACATTTGGCAATTAGAAGGTGTAAGTGTCTTTATCCAAACAAGAGGGGGTGAAAGTATCTTTGTATCAAATCTGAGGGAGGGGGGGGGGGGGGGGAAAGTGTCTTTACATAAAGGAAGTGTCATTTACATAAATAACAAAAATAGGCCAAAACCCTCCTTTTAACCCCACCGTCCAGATAACACCCACCCCTCTCATCCGAAGTCAGCCATGTCCCTGTTCCTCCGATCCCTCCCCATCGCTCTGCACCGTTCCAAGCCCTTATCATACATTCCACTCCTCTACCTCAACTCATCAAAGCTCACCAATTTCACTCCACATGTAAGCAGAATCTCTTACTCTGCTTCTGCTTCACCAACTCCATATACTGCCTCAGAACCCAAAACTTACACCCACAAAGACCCAGAAACTCCACTCAAAGACTCTCTCGAATGGGTCAGTCGAACTGGGTTGTGCGGCGAATTGACGGAAAACGACGTCGGCAAAAGGGTTCGGCTCTGCGGCTGGGTCGCGCTTCACAGAGTTCATGGAGGGCTCACTTTCGTCAATCTGAGAGACCACTCTGGGATTGTTCAGGTTCGCAGTATAAAGTATAGTGATTCTTTAACTGAAGGCTTGTGATGTATAGATAGTGATAATGTATTGAGTTGAGCTCAGTTGGAGGTCAATTATATGATATATTTTGGTGTAAAATGACATCATTAATTGATACTAGTACTCAACAGATTAGTGCTAAGAAACCCATTTTGATCTTCTTTAGAACACAGTCTGCACTTATCTACATTATAAGCTGCTATGGGGAATAAGCTATCCCCCAAAATGTGACATGTGGAATAGCTTATCCCCATCTATATAACAAGCTTTTATGGGAATAAGTCATCCTCAAAATACGATACATGGAGTAGCTTATCCCCACCATATCCTATGAACTTCATAATAAGACAATCTCAAACATTGAAACTAAGGGAATTATCATTGTTTTGTTGTGGTTGTGCCCTCGGGCACGGGATATGCACTAGTTCTAATAAACAAAGAAAGACCATGGTTTTGGAACTGATTTCAATCCCATGTGAGAGCTGCGGGAAGTGATGACACTAGAATGTGATACTAGTGGGAAGGGTAAAGAATTCGTGTTGCAGAACCCTTTGTTACTACTAAGATTTATGTGTTTCACCCACAAGCTTTCCGTTAGTGAAATTTGTCTTAATTTGATCCCGAGTTTTATGTCTTGATTGGATTGAAAGACAGTTATTAATTTCATCCTTGAAAAAGATTTGTGTGTTTCACCCACATGGTATTTTTGATTTTATCATTTTTGAATTACGTAATAATGTTTGACAATGTGTACTCTCAGGTTACGACACTTCCTGACCAGTTTCCTGATGCACATTCTACTGTAAATGACTTGAGGCTTGAATATGTGGTTGCCGTTGAAGGTCTTGTTCGATCTAGGCCAAGTGAATCCACGAATAAGAAAATGAAAACTGGGATGATAGAGGTAATTGTCATTTTCCTAAACAAGAACTTATCTTGTCAGGCTCGTACAGGAATTACTGGGATCTATTCTCCAGAGTCTTTTTAGTTTAGTTGCCTAATGTCTACACATAATGAAGTGTTGGTGTTTCCTACCCTTCCATGAAGTAAATTGATTGTTCTCATGTATCCAGATTTCACTGTAATACGGAATGTTTGGTAAATGTTTTAACTTTAAGATAACTTCCAAGATCTAGTGAAGAAAAAAGATGTTAAGAGTCCAGTGTCAAAAGGTGTTGCAGCCAAAAGCAATTGATGCGACAGTTTTTTAGTTGTTGTTCAGTACTAGTTTCAGCTTTATGAAATTTAACTTTAAAAGTAGGACGATAAATTGCTAAAAAGCAGTTGAGAAAAGAGCTTCATTTTCATAGCATTCTTTACATTCAACCACTTTTTAAACTACAGATTTCAAAGTTTCTAACATATAATTTCTGTCCAAACGAATATTGTACATGCCACCAAAATCCGTCCGTTAGCAATCACCCTCTGAGTTCTGAATTCAAACTCAAAGCAAGTCAAATGGTATTATTATTGTTGAGATCACCTATGTAAGAAATTGTGGCTTAGGTATAATATTCCTGCATGATTTAAAATACGGCTATTTTACTCGCTGATCCAACTGAAACAGCCATACATTTCCTTTTTATGAACTCCAAAAGTGAACCGGATCAGCACCTTTCGAGTACTACTAGTTATTACTGTATGCTAATCATGCAAGTTTAGTTTGGAGTTTCTCGCTTTGCTCTTTCCTCCAGATATGTCCACTGCAAGTAGTACTCTTCTCTAAGAAATAATTTGTGTTCTTAAGTAGGCCTGTAGCTCAAAAAGTAATTTATCATGACATCCTAGCCTGGGTAGGTACAAGAGAGAAGATCTTTATACGAGTAAGTCTGCATGCATCCATATAAGCACGTCTGATGCAATCCAAATAGTTTCACTCTTTTTCAATAGTGAATCAGTTTTCTGCTACCTTTTTTCAATTCCTCAACTCCCCTGTGCTTATTTCCTTTAAGTCCTGGCATTTTTTAGCCTTGACATTGCTGTAGCTGTGGGTGCCAGGTTACTGCTGAGCATGTTCAGGTATTGAATACCGTGAGATTGAAGTTACCGTTCTTGGTTACTACCTCAGATGATGCTAAAGATTCTATTAAAGAGGAAATTCGCTTGAGGTAACTAGCTAGCTTTGACGTTGGTTAGTAACACTTCTTTCTTGTTGTCTGATGACTGTTATTTTTTTCACTGGTTAGCTCGTCACTCGAGCCCACAGGGACCTCTGTTTTTACTCTGTATCTTCAACTCTTAAGTTTGTTGAACTGCTTTTTAGTAAGAAGGCACTGGAGTTATGCACTATCCATTTTCGATCCACTATCATGAACGTGAAGCACACAATACCTTACCGCAAACTGATAGCTATGTTGGTGTTGTGCTGATTAAAGTATAAGATTTCCTTTTAGTTGTTTGATATGCTAATGCCTCCTATACAGTAGTTGTCCTAGCAAATTCTTTAGTCAGCTCCTACTAACATTTTTTAATATATGAAAATAGGCAGCAGCCTCTGAATTATTTGGAGATATATTTTGGTTGGTTACCATGTTAATCTTCTGATTCTCTAACTTTACTAGCTTCAAAGATATTTTAGTGCTCGTATTTCTGAAATTTGACTCGAGGTATAATATTACTAGATCAGTTTTGGTAGTTGGGGGAAGATATGTGATCGCCTAAAACTCATTATACTGTCTATAGATGAACTTTCTTGTGATGGCGTAAAACTTTTTCTTTGAACAGTCTGATTTTGGTTAAGTTCTAAAATCTCAACATCACACACCTTTGTTTTTCTGTTGGCACTGTATCATTATCTTTATTACAAATGTTAAGTGTAATGTAATTATATTTATGTCGTTAGATACCGTTGCCTTGATCTGCGCCGGCCACAGATGAATTCAAGCATAATGTTGCGACATAAGGTGGTGAAGCTTCTTCGAAGATGCCTAGAAGACACCCATGGTTTTGTGGAGGTATTGTTACGGAAAATTCTTACACATAATGAATTTTTCTGTTTGATGGCCTTTGTATTCAGTGGTCTTCCATCATGCTTCTTTTTGATCCTGACCTTTCGTGGTTGTAAGGTAGATTGAGACTCCAATACTCTCTAGATCTACTCCAGAAGGTGCTCGAGATTACTTGGTGCCTTCAAGAGTCCAGGTATACTGCTCTAGTCAGTTCTTCCATTCACATTTAGTTTGTTGCTTTTGCTGTTTGGTTCCTGTTGGAACATTTATTTGGGTATTTCAATTTCACAGCTCCGAACTGTTACTGAATACTTCCATATCTCTTTACTTTCGCCTGCTAGTAACCATTCCCAACTTCGATTGGGGGAATGAAATGGGTTCTAAAATGTGGGGAACCTGAAATCAATCAACATAATATCTCGCATGTATAGGAATTATCCAGGCTGATGCCTTTTTCGTATGAGGTTGTTCCTTTGATAAAAGTTTGATAAGACCCTAATACATGTTTATAGTGTTTTGTTAATTCACTTTTATAGGGCCATTTTCTGTTCCATCCTACTTCCGAGACCCGGATATATGTGTGTGTGTGTGTGTGTGTGTGTGTGTGTCTGTATGTGTTAATTTCAGTTGCTCTGTATATTATAAATGGAACACCAATGAATTAGGTTTTGCTCATCCCTTCATGGCTCTCTAACGTGACTTCCTTAATGTGTATTTTGAAGCCAGGAACATTTTATGCCTTGCCACAAAGCCCTCAATTATTCAAGCAAATGCTAATGGTATCTGGTTTTGATAAATACTATCAAATAGCAAGGTAGGTTTTTTGTGCCTGTTGGGGTCATATTTGTAGTCTATGCTTTGTTTGTTGACTCATGAGTACCAATAAAATCTCCTTCTCGGGGAAGTAATGATTCCATATCATTACTCTATTCCTGTTTGCAACTTCTATTAGTAAATACACTCGACACATCCAATTATACTTACTACAAGTACGCAAGTTTGTCTGGAAACTGAATTCCAGAAGGGTCTGAGGAGTGATGACTCTAATCTTTAATGGGTATTTCAAGAAATAAATAAGTCTTCTATTAGAAGATAGATGAGTACTCCGAGTCTCTGACCACTCGTATCTTAACAAAAGTTTTTTTGTTCGCTTTCTGTGCAGATGTTTCCGGGATGAGGATCTTAGGGCAGATAGACAACCTGAGTTTACACAATTGGATATGGAGTTGGCTTTCACTCCATTGGAGGACATGTTGAGGCTCAATGAAGACTTGATCAGACAGGTTTGCAAGTTTTCCCGTGGTATTAAAGATGCTATATAATTAGGTCTTGGAAGTAACCTAATCAAAGATTATGAAAAAGGATTTCAGGGATTTGGACATTAGGTGCTAGGTGCTTGCATCTAGGGCAGGATAACTTTCTTTGTTATAACTTGTAAGGCCTGCATTGAGGTGGAATGGTAAAAGCATGTCTAAAAATCCGGTGATTCACACGGAAATCTTTTGGATCAGAGAAATCATTTGCAACTCCCTCATAAGTGACTTCAGTTTGAACACTTCTACTATTTTCTGATTCACCTAATATCGGACTAGTCTGAACTTGATTGTAGTAAGGAGCCTATTGAGCGATGAATCAAATTGGTTCCTGGTGGCCAACCCAGCACCAGAGCCGTCCAATATACTACCGGTCTTTGCTTGTCCATCTTGGGTTGGCTTTGTTTGGTCCAGATTTCTGTTTGGGTGGGACAAAAGACCGACTGGATTTAGCTTTTTTTGTGGGCTGTGAGCCTTGAGAATTTTCCTTGAACATTTCTGCCTAGTAAGTAGAGGATAGAGTTTAGATAGTGATTGTGGGTAGCAAAGTAGACCTTTCTAGATGGCTTAGTTTATCAACAGTTGGCGCACAGAGTTGGCCTTCCTGTAAAGTCAGGGTCTGGCCATCAGGGTTTCAATTTCTGTCATCGCACCCTGTCAAGTCTGTAAATTTTAATGAAAATAAGATACTCAACAAGATGTTGCAACTATGATCTGATAAAACAAAATTAAGTAACAAAAAGTAGATATAAAAACAATTATTACCAACGAGTTTTAAGATATCTACAATTTTGTACTTGAATGTTGTCCCTAAAAGCACATCAATCAATGTAATGGGGGGGGGGGGTATTTGGATATTACCCATTAATCATATGTTATTCTGGGACAGTTTTTTTAATATTCAGAGGGGAACAATTGGAAATAAAAGTTCAATTGAAGGAGGAATTTATAATTGCTGGAAAGTTTCTTTTTCTTTGGGTGGGGGCAACTGAACCCTGGTGCCCCCCCACACCTCCGCCCTTGCTGACCATAGCTCAGATTGAGGTGATGAGGGCAGATTTAAAGAGTTGTAGCGGAAATTATAAGTGAAGCGAAGCACTGTTGGAATGTTCTTTAGGAGAACTCCTTCACAAGAAAAGAGATTTGATACCATGAGAGAAGGTGAACATGGAAGTTTTCTTTCAGATTTTTTGTGAAAGAGAGTAGAAGATAAACAAAGTAATTGCGATTCTGCACATCATGACCCAAAACGGAAAAGTATAAGGCATTTCGGTCTCCATCAAGTAATTTGCCAGATAAATTTAGGAATCACATTTTCTTTGCGTAATATCCTATTTGGATTCTGGACTTCCCTGTTGAAGTAAATATTGACATGGTTTTGAGGAGATCCATATGTTGGAGCTATCAGTGTGTCTGGGAATCTGTGATATATAGTAGCTTTTCCTAAAGGGTTTGTGCAGATTACCTCTAACACTCACACTAATGGAAGATGAGTAGATTAATCATGCCCAATTTCGCCAGTAGGTTATATGTACTAAACTACAAAGCCATTATATATATTCATGCAAGTTCCAGAAAAATGTACCATTGATATCTGTTAGTATTCTACCATGATCTCAATATAAAAGTAACATGCTGGTAGGGATCTAGTTCTACAAGTTCACCTATTGACAGCTCCAGTCAAGTTATTGAATGCATTCTGTGCCTTCTTGAATTTCTTTATTGCATTCCAATATCAAATTGGTTTATATGATTGGTTTGTTTATTATAGGTGTTTCTGGAGATCAAGGGAGTTCAGTTACCCAATCCTTTCCCGAGGCTTACATATGCAGAAGCAATGCGTCGATATGGTTCAGATAGGCCAGACATCCGGTTTGATCTTGAATTAAGTGATGTAATGAATGCTTCCCATTCTCTTTTTTTATTTTTTATTTTTCTTGTTTGTTCTGCCATAGTGGTGGTAGAAATTAACATGCATATTGAACTTGAAGTTGTGGCATCATGAATCTTAGTCTCTGTTGTTTTGTTTTCCACTGACTTCGTCTCTGATCTTCCAAATGTAATTATATTGGCTCTTAGCATTTCAAATGAATTCACTTTCACCTTCTCAGATTATCGTTTGTGATGTAAGGTTTTTGTTATTAGGTGTTGATGATCGTCCTACTCTCATCCTCCAGTAGACAGTCTATTCAGTGATCTTAACTTTGTTATATTATCAGTTTGGAATGCCTATTGCGTAACTTTGTTCTGCTCCTTCATATTGTGTAACCTGTAGCAGAACATGCTTTAACGTCTCTTTCAATAAGAAATACACATTTTATTGACCCAAGTAGTATCTTGTAACAGCAAAGCATAAGGCAACCCTAGGATTAAGGTTGACACCTGAAGTAAATACTTCCAGTGCCTTGTAGGTCTTGCCAGTTCCTTTTTAGACATGTGCTCTGTATTTCCTTGACTTTGCTCTTTAAAGCCTATGACCTAGGGACTTATGCAGCAACTAGTCCAATTTGCACGAATGGTATACAATTTTCTTAATATCTTTGTTGAAACTGCAGGTGTCTGATATTTTCTCAGAATCGTCCTTCAAGGTATTTACTGATGCCCTTGCAAGTGGGGGAATTGTGAAGGCCTTATGTGTGCCTTCTGGAGCAAAGAGTTATTCAAACACAGCCCTTAAGAAAGGTGATATCTACAATGAAGCAATAAAATCTGGTGCAAAGGGATTACCTTTCCTCAAGGTGTTGGATAATGGTAATGAGCGAGTTTAAAGAATGCCTTATTTTTGTGCAGAAACACCTGTCCTATACTGACAGTCCTGTAACCGTTATTTGTAGGGGAAATTGAGGGTATCCCTGCTCTTGTATCAAGTTTGCAGCTGGAGAAAAAGCAGCAACTGTTGACACAATGTTCTGCCGGAGCAGGTGACCTTATTCTGTTTGCAGTTGGCCACCATGCCTCCGTTAATAAAGTATTAGACCGGCTACGGGTGTATGTAGCAAACCAGCTGGGTTTGATTGACCAGGTAAGCTAGCATTAAGCTTTAACACAGAATGTTTCGATCTCTCTCTCTCTCTCTCTCTCACACACACACACACACACACACACACACGCACACACACACTCACTCTCTGTCCCGTCTGTTTGTCTGTCTCACATTTTGTTTTGTTTATTTTTGCTTCTCGAATGTAGTCGAAGGATTCGATCTTGTGGGTGACTGATTTCCCGATGTTTGAATGGAACAGTTCAGAGGAGAGATTTGAGGTATGCACTTTCACTCCCTGCAGGGTTTAAATGACATGATTTCCGTTCAAGGAGGATTTCTCTGTACTTAGAGTTGGTATTTAGGAAAGAGATGCAATTATTTGTTTGGGGTCTTCGAAATTATGTATTGGAACACAAAATTTACCATTTGCGACCGAGACTCACAAAGTGTCATTTGTGGAGGAAAAAGTGCAATTCGTTGGACCCCCAGGAGTAAGAAACCTTCATCTTGGCTAGTGGCGAAGCAAAAAATCACACTAGCCGGGGCAAAAAAAGCAAGTCAAATTATTACGAAGTTAGCATTATAATATTTGATTCCAGTTGGGGCAATAATGTATATTTCACAAGGGTACGTTTGTTAGAAAGCTATGAGAAGAGGGGTATTATTGATTTTTAAAAGGTCATGGGTGGCAATTGCCACCCCTTGCTCCTCAGTCCCTCCGCCACTGATGTTGGCACAGTGTCGGTGGCGAGTACCTAGCTACCCTATTTCTCCCTAAGTTTAAAGTTGCATGAGCTTTGTTGTGAAACTAACTTCACAAGTCTTCTCTGTTCAGTATGATATTGGATTCTTATATTTCTTGCAACTGACAGAATTTACCATGCTTCTGTCCTTTTTCACTATCGACTCTGTTTCGTGTGCAATTGAACCGAGGTTTACATTTTCATGTTGAATGACGAGAAAACCGGGATGAAATGTGTTCAATCATGTCAAATTGTGAGAAGATCTCCATCTAACTCGCTAGACGAGTATTCAGTTCTTTATGATCCTTGCTTGTGGTTTGATTTGGTGCACAACTTGCATCTAGAGGAGATAATTTGCTCATATTCCAATTTAATAAGACGCCATTTTTATTACCGGGTCATTATGGCTATGTTAAAACATCTGCAGGAGATAGGAACTTTCAAGCAGATGTCCTCTTCTTTTCAATGTTGAGATTCTGAAACTTCGTTCTGTTACAGGCTTTACATCACCCTTTTACGGCTCCAAACCCGGAAGATATGGATAATCTCCCCTCTGCTCGTGCCTTAGCTTATGACATGGTTTACAATGGGGTCGAGGTATTTGAGCTTTTTTCTTCTTCTATGAAGATGTTCAAACGCTATACTTGTTCTTCTATGAAGATGTTCAAACGCTATACTTGTTCTCTTTTGATGATTGCCCGATCATACTTCCCTAAATCATGTCGTTTGGTCCTGTCAGATTGGTGGTGGCAGCTTGAGAATTTTTAAGCGCGAGGTCCAAGAAAAGGTTTTGGGCATTGTTGGGATTTCTCCTGAGCAGGTTAGTAGTCATTATATATGAATACCAGTATCTGGCTCTCTTTTTTAGTTAGTATACTCAAGTTTCTTGATCAGTATGCGATGAAGACCATGCTATAGTGCCATTTATCTTAGGAAACTCGATACCCGTATGATTTGTACTGTTGGGCCAAAGTTTTCATCGTAACTGTTGAAAGATCATTGCTTTTAAAAGTAGTCTCTGGATAAGAGTAACTGGTTTCTCCGTATTGTTTGGCACATTATTCAATTGGGATGTCCCATATGATAGTGCTTGAGAATTAGAGGCTTAATTAATTCCTATGGGTTTGGTCTCTGCCCCCTCCCAAACCACTGCTTGCGCTAGTACATATGAGAATTCGTAATTGGCTAGCCCAAAGCTATGGAACAGAGGATTATCCCGGACCTACACTGAGGTTCATGTTGATTCTCAATTATAGTAGAATAGATGGGATACAATCTGATAGATAGAATGCAACTCAAACATAGCCAGGGAAAGGGTCCCTACTTCTTAACTATCCCCTTCCAAAATGGATAAGTGTTCCGAAGGAGCAATTTTTTAGTGCTCCAAAAGAGCACCACGTGGTGCTCTAGAACCTATTAAAGTGTAACACTTAAACAGACTGTCAATGATTGGCAGACACCCATTGGTTGTAGAGCACCACATGGTGCTCTTTTAGAGCACTAAAAAATTACTCGTTCCGAAGAGTGGACAATGGGTTTTTCTATAGCTTTTAAAATCTTGCATAACCATGGCATCATGTAAAAAATCATTCTTTGTCTACAGGCTGAAGCGAAGTTTGGCTATCTTTTGGAAGCTTTGGATATGGGTGCTCCTCCTCATGGTACGGATGCTGCTTCTCTTAGATTGCATCTTTTTAGTTTTTCATCTTTTCTCGTTTGTCATGTGTAAACGTATATTTTGCATTTAGGCTCCGTTTGGTTGGTGGTAAAACATTTTCCTGTAAAATGTTTTCCCTTGTTTTGGTGCTGTTTGGTTGGTGGTAAAGTATTTTCCTGTAAAATGTTTTCCCTCAAATGTAGAGCTGCACTCGGTTTGGTTAAAACCGCCGGTTTTCGGCTAAAACCGAACCGAGGAACCGAATAACGCAGGACCGAGAACCGAAACCGGTGCCCTGTAGCCGAACTGAAGCCGGACCCGTATTATAGCGGTCACGGTTCGGTCTCGTGATTTGGTAAACCGGAACCGGAACCGGAACCGGGTCAGAACCAGAACTGGAACCGGTCCTAGACCCGAAATTTTGGCTATTTTTATGTTTTTTTAATAATTTTTTACACTACAAAACAACCCAAATGAAAAAAATAAAAATAAAAATAATCGGCCAAAGGGCCGGAACCGGTTAACCGAACCGGACCGAAGTACCGGAACTGGTCAACCAAACCGGACCGAAGTACCGGTTCCGGTTAACCAGTTCCGGTCCGGTTCCTAGTTTTCGCAAAAATTCGGTTTCGGTTGAACCGAACCGATGACTGTGACGTACCGGTTAAACCGAACCGGAACTGACGGAACCGGAACAAACCGGTTTGGTTCCGGTTTCGGTTAACCGGATATGATGTAAAATGATTTACACATTTCAAATCCTTAAGCCATTTTCTGGAGAGTGAAGGAGCACAACAACTCATACTAACACCTCCACCACCGATAACCACCACCTACCTCCACCCATAGTTGTCAAAGCTTGATACGTATTGTGTATCGATAGTAGGATTTTCGTATCGTGTATCGTATCGCGTAACGGAACGATACGCACACCCTTCTTAAAACAATTTTAAAAATATATACTAATTCTCAATACACACACACACACACACACACTGACCACGTATTAACATCTTTTGTACGCAACTAGATTATAGAGTCACATTATAAGGGGATGCTAATATATTTTAGCCTCATTTTCAATAATTAATCACATATTCACATTACATAAGTGAGAGTAATAGTTAATTAGAAGAATTGAGTGGATTGTCAGTTATATGTAGGGTATATCTATGTGGCATCGTTTTAGTAGTTCAATATTGTTGCTTATATGTGGCAAAAGCACCCAAAGCACCCAATTAAAGGGAACATAAAACTGGAATGCTAAAGTTAGGGATCTCTAATCAGTCCCCACTACAAACACAACCGCATTCCACTAGTCATGTAAATAGAACACTTTGTCTTCTATCTGTCATTGTCTTCTTCAGTCTTTCTCTTCTGAAGGCTAGATCAATTATCCAAAATTCAAGACAATTAAGTTTTTTGACTAGCAAGATTGAGGCAGCAAACCCGGAGAAGTAGGACCATCTAACAAAATATTCATATAGTCCATGTAATACGAAGTTCTATATCAATAGGTTCTGACAAACCTAGCCCAGTTTCTGTTCTGAAACGTACCGTGCGATACGCGTATCGTATCGGATGTGTATCTCTCGATACAGTTTGATACACTTACATAAGCGATACAGCGAATGATACGTAATGCTGATGGCATGTATCGTATCGTACGATACGTATCGGGTATCGCTCGATACTGATAACAGAGCCTCCACCGCGACCCATCACCGCCACCCATCACTGCCACTGCCGTCACGACCCCCTGGTTTGGCAAGTGTCAACCAAACACGAGAAAATAATTGCAGAGAACTTTTTTACACAAATATTTTACACATAGAATATTTTCCCTTGTAAAGCATTTTACTGCGAACCAAACAGATCCTTAATGTGGCCTGGTTTTCTTGTATGTTGGCTAGGTATTGTCGGTTGCAGCTAGATCAACTAGTAATTTTTATTTTTATTTTTTTGAGAAAGTAATTTATTATTATTATTATTGAAGGCTTGATGAACATCTTGCCTTGATGAACATCAAACTCTCTTAATGCTGATAGCTGAATGCTTAGACGTTCTATTGAACACTATGGTTTCTGTGCCTTCTATGAGCATCAAGGTCCCATAAAATGAGGCTTTCTGTGTTTTTAACCTGAACTAAATTCTCTGGAGGTCTATTGCAATTGGGGACTGAACCACCGCCTTTTTGTTCATCTGTTTAAGGTGGAATTGCTTACGGCCTGGATAGACTGGTCATGATGTTGGCTGGTGCAAGCTCAATCCGAGATGTCATTGCTTTCCCTAAGACGACAACTGCGCAGTGCGCGCTTACTCGTTCGCCCTCCGAGGTGGATCCACAGCAATTGGTTGATCTTAAATTAAAGGCCCACTAGTAACTGGTGAGATGCTCTACAAATTTCTCAGAGCTTGTAACTGGTGAGATGTCATTGCTTTCTCAGAGCTTGTAACTGGTGAGATGCTCTACAAATTTCGACATGTTTGTACGTCGGAGTTTTCTCCTTAAAAGCGAGCAAGGTTTTTGGGGGTTTTCTTGAATATGTTTTGAATGTATATTTAGAGAGCTACAATAATTTGTTTAGATAGACAATAATCAACTTTATTTTCCTACCACAATCTTATCTTATCTTATATAATATATAAAAGTAGGGAAATTCTCTCGTGGTTTCACGAGACGCCATTTGTCTTTTAATAATTGATATAAATATTGACATTTGTAATTCTACATGTCAAAATTTCCCAAAATCAACCAATAAAGTATTGACACTACTTAGTATGACTTGCAAATGGGTGTTAGTTCAGCGGTAGAACGTTTGAAGCTCTTGCATGGCAGCAGGTTTGTACCCATTATGATGTAAATTTTCAAAAACATTTTTTTTTTAAAATATGGATTTGTCACTAATTTGCTTATGGTACTCTTTATATTTGCAACGTAAGATCAATTATTATCTATCTCAATGTAGTGGGCAATTATAATTTGTTTCAATGTTGTAGTGTGGATTTTTTTAATTAATGTTGTGATTTTACTACTAGAATTTTATTTGTCTTTAAATAGTTCATATAAATATGATATTTGTAAGGCCCTATCTGTAATTCTACACGTATGTTCGTATGAAATTAATCAATAAAAAATTGGAGTGATGTTCTCACGAACTCGTGTTCATTGATACTACCACGAGAATGTGATGTGGCATCCTCACAACCACGATTTTTTTTTCATTAATGAATGAGAAATCACACGCGCACACTCTTTAAGATTTAGACTCTTAATAAATGTCTCTTTCATTAAATTAAAGATATTTGTGGTTGTGAGGATGCCAGACACGTTCTCATGATAGTATCAATGATACAAATTCGTGAGAATGAAACTTGAAACCTAAATATTGCTTTTGTTGTGATACGATGTTTGGGAGAGACGAAAAAGAAGAGTATAGAAGATGTAGGGAGAAACTAGTACATGTGTATATATTCTTCAACCCTAAGCCTACTTAAATAGACATTAGGGTCGGCTAACGAGCCAATAACAATGTACAATGGGCTTATAACTTGTGGTGAATATTCACCAATAAACTAGCCCAATATTTTATAACAGTCCCCTTTGAATATTCATCACTACGATGTTTCATTAAAAACTTGTCATGAAAAATTCAGTAAAAAAATCAATAACTAAAGAAAAGAGTACATCGGTGAACTTTAATTGCATAATATTGGAGATGACATTCCTCAAGAACGCATCTGAATAAACTTGGATTGACTTACGCATGTCAGAGAGCTTCTGCTCAGCTAGAGTTGAATTTGAGTGGATCGAAGGCGTGGATGAATCCGCCTCTAGAGTTTCTACTGTCCCTCCTCCGACGAGCCGTCGATCTTTCACCACTGAGACTAAGTGGTGGTGGCCTCTATCTCTGTCACTTCGCAACATCAAAAGACTTTGCATGAGTAGATCGGAAAAGAGGTTAGTTGTATTGTATATTATTAAATGTGCGACACTTCATGTACTTATTTCTGACAGATCTACATGAATTGAATCAATTTTTTTATTTTGAGATTTTCATATCTACCAATGGGTGTGAATAAATAACCGAAGTTGATCCGGAGCAAAATGTGTGATGATATTTTGGTGGCAGTGTCTGAGTCGGCATGTCTGGAGTTGGCATTGACAAAACTATTCTGATTGAAGAGCATTAGAAGAAAAGATGAACATCATCCTCAGACACTCGATTCCAGAATCAACTACAAACTCTCTTGTGCAAATTAAGTTTGGTATAGTTTCCAAATAATTTTTTTAATCGGAACATGCATTTTTCAAGTCAGATACAAGTTTGGACGACATAATTTTACTTGAGAGAACCCAATTCACAGTTGAAATATTCAAAGTATGCAAGCTCAAAGAAGTAAAGTCCAAAGCTAAAGCCCAGTTACGTTATAACAGAAACAGCCCACTAGTATCGTGGCCCATTATCTATAAAGCCTATTGTTGGTATTTGGGTCATACTCCTAACCCTAAATGTATCTCTCGCAGCAGCACCATTGTAACCGTCAGATTATCCTACTGTTTGATCCTATAGTTAGATTCAGGTGTATATAAGCATGCCTTTCGTCTCTCTCTCTCTCTCTATTATAATGCCACAACCATTCGTCTCACAAGAATGAGATACATTTCATTGTCTCTATTCATTCCCGTCTGTTTCCGATTAGCTTTCATGGTATCAGAGCCATCAGAAAACTCTCTATCCCCACCACCTCACCAATGGAAATTTCATATCCGATTGATGTCCTCTCTAATAATCACAAGCTTATGCCACACAAATTTGATGCCTTCTATTTTATTTCATGGAAGCACCAACTCACATAAATCATTTGCATACCATCGTTGTTTGGCTTTGATGATGGCTCTCATCCCTATCCTCAGTGATACACCACCGCCAATGATGGGACCGTTTTAGCGTCGGCTTCACAATCTCGCCGACCAAAGATCAGTCAATCTTAACTCTGAATACTCTACATGAAGCTCACTCAAGTACTCGATCTCTGATTGCAGATCTGGAGGTGGAACTCTTTGAAACATCGGTATGCTTCTTTATCTAGATCTAATATTCTTCAATTAAGATTTGATCTACAAACTAAAAAAAAAATATTATGATTCTATAGATCTGTACATGCAGAACTTGAATACATCTTGTTAATGATTATGATATGATCCTCTTTGCATTAAATCGACTTCCTATTTTGTAGGACACTTTTCCGTGTTCCATTAGAACTCGTTCTGAACTTGGTTTTTTTCAAGACTGATTGTAGATCAGGACGTGAAACTCTTTGGAACATCGGTATGTTTCTTTATCTAGATCTAATATTCATTAAAATTTGATCTCAAAACTAAAAAAAATAATGATTCTATAGCTCTGTACATACAGAAGTTAAAATATATTTTGTTAATGATTACAACATGATCCTCTTTGCCTTAAATCGACTTTCTTTTTTTTTACGACACTTTGTCGTCTTTCATTAGAGCTTGTTCTAAACATGTTCTTTATTCAAGAGTTGAATGTTTTTTTACGATCGGAAGAGTAAATGCTCAAATCTCAAAATTGTTTTTCTAAAACTGGGAAACCCTATAAAATTAGACAAGCCGGAGAACAAACAAGCCAAATCATGGGTGAGGGCATTTTGTTCATAATACGTGAAGGAAACCCTAGCTATAAATCACCGATCCACCGTCAGATAACTCCATTACCAATCGCCTTCTTTCCAATTCATCTTCTAACTATATTTCAAAAAATAAAATAAAAATAATCTTCTAACTACTTCGAGAGAGCCAAACGTACAGCGTTGAAGTCTCATTCGACCAGTATAAATTTATAATTTTTTTTTCTCGTACAGATGAATTTGTAGTTCTTAATTTTTTTTGGTTATGTTCATGTTTGACATTTCTATTATTTGGCTACGGTCTCAGATTTGTCAATTATTCTCCTTGCATTTTTACCTAAAATCTACTTGATCTCCTCATCTGTTACTCATGACAAACAATTTGTGCAGGAGGTGGGAGGCCAATTGGACAAAAAACGGGATTATGGTGATCATGTGTACTTCCACCGATTCTGGTATGTTGTTGATAATTATGCCTTCAGATTTATAATCTCATCTTGTCATAAAGCACCAGTAGCAACTGGCTGAGCCACTTAAGGGCAATAGTCATAGTAAGTCGCAAGAAGTGCAATGGTCTTAAGCATAGGGATGTCCGGTGACCGATGAGCGAACACTTGAGAGGCGAATCTGTCTCATGAGCCCCCCAAGCCATAGTCTACCAGTGTGAGGAGTTTCAGAAGAGGTCGTTCGAAAAGTTTCAACCAAGACCAAATATCAATTCTCTCTAGAAGTTCCCCTTTGCTCCTCTGGGGTGACTCCAAGCCGTAGTTTATTTAAGAAGAAGCCACGTTACGTATTTTATTACAAACTCGGTGGATTGAGCAATGACATTTTTGCCCATACTGGTCACATAGTCAAATTGGTTGATGGTTAGCACCGGAATGAATGTTGAATTAGGTCTCAAATTCGCAAAAACACGACATCATTTCTCACTTTTGGGGTACCATAAACTTTAAGGGTCATTACATATTTCTGAAAGGTGCCTTGAATGCCAATAGCTAAATTGGCAGTTGATTTATTTTAAATAGCTGTTACGAAATTTAACTTCTAGAGCTATAGTATGCTAACATCTTCTTTCACAGTCAATTTATCTTAATTTCCATCGTAGCTAGTTAGTTGTTGTCTTATAATCTCGCACAAGATTGTAGCAACAGTAACAAAAGGAAGAAGCCAGTAAAAGTATGGCTTCTTCAAAAAAGCAAACTGGATGAGGATCAAATGAGCTTCTTGCCTCCACGTTCGCCTTTTTTGAAGAAACCGTGCTTTTAGTAGTTTCTTGCATGCGTTATTCTTGATGCAGCCTGGTGCAAAAAAAAAATAATAAAATAAAATCACAACTACCTAGAATGGAAATTTTAGAAAATGTTGATTAGGAATGCTATAAATAGTTGCACAAAATGAAATGATGATGTCAGCAAACTTTTAGCTCTATACGTCGGATTTCATAACAATTATTTAGATAGGTTAAATGCTATAAACAGTTATTTGAGCTTCCTACTCAGGTTATCAGTTTGTATAGACATGATAGACTGAACATTTTATTTTATCCTCCTACATGAGGATATTTAGTTGCTTTGCAGTGGGTGTAACGTGTGTTTTGGGTTGGAAGCCCGATAATTTTTTCGAGTTAAAAAGAGAAATTTTGATGAAAATAGAAAAAGGCTAATTTAGTAATTTTTCATTTGAGAAGCCTTCTAAGACAAAGATAATGACCCTTCTACAGTTAAAGTCTGGGGTACCCCAAAATGAGCGGTGTCTTCAGTTTCAAAAGTTTCAACCCGTAACAGCTCCGTAGTAGTTCCTCTTTGCTTCTCTCGGCCTGACTCCAATCCATAGTCAGTTTAAGAAGAAATTATCCATCTTACGTCTACAGTCTACATATATACTAGTATTGTTTATTTTATTAAAAATACTGGCGGATTGAGCAATGATATTTGCTGCCCATACTGGTCACGTTATCATAACGGTAGATGATTAGCACCGGAAAATGAATGTTGAATTAGGGCTCAAACTGGCCAAAAATTTAAGTCACTACTCACTTTTGGGGTACTCCAAAATTTGAGGGTCATTATCTTTTTCTTAGAGGTTTCTCGAATGCCAATAACTAAATTGGCTTGGCAGTTGAATAACTGTTGCAAACCCAACATCTAGAGCTGCACTACACTCGTATCATTATTTTATGCAACCTCCTTCCTTATCACCTCAACCTTGCGGAGCTTCTCTTTCCGTACACACAAGATTACTTAAGGTGCGATAGCCTCATGCACTACATAAGTAGGGTACCGCTCCAGCCACCCGACATCCATACCGAGTCCTTTCAAGTCTTTAAATTGTCCTTCAACTTCTCAAAGATCCCAGGAGGGGATTTTACCCGAATGGACTTCAGCGCCTGCTAGACGTCAGAAGGGGTAAAATGCCATCGTACAGGATTCGGGGTTGCGCAACCAAGGCCCAGCGAAACATGAAGTGTGTGAAGCCTGAACAAGGGTCACAAGCCGAATTTCATTTTTTACAAGCGCACCGTCAACAATATACCTGGCGCTAAAAACATGATCAACGGTTTGTGTATTGGGTGCCGCGACATCAATTGCCTCGGTTGGAGTGTAGAGATCCTTGTCCACGACATGAGGAGTGGGGGCATCCCCCGAAGGCTGGGCATTCTGGGATATACCACAATCTGCCTGATTTGATCATCAGGCTTCTCGTGTCCTTGGTCATCCTAGGCACCTATAGTAGGATAAAAGATGTCCGATGTTGTTCTTTTAAAGGTGTTGCTTAGGACAGCAAATTCTCAAGGACCAACAGATTTGATAAGATACAGAGATATTTTAGTCATTTTGTACGATATATATGTCATTTTAAATCAAAAAACAATATTACTCGTAACATCTACTATTAAGTAACTTCTATTGCATACCTGAGGTTTCACCTGTCTTCTAAGCAAAATAGCGGGCAACATCCTTCACTGAATATCCATTTTCCATGAGTATGATTGCTTTGTGAAGGAGGTCGAAAAAGAGAGCATCCTGCTCACTTTCTGACATGCCTGCACCGGCTGAAGCCTTGATAGCCTTCTCAATGCTGGCAGCTTGCAAAGCTTCTGCTTCAATCGCAACTTCTTGTTTAGAAGCCTTGATAATATCCTCCAGTTCAGAATCTTCTTTACCCCCTTCTACACCTTTAGATTTCTTCCTCCCTCCCCTTCCCCTTCCCCTTCCCCTGCTAGCTTAGACAGATGTGTACTTGGATATTGAGACGTAGCAGGAGTAGGAGCTTTGGAATGAAGTGGGGCAGGAGTCTGAGAAGGAGCTCGAGTATGTATTTTGTACGGAGACCTTGACGGCGTAGTAAGTGCACTTAGGCACACGATCGACACTCTTCATTATCACTTGAATCTTTTAGTACCCTTTGGCGCTTCCCAAGGAATCTGCCCATAATCTCGAGAGATCTATACCCCGCAGAAAAATGCCGCAACAAACACTGGTAGAGCACAAAACCCACTGACATAAATTTAGTTAAGTTCCACCATCACACAGCAGGATGGGAGGTTTTATAGATGTTCGTTTTACCATTTTACTAGTGACATGTGTTGATATTCGGTCATTACATATTTGCATACTTCAACTATATCTACTTTTTTGTTTCTCTATATTCTGGTGATACCTTGTATTCCTTTGAAAAGTTTTCATATCTCATTCGAAATCAAAATGTGGAACTACTTAAATACTGATCAATTTTTGTATTCAAACTTTTGTGAAATTAATGGGGTTATGAAAATATTGCATGTGTTGTTAAGGAATTTCGGTAAATGAGTGCATTCTTATGACCGTTTTGTAAACCTTTTTCTTTAAGGTGATTCACCGTTTATAATTTTTTTTCCTGTTAATACTTCGTAATATATTATTTCCATATGCACTTCTAATATGTAGAATATAAAACTTCTTTTGGAGGTGAGTATATATAGAAATTATACAAATACAAGTTTCCTTAAATCTGCACCCACAAGCAACACGAACCCCATTTATTTCTTACCATGAGAGAAATGAAAGATTTTCTAGTTCTCCGTAACAAGCCAACATCACGATAAAGTTTCATCTTGAAGTGCCACCTCACACCTGCTATGAAATATTATGCTGTAGTAAATGTTACCTATCTTAGAAAGTTGGTATTTGCAAAATTTCCACATATATATATATATGTTCCCCTATAAAGAAAATCTATATATTTGTAAAATATGTAGAAATAATATCATACGAAGTATTAATGGAAACAAAATTTGCTATACGATGAATCACCTTAAAGAAAAAAGGTTTACAGAACTGTCATAAAGATGCATTAATTTACGGAAATTCCTTATTAACAAATGCAGTTGTTTCATTTCCCCAAAAATTTCACAATAGTTGTAATAAAAAAATTGCCCAATGGCACAATCAGTATGTACTTTGTTCCCCATTTCAATTCCGAATGAGATATGAAAACTTTTTAAAGAAATTCAATGTATCACTAGAATAAATAAAGACATAAAAGTAGACATAGTTAAAGTATGTGAATTCGTAATGACCAACATCAACACATGTCACTATTAAAATGGTAAAGAAACATCTATAAAACCTCCTATCCTGCTGTGTGATGGTGGGACTCAACGAAATTTCTGCGAGTGGATTTAGTGCTCTATCAGTCACTGTTGAGACATTTTTGTGCGGGGTATAGATCTCCCGAGATTATGGGCAGATCCCTTGCGAAGCGCCAAAGGTTGGTGAAAGATTCAAGTAGCGATGAAGAGGGTTCTGTGCCTAAGCGCACTCCTACGTCGTCAAGGTCTCCTTACAAAACACGTCGTCGACCTCCTTCTCAGACTCCTGCCCCACCTGGTTCCAGAGAACCTACTCCTGCTAGGTCTCGATATATAAGGACACATCAGTCAAGCAGGGGCAGGGGCAGGGGCAAGGGCAGGGGAAGGGGAAGGGGAAGGGGAAGGGGAAGGGGAAGGGGAAGGGGAGGGATGAAGAAATCTGAAAATGTAGAAGATGGTAAAGAAGATTCTGAACTGGAGGATATTATCAAGGCTTCTGAACAAGAAGCTGCGATTGAAGCTGAAGCTTTGCAAGCTGCGAGAATTGAGAAGGCTATCAAGGCTTCCGCCAGTGCAGACATGTCTGAAAGTGAGCAGGATGCTCTCTTTTTTCAGCTCCTTCCTAAAGTACTCGTACTCATGGAACATGGCTATTCAGTGGAGGATGCTTGCCGATATTTTGCTAAGAAGACAGGTGAAACTTCAGGTATGCTTAGCAGATGTTAAAATGAATTATGCTTTTTTGATTTAAAAAAATGACATAGCATCTGAAATAACTCAATTATCTATGTATTTTATCAATCTGTTGGTCCTTGAGAATTTGCGTTCCTAAGCAACACTTTTCAAGGAACAACATCTGACATCTTCCATCTTACTATATATAGGTGCCAAAGATGACCAAGGACGCGAGAAGCCCGATGGATCTGATGAGCCTGCTCCTGGTAAATCCCAGAATGCCCAGCCTTCAGGGGCTGCCCCCACTCCTCATGTCGTGGACAATGATCCCCAAGTTGCCCCTCGGGAGGCAGGTGCCTACGCTCCAACCGAGGCAGTTGATGTTGCAGAACCCGATACGCAAACCAATGACCATGGTTTCAGCGCTGGGTACACTGTTGACTTTGCGCTTGTAGCAAATGAGACCCGGCTTGAGACTCTCCGGGCTGTTGCGGCTTCACACACTTCCTGTTTTGCTGGGATTTGGTTGCGCACACCCGAATCCCGTACCATGGCGTTTGACCATTTCTACGAAGTCTTGGAGTCGGTGAAGTCCGTTCGGGTAGATTCCCCTCCTGAGGTATTTGACAAGTTAAAGGCAAATTTGGAAGACTTGAAAGGGCTCGGTATGGAAGTCGGGTGGCTGGAGCAGTACCTTGCCAAACTGGTGCATGAGGCTACAACACTTCAAGAAGTCTTGCATGCACGGGAAGAGAAGCGCCGCAAGTTGGAGGTGATGAGGAAGGAGGCAGCAGCGATAGAGGCTGAGCTAGCACAAGAGCCTCAAGCTCCTTCCCTGCCAGGGAAACTGTATTAGCCAGAGATGGATCTTGAACTCCTCATTTCTCCTGAAACGACATTATTTCACTGTTTGTCACGTTAGTGCTTGCATATGATAAATGAATAAATACTCATATTTCCCGCACTTGTCTGTTATTTAATTTGGTGGTTACACAACTCTTATTCCGGACTCGTTTAATAGACAATCGTATGAGAGAGAACTTATGTGCTTACCCCATCTTACATAAGGAAGAACGTCCATACACCAAGTATAAACATTTAGCAAAACCTCAACAGATGAGGCCTAATTGCAAATAAGCATTGAGGATTGAGGATGGGTTGAGATTTGGGAATCAATGCCCTTGTTAACTACTACTAGTAGTAAGCAAATTGTTGCATACTATTGGTGATGATCTATACAGTATACTATGTAAAAGTTTACAGTTTTCCTAACCAAAATGGTTCCTAATGAATTTACATAAAATATAACTGCATATATTGCTCTAAGTTTTCTATTTACAGAAAGACCTCCACAAATCCAAATATATCAGTATGCGACCTAGGCTTGTATCAGGCATTTCGATGGTAGCCAGATTTCATTGTTTGACGAGAATCTTCTAGGCTTTCGACATGGGTCTCTCTCCCAGACCTCCCTCTGAATTTTTTTTACGAAGGATTTTTTACTTTCCTCAGTGTTGTCGAAGCTTCTCTTGGATTCCGTTTTACTGGACATGCTCGGATAAATATCGAGATTGATTGCACGAAAGAGTTACTTGATTTTGTCTGGATAGCTAATTGAGAGGGAAATGGGTTTCTAGCAGAGAGTTGTTTTTTAGTTGAAGATTTATTCTGTAACAGCTGCAAAAAGAACAAACATGACGCCGCGGAAACTCGAAGCACACCGGTGGAGCCATGAAGGGGCAGGTTCTGGTTTACTACTCTCTAATGGAGGAGGCGCTGGTTCTTCCACAACTCCTCGTACTAGCTATGTAATGTTATGAGAACTTATTGCACCCGTTGGCCGTTGCCATCTTCAGCTCAGATCATGACCGACAACGTCATGCTAGACGATGCTCTTCTCTAAACCGCCCTCCTGTTCCTTGTTCTCTTCTTTACTAGGGTCTCAACCATGGCTCCGTTGATGCTATCTGCAAAACCCATTCTCAATTTTAGCCAATGTCGAGGAAGCTCAATTTTTTTGAAGTTATTAATCATACTAAAAATATTCTCGTAAGCTGCATTATTTCAATATTTGACACGTTAATGCTCGCATGAGATAAATGAATAAATACCTACATTTCCGACACTCGTATGCTATTTAATTACTTGGGGTTACATGCTCGTTAGATTAACAATTTCACGAGAGAGAACTTATGTGCTTACCCTCTCTTATAGAAGGAAGAACGTCCATGCACAAGTATACATATTTAGCAAAACCTCAACAGATGGGGCTTAATTGCAAATAAGCATTGAGGATTGAGGATAGGTTGTGATTTATGAATTAACTAGCTTTTTTTAACCCGTGCGATGCACGGTGTAATTTCAAATAAAAAAGTTTATATAATTGAAATAATCAATGTCTTATGCTGTCAAAATATTACATCGAAAAAAAACGCGTAGCATCATATTCCTACCAAAAGATTACAAAACTGAACCTGGCTCTATGAGACCGGTCCCCATGTTGGATTTCCTCCATCACAAATAACATTATTTATCATTAAATATTCTAAAATTTAAAATAATTTTATTTAAAAATTGAAGAAGTTGAAATGTAAGAAAGACAAAATAAGCTATCTGAAAAAAAGTCGTAATGCATTCGATTACGGAGGATTGCTAAACAAAATGTAAGGAGTATTCATAAAATGCCCTAATTCATCCCAAAACATGATTTCTCACCGTTGTTGGAGCTCCGGTGTTGGGTCGTAGTTTCGTCTTCTCCTACTAGTGTTAATTCCTGGCCTCATCTCATACTTGCTCAATATACAAGATGAAATTTGCGTTAATGTCTGAGATGCAATTGATTTTCTTATCTTTTGTCTTCGATGTATTTTATTTTGAGTATGTATTTCTACACAATCATGATTTTTTTGGCAGTACTATTAATTTGAATATATACTTTTACACAATCATGGGCGAATTCATCCCATAATTACCGTTATATACCATGTCAATTACCGGTATATACCGTTATATATGAGGATGGCAATATGGTCCGATCCGATCTGAGATCTGAGCGATCCGAGCCGAATGGATCAGATCTGAATCCGATCCTATTGAAAATGGATCGGATTTGGATCCGGAAAGCCAGACCCGATCGAATTCTGACTTGGATTGGATCGGAGGGCAGATCCACCGAGTTCCGACCCGATCCGATCCGATGTATATGTGTGCTTAACAAATACACCCCTATTACCTCCACACTTATGTTGGAATTGTGCCCTAGAGGCAATCAATATATCGTGACAAATATATGTGGACTTACTATTCATTACGTTATCGATATGGAGATATATTAACATGAATGAAGTCCTTAGAATATAAATGTTATATTCTTAAATATCCCTAGTCGATTATATTGATTAACAGGACAATCAACTATAGACTAGTATGGGGTTGGATTGATATGGAGATATCACGATCCAACACATAGGTATGTATTAGGAGTAATGGCATATTGGATTGACCCACAACGAGAAGCAATCTTAGAGATCGTAGTGCTAATGGTATTGTAATCCTTAGACTTGAAGTCACTAGATACTCTAGTTGTGAAATATCGTGATTTGATATTATGAAACGTTACACCGTAACTGGGTAACTATAAAGGTAATTATCGGGCATGATAGGAAGCAATCTTAGAGATCGTAGTGACGTAGACAGGATTTGTCCCTCCCACATAATGCGAGTAAATATCCATGGGCCACTCGAGAGATGGTGCTTATAGAATGTATGTCATTACTCAGATAAATCAATATGGAGATATTGATGGTATCTGCACGGATAATCATATTCCCAGGATCGAGGAACTATGGATTGGATATACGAGTGTGACTAATATGTCTCGTGTCCAATCCGGATATGGAGACAAAGGGATAACACAATACATGAACATTGGGCACAAGGTTTTTCGGATGACAATTTCTATTACTTTTGTTGTGATACGATGTTTGGGAGAGACGAAAAAGAAAAGAGTATAGAAGATGTAGGGAGAAACTAGTACATGTGTATATATTCTTCAACCCTAAGCCTATTTATATAGGCATTAGGGTCGACTAACGAGCCAATAACAATGTACAATGGGTTTATAATTTGTGGTGAATATTCACCAATAAACTAGCCCAATATTTTATAACAGTCCCCTTTGAATATTCATCACTACGATGTTTCATTAAAAACTTGTCATGAAAAATTCAGTAAAAAAATCAATAACTAAAGAAAAGAGTACATTGGTGAACTTTAATTGCATAATATTGGAGATGACATTCCTCAAGAACGCATCTGAATAAACTTGGATTGACTTACGCATGTCAGAGAGCTTCTGCTCAGCTAGAGTTGAATTTGAGTGGATCGAAGGCGTGGATGAATCCGCCTCTAGAGTTTCTACTGTCCCTCCTCCGACGAGCCGTCGATCTTTCACCACTGAGACTAAGTGGTGGTGGCCTCTATCTCTGTCACTTCGCAACATCAAAAGACTTTGCATGAGTAGATCGGAAAAGAGGTTAGTTGTATTGTATATTATTAAATGTGCGACACTTCATGTACTTATTTCTGACAGATCTACATGAATTGAATCAATTTTTTTATTTTGAGATTTTCATATCTACCAATGGGTGTGAATAAATAACCGAAGTTGATCCGGAGCAAAATGTGTGATGATATTTTGGTGGCAGTGTCTGAGTCGGCATGTCTGGAGTTGGCATTGACAAAACTATTCTGATTGAAGAGCATTAGAAGAAAAGATGAACATCATCCTCAGACACTCGATTCCAGAATCAACTACAAACTCTCTTGTGCAAATTAAGTTTGGTATAGTTTCCAAATAATTTTTTTAATCGGAACATGCATTTTTCAAGTCAGATACAAGTTTGGACGACATAATTTTACTTGAGAGAACCCAATTCACAGTTGAAATATTCAAAGTATGCAAGCTCAAAGAAGTAAAGTCCAAAGCTAAAGCCCAGTTACGTTATAACAGAAACAGCCCACTAGTATCGTGGCCCATTATCTATAAAGCCTATTGTTGGTATTTGGGTCATACTCCTAACCCTAAATGTATCTCTCGCAGCAGCACCATTGTAACCGTCAGATTATCCTACTGTTTGATCCTATAGTTAGATTTAGGTGTATATAAGCATGCCTTTCGTCTCTCTCTCTCTATTATAATGCCACAACCATTCGTCTCACAAGAATGAGATACATTTCATTGTCTCTATTCATTCCCGTCTGTTTCCGATTAGCTTTCATGGTATCAGAGCCATCAGAAAACTCTCTATCCCCACCACCTCACCAATGGAAATTTCATATCCGATTGATGTCCTCTCTAATAATCACAAGCTTATGCCACACAAATTTGATGCCTTCTATTTTATTTCATGGAAGCACCAACTCACATAAATCATTTGCATACCATCGTTGTTTGGCTTTGATGATGGCTCTCATCCCTATCCTCAGTGATACACCACCGCCAATGATGGGACCGTTTTAGCGTCGGCTTCACAATCTCGCCGACCAAATATCAGTCAATCTTAACTATGAATACTCTACATGAAGCTCACTCAAGTACTCGATCTCTTATTGCAGATCTGGAGGTGGAACTCTTTGAAACATCGGTATGCTTCTTTATCTAGATCTAATATTCTTCAATTAAGATTTGATCTACAAACTAAAAAAAAAATATTATGATTCTATAGATCTGTACATGCAGAACTTGAATACATCTTGTTAATGATTATGATATGATCCTCTTTGCATTAAATCGACTTCCTGTTTTGTAGGACACTTTTCCGTGTTCCATTAGAACTCGTTCTGAACTTGGTTTTTTTCAAGACTGATTGTAGATCAGGACGTGAAACTCTTTGGAACATCGGTATGTTTCTTTATCTAGATCTAATATTCATTAAAATTTGATCTCAAAACTAAAAAAAATAATGATTCTATAGCTCTGTACATACAGAAGTTAAAATATATTTTGTTAATGAATACAACATGATCCTCTTTGCCTTAAATCGACTTTCTTTTTTTTACGACACTTTGTCGTCTTTCATTAGAGCTTGTTCTAAACATGTTCTTTATTCAAGAGTTGAATGTTTTTTTACGATCGGAAGAGTAAATGCTCAAATCTCAAAATTGTTTTTCTAAAACTGGGAAACCCTATAAAATTAGACAAGCCGGAGAACAAACAAGCCAAATCATGGGTGAGGGCATTTTGTTCATAATACGTGAAGGAAACCCTAGCTATAAATCACCGATCCACCGTCAGATAACTCCATTACCAATCGCCTTCTTTCCAATTCATCTTCTAACTATATTTCAAAAAATAAAATAAAAATAATCTTCTAACTACTTCGAGAGAGCCAAACGTACAGCGTTGAAGTCTCATTCGACCAGTATAAATTTATAATTTTTTTTCTCGTACAGATGAATTTGTAGTTCTTAATTTTTTTTGGTTATGTTCATGTTTGACATTTCTATTATTTGGACTACGGTCTCAGATTTGTCAATTATTCTCCTTGCATTTTTACCTAAAATCTACTTGATCTCCTCATCTGTTACTCATGACAAACAATTTGTGTAGGAGGTGGGAGGCCAATTGGACAAAAAACGGGATTATGGTGATCATGTGTACTTCCACCGATTCTGGTATGTTGTTGATAATTATGCCTTCAGATTTATAATCTCATCTTGTCATAAAGCACCAGTAGCAACTGGCTGAGCCACTTAAGGGCAATAGTCATAGTAAGTCGCAAGAAGTGCAATGGTCTTAAGCATAGGGATGTCCGGTGACCGATGAGCGAACACTTGAGAGGCGAATCTGTCTCATGAGCCCCCCAAGCCATAGTCTACCAGTGTGAGGAGTTTCAGAAGAGGTCGTTCGAAAAGTTTCAACCAAGACCAAATATCAATTCTCTCTAGAAGTTCCCCTTTGCTCCTCTGGGGTGACTCCAAGCCGTAGTTTATTTAAGAAGAAGCCACGTTACGTATTTTATTACAAACTCGGTGGATTGAGCAATGACATTTTTGCCCATACTGGTCACATAGTCAAATTGGTTGATGGTTAGCACCGGAATGAATGTTGAATTAGGTCTCAAATTCGCAAAAACACGACATCATTTCTCACTTTTGGGGTACCATAAACTTTAAGGGTCATTACATATTTCTGAAAGGTGCCTTGAATGCCAATAGCTAAATTGGCAGTTGATTTATTTTAAATAGCTGTTACGAAATTTAACTTCTAGAGCTATAGTATGCTAACATCTTCTTTCACAGTCAATTTATCTTAATTTCCATCGTAGCTAGTTAGTTGTTGTCTTATAATCTCGCACAAGATTGTAGCAACAGTAACAAAAGGAAGAAGCCAGTAAAAGTATGGCTTCTTCAAAAAAGCAAACTGGATGAGGATCAAATGAGCTTCTTGCCTCCACGTTCGCCTTTTTTGAAGAAACCGTGCTTTTAGTAGTTTCTTGCATGCGTTATTCTTGATGCAGCCTGGTGCAAAAAAAAAAAAATAAAATAAAATCACAACTACCTAGAATGGAAATTTTAGAAAATGTTGATTAGGAATGCTATAAATAGTTGCACAAAATGAAATGATGATGTCAGCAAACTTTTAGCTCTATACGTCGGATTTCATAACAATTATTTAGATAGGTTAAATGCTATAAACAGTTATTTGAGCTTCCTACTCAGGTTATCAGTTTGTATAGACATGATAGACTGAACATTTTATTTTATCCTCCTACATGAGGATATTTAGTTGCTTTGCAGTGGGTGTAACGTGTGTTTTGGGTTGGAAGCCCGAGAATTTTTTCGAGTTAAAAAGAGAAACTTTGATGAAAATAGAAAAAGGCTAATTTAGTAATTTTTCATTTGAGAAGCCTTCTAAGACAAAGATAATGACCCTTCTACAGTTAAAGTCTGGGGTACCCCAAAATGAGCGGTGTCTTCAGTTTCAAAAGTTTCAACCCGTAACAGCTCCGTAGTAGTTCCTCTTTGCTTCTCTCAGCCTGACTCCAATCCATAGTCAGTTTAAGAAGAAATTATCCATCTTACGTCTACAGTCTACATATATACTAGTATTGTTTATTTTATTAAAAATACTGGCGGATTGAGCAATGATATTTGCTGCCCATACTGGTCACGTTATCATAACGGTAGATGATTAGCACCGGAAAATGAATGTTGAATTAGGGCTCAAACTGGCCAAAAATTTAAGTCACTACTCACTTTTGGGGTACTCCAAAATTTGAGGGTCATTATCTTTTTCTTAGAGGTTTCTCGAATGCCAATAACTAAATTGGCTTGGCAGTTGAATAACTGTTGCAAACCCAACATCTAGAGCTGCACTACACTCGTATCATTATTTTATGCAACCTCCTTCCTTATCACCTCAACCTTGCGGAGCTTCTCTTTCCGTACACACAAGATTACTTAAGGTGCGATAGCCTCATGCACTACATAAGTAGGGTACCGCTCCAGCCACCCGACATCCATACCGAGTCCTTTCAAGTCTTTAAATTGTCCTTCAACTTCTCAAAGATCCCAGGAGGGGATTTTACCCGAATGGACTTCAGCGCCTGCTAGACGTCAGAAGGGGTAAAATGCCATCGTACAGGATTCGGGGTTGCGCAACCAAGGCCCAGCGAAACATGAAGTGTGTGAAGCCTGAACAAGGGTCACAAGCCGAATTTCATTTTTTTTACAAGCGCACCGTCAACAATATACCTGGCGCTAAAAACATGATCAACGGTTTGTGTATTGGGTGCCGCGACATCAATTGCCTCGGTTGGAGTGTAGAGATCCTTGTCCACGACATGAGGAGTGGGGGCATCCCCCGAAGGCTGGGCATTCTGGGATATACCACAATCTGCCTGATTTGATCATCAGGCTTCTCGTGTCCTTGGTCACCCTAGGCACCTATAGTAGGATAAAAGATGTCCGATGTTGTTCTTTTAAAGGTGTTGCTTAGGACAGCAAATTCTCAAGGACCAACAGATTTGATAAGATACAGAGATATTTTAGTCATTTTGTACGATATATATGTCATTTTAAATCAAAAAACAATATTACTCGTAACATCTACTATTAAGTAACTTCTATTGCATACCTGAGGTTTCACCTGTCTTCTAAGCAAAATAGCGGGCAACATCCTTCACTGAATATCCATTTTCCATGAGTATGATTGCTTTGTGAAGGAGGTCGAAAAAGAGAGCATCCTGCTCACTTTCTGACATGCCTGCACCGGCTGAAGCCTTGATAGCCTTCTCAATGCTGGCAGCTTGCAAAGCTTCTGCTTCAATCGCAACTTCTTGTTTAGAAGCCTTGATAATATCCTCCAGTTCAGAATCTTCTTTACCCCCTTCTACACCTTTAGATTTCTTCCTCCCTCCCCTTCCCCTTCCCCTTCCCCTGCTAGCTTAGACAGATGTGTACTTGGATATTGAGACGTAGCAGGAGTAGGAGCTTTGGAATGAAGTGGGGCAGGAGTCTGAGAAGGAGCTCGAGTATGTATTTTGTACGGAGACCTTGACGGCGTAGTAAGTGCACTTAGGCACACGATCGACACTCTTCATTATCACTTGAATCTTTTAGTACCCTTTGGCGCTTCCCAAGGAATCTGCCCATAATCTCGAGAGATCTATACCCCGCAGAAAAATGCCGCAACAAACACTGGTAGAGCACAAAACCCACTGACATAAATTTAGTTAAGTTCCACCATCACACAGCAGGATGGGAGGTTTTATAGATGTTCGTTTTACCATTTTACTAGTGACATGTGTTGATATTCGGTCATTACATATTTGCATACTTCAACTATATCTACTTTTTTGTTTCTCTATATTCTGGTGATACCTTGTATTCCTTTGAAAAGTTTTCATATCTCATTCGAAATCAAAATGTGGAACTACTTAAATACTGATCAATTTTTGTATTCAAACTTTTGTGAAATTAATGGGGTTATGAAAATATTGCATGTGTTGTTAAGGAATTTCGGTAAATGAGTGCATTCTTATGACCGTTTTGTAAACCTTTTTCTTTAAGGTGATTCACCGTTTATAATTTTTTTTCCTGTTAATACTTCGTAATATATTATTTCCATATGCACTTCTAATATGTAGAATATAAAACTTCTTTTGGAGGTGAGTATATATAGAAATTATACAAATACAAGTTTCCTTAAATCTGCACCCACAAGCAACACGAACCCCATTTATTTCTTACCATGAGAGAAATGAAAGATTTTCTAGTTCTCCGTAACAAGCCAACATCACGATAAAGTTTCATCTTGAAGTGCCACCTCACACCTGCTATGAAATATTATGCTGTAGTAAATGTTACCTATCTTAGAAAGTTGGTATTTGCAAAATTTCCACGTATATATATATGTTCCTCTATAAAGAAAATCTATATATTTGTAAAATATGTAGAAATAATATCATACGAAGTATTAATGGAAACAAAATTTGCTATACGATGAATCACCTTAAAGAAAAAAGGTTTACAGAACTGTCATAAAGATGCATTAATTTACGGAAATTCCTTATTAACAAATGCAGTTGTTTCATTTCCCCAAAAATTTCACAATAGTTGTAATAAAAAAATTGCCCAATGGCACAATCAGTATGTACTTTGTTCCCCATTTCAATTCCGAATGAGATATGAAAACTTTTTAAAGAAATTCAATGTATCACTAGAATAAATAAAGACATAAAAGTAGACATAGTTAAAGTATGTGAATTCGTAATGACCAACATCAACACATGTCACTATTAAAATGGTAAAGAAACATCTATAAAACCTCCTATCCTGCTGTGTGATGGTGGGACTCAACGAAATTTCTGCGAGTGGATTTAGTGCTCTATCAGTCACTGTTGAGACATTTTTGTGCGGGGTATAGATCTCCCGAGATTATGGGCAGATCCCTTGCGAAGCGCCAAAGGTTGGTGAAAGATTCAAGTAGCGATGAAGAGGGTTCTGTGCCTAAGCGCACTCCTACGTCGTCAAGGTCTCCTTACAAAACACGTCGTCGACCTCCTTCTCAGACTCCTGCCCCACCTGGTTCCAGAGAACCTACTCCTGCTAGGTCTCGATATATAAGGACACATCAGTCAAGCAGGGGCAGGGGCAGGGGCAAGGGCAGGGGAAGGGGAAGGGGAAGGGGAAGGGGAAGGGGAAGGGGAAGGGGAGGGATGAAGAAATCTGAAAATGTAGAAGATGGTAAAGAAGATTCTGAACTGGAGGATATTATCAAGGCTTCTGAACAAGAAGCTGCGATTGAAGCTGAAGCTTTGCAAGCTGCGAGAATTGAGAAGGCTATCAAGGCTTCCGCCAGTGCAGACATGTCTGAAAGTGAGCAGGATGCTCTCTTTTTTCAGCTCCTTCCTAAAGTACTCGTACTCATGGAACATGGCTATTCAGTGGAGGATGCTTGCCGATATTTTGCTAAGAAGACAGGTGAAACTTCAGGTATGCTTAGCAGATGTTAAAATGAATTATGCTTTTTTGATTTAAAAAAATGACATAGCATCTGAAATAACTCAATTATCTATGTATTTTATCAATCTGTTGGTCCTTGAGAATTTGCGTTCCTAAGCAACACTTTTCAAGGAACAACATCTGACATCTTCCATCTTACTATATATAGGTGCCAAAGATGACCAAGGACGCGAGAAGCCCGATGGATCTGATGAGCCTGCTCCTGGTAAATCCCAGAATGCCCAGCCTTCAGGGGCTGCCCCCACTCCTCATGTCGTGGACAATGATCCCCAAGTTGCCCCTCGGGAGGCAGGTGCCTACGCTCCAACCGAGGCAGTTGATGTTGCAGAACCCGATACGCAAACCAATGACCATGGTTTCAGCGCTGGGTACACTGTTGACTTTGCGCTTGTAGCAAATGAGACCCGGCTTGAGACTCTCCGGGCTGTTGCGGCTTCACACACTTCCTGTTTTGCTGGGATTTGGTTGCGCACACCCGAATCCCGTACCATGGCGTTTGACCATTTCTACGAAGTCTTGGAGTCGGTGAAGTCCGTTCGGGTAGATTCCCCTCCTGAGGTATTTGACAAGTTAAAGGCAAATTTGGAAGACTTGAAAGGGCTCGGTATGGAAGTCGGGTGGCTGGAGCAGTACCTTGCCAAACTGGTGCATGAGGCTACAACACTTCAAGAAGTCTTGCATGCACGGGAAGAGAAGCGCCGCAAGTTGGAGGTGATGAGGAAGGAGGCAGCAGCGATAGAGGCTGAGCTAGCACAAGAGCCTCAAGCTCCTTCCCTGCCAGGGAAACTGTATTAGCCAGAGATGGATCTTGAACTCCTCATTTCTCTTGAAACGACATTATTTCACTGTTTGTCACGTTAGTGCTTGCATATGATAAATGAATAAATACTCATATTTCCCGCACTTGTCTGTTATTTAATTTGGTGGTTACACAACTCTTATTCCGGACTCGTTTAATAGACAATCGTATGAGAGAGAACTTATGTGCTTACCCCATCTTACATAAGGAAGAACGTCCATACACCAAGTATAAACATTTAGCAAAACCTCAACAGATGAGGCCTAATTGCAAATAAGCATTGAGGATTGAGGATGGGTTGAGATTTGGGAATCAATGCCCTTGTTAACTACTACTAGTAGTAAGCAAATTGTTGCATACTATTGGTGATGATCTATACAGTATACTATGTAAAAGTTTACAGTTTTCCTAACCAAAATGGTTCCTAATGAATTTACATAAAATATAACTGCATATATTGCTCTAAGTTTTCTATTTACAGAAAGACCTCCACAAATCCAAATATATCAGTATGCGACCTAGGCTTGTATCAGGCATTTCGATGGTAGCCAGATTTCATTGTTTGACGAGAATCTTCTAGGCTTTCGACATGGGTCTCTCTCCCAGACCTCCCTCTGAATTTTTTTTACGAAGGATTTTTTACTTTCCTCAGAGTTGTCGAAGCTTCTCTTGGATTCCGTTTTACTGGACATGCTCGGATAAATATCGAGATTGATTGCACGAAAGAGTTACTTGATTTTGTCTGGATAGCTAATTGAGAGGGAAATGGGTTTCTAGCAGAGAGTTGTTTTTTAGTTGAAGATTTATTCTGTAACAGCTGCAAAAAGAACAAACATGACGCCGCGGAAACTCGAAGCACACCGGTGGAGCCATGAAGGGGCAGGTTCTGGTTTACTACTCTCTAATGGAGGAGGCGCTGGTTCTTCCACAACTCCTCGTACTAGCTATGTAATGTTATGAGAACTTATTGCACCCGTTGGCCGTTGCCATCTTCAGCTCAGATCATGACCGACAACGTCATGCTAGACGATGCTCTTCTCTAAACCGCCCTCCTGTTCCTTGTTCTCTTCTTTACTAGGGTCTCAACCATGGCTCCGTTGATGCTATCTGCAAAACCCATTCTCAATTTTAGCCAATGTCGAGGAAGCTCAATTTTTTTGAAGTTATTAATCATACTAAAAATATTCTCGTAAGCTGCATTATTTCAATATTTGACACGTTAATGCTCGCATGAGATAAATGAATAAATACCTACATTTCCGACACTCGTATGCTATTTAATTACTTGGGGTTACATGCTCGTTAGATTAACAATTTCACGAGAGAGAACTTATGTGCTTACCCTCTCTTATAGAAGGAAGAACGTCCATGCACAAGTATACATATTTAGCAAAACCTCAACAGATGGGGCTTAATTGCAAATAAGCATTGAGGATTGAGGATAGGTTGTGATTTATGAATTAACTAGCTTTTTTTAACCCGTGCGATGCACGGTGTAATTTCAAATAAAAAAGTTTATATAATTGAAATAATCAATGTCTTATGCTGTCAAAATATTACATCGAAAAAAAACGCGTAGCATCATATTCCTACCAAAAGATTACAAAACTGAACCTGGCTCTATGAGACCGGTCCCCATGTTGGATTTCCTCCATCACAAATAACATTATTTATCATTAAATATTCTAAAATTTAAAATAATTTTATTTAAAAATTGAAGAAGTTGAAATGTAAGAAAGACAAAATAAGCTATCTGAAAAAAAGTCGTAATGCATTCGATTACGGAGGATTGCTAAACAAAATGTAAGGAGTATTCATAAAATGCCCTAATTCATCCCAAAACATGATTTCTCACCGTTGTTGGAGCTCCGGTGTTGGGTCGTAGTTTCGTCTTCTCCTACTAGTGTTAATTCCTGGCCTCATCTCATACTTGCTCAATATACAAGATGAAATTTGCGTTAATGTCTGAGATGCAATTGATTTTCTTATCTTTTGTCTTCGATGTATTTTATTTTGAGTATGTATTTCTACACAATCATGATTTTTTTGGCAGTACTATTAATTTGAATATATACTTTTACACAATCATGGGCGAATTCATCCCATAATTACCGTTATATACCATGTCAATTACCGGTATATACCGTTATATATGAGGATGGCAATATGGTCCGATCCGATCTGAGATCTGAGCGATCCGAGCCGAATGGATCAGATCTGAATCCGATCCTATTGAAAATGGATCGGATTTGGATCCGGAAAGCCAGACCCGATCGAATTCTGACTTGGATTGGATCGGAGGGCAGATCCACCGAGTTCCGACCCGATCCGATCCGATGTATATGTGTGCTTAACAAATACACCCCTATTACCTCCACACTTATGTTGGAATTGTGCCCTAGAGGCAATCAATATATCGTGACAAATATATATGGACTTACTATTCATTACGTTATCGATATGGAGATATATTAACATGAATGAAGTCCTTAGAATATAAATGTTATATTCTTAAATATCCCTAGTCGATTATATTGATTAACAGGACAATCAACTATAGACTAGTATGGGGTTGGATTGATATGGAGATATCACGATCCAACACATAGGTATGTATTAGGAGTAATGGCATATTGGATTGACCCACAACGAGAAGCAATCTTAGAGATCGTAGTGCTAATGGTATTGTAATCCTTAGACTTGAAGTCACTAGATACTCTAGTTGTGAAATATCGTGATTTGATATTATGAAACGTTACACCGTAACTGGGTAACTATAAAGGTAATTATCGGGCATGATAGGAAGCAATCTTAGAGATCGTAGTGACGTAGACAGGATTTGTCCCTCCCACATAATGCGAGTAAATATCCATGGGCCACTCGAGAGATGGTGCTTATAGAATGTATGTCAAGACTCAGATAAATCAATATGGAGATATTGATGGTATCTGCACGGATAATCATATTCCCAGGATCGAGGAACTATGGATTGGATATACGAGTGTGACTAATATGTCTCGTGTCCAATCCGGATATGGAGACAAAGGGATAACACAATACATGAACATTGGGCACAAAGTTTTTCGGATGACTATTTCTATTACTTTTGTTGTGATACGATGTTTGGGAGAGACGAAAAAGAAAAGAGTATAGAAGATGTAGGGAGAAACTAGTACATGTGTATATATTCTCCAACCCTAAGCCTATTTATATAGGCATTAGGGTCGACTAACGAGCCAATAACAATGTACAATGGGTTTATAATTTGTGGTGAATATTCACCAATAAACTAGCCCAATATTTTATAACAGTCCCCCTTGAATATTCACCACTACGATGTCTCATTAAAACCTTGTCATGAAAAATTCTGTGGAAAAAATCAATAAATAAAGAAAAGAGTACATCGCTAAGATCTTCATACCAATCACCACCACAATTCCGTCCATCACTTAACGGAGCAAGACGTTTGTTGACTTTGAAGTCCTTTTTTTTAAGGGTAAAATTGTTTCTTATTGATGAACACTAAGATCTTCATACCAATCACCACCACAAAACCACCATCTCCGCCACGTGTAACTGGAATCCGGCCACCCCACCACCATCACCGCCACACGAACCCAGAATCCGGCTACCCCACCACATCAAAGTAGAGAAACCAAGAATCTCCAGCCCTTCATACTATGAATCACCGAACACAGAGAACTCGCAATTCCTAAGCCACCACATCCACCACCAGTGCCGCCTCAGCCACCACCATCACTGTAGGGTTTTGATTCATGGATCGCGCAACGGAAGCATAAACAAACAAATAACCATGCAAAACCCTCCAAGGATCACAAGTCTAGAGACATAACGATAGTAAAGGTAAGAAATCATAAACACACCTTTGGGTTCTCCTTGATGACTTCAAACGCGAATAGTGTCACGTTCTCTATAGTTGATCCACGCCTAGAGTTGTTCCTAGATCTCCAATCACCTTGGTGCTAGCCCGGATTGAAAGGAGGGTGAAGAAATCACGCAAAACGAGACACCAAAAGGGGTTCGGCACCCTTTGTGGCGTCGGGACAAGGGGGCGGCGGCAATAGGGGGGCGGCGTCCCTCTTTGCTTGCTCTCTCTCTCCTTTGTTCTCTCCCACTCTTGTTATGTTCTCTTTAGAGCATAAGTGTATAGGGAAGGAAGGAGGAGGGTCCTTTATATAGTCCAACAACTCCTTGTTAACTACCTAAAGGACTTATTCTAGTCCTACTAGAATTCAATTTAGTCCCTTCCTTGCAAATTAGTCCCTACTAAGTTTACAAGGGTTTGCAAAGTGATCCTTCTAATTAATTAATCCAATTAATTAATTCCATAATCTAGTACAACTCTATATAGCGTGTGACCCCATAGGTTCTATCTAGTTGGTAGCAACTCTTTGCTAATATGGAGCGGTTTCTAGCAAAACATCCATTCTAGCCAACTAATAGAATAGTCATCTAGACAACCTTGTACAAGTAATTGTCTCATCCCTTTGTCTCCATATCCGGATTGGACACGAGACATACAAGTCACACTCGTATATCCAATCCCTAGTTCCTCGATCCATGGAATAGCCTTATTCGTGCAAATAACATCAATATCCATATATTGATTTATTTGAGTCTGGCCAGACATTCTATAAGCACTATCCTCGAGTGGCCTTGGATATTTGCTCCCGTTATGTGGGAGGGGCAAATCCTCTCTACGTTCACTACGATCTCTAAGCTTGCTTCTCATTGTATCCAGTACACGCCTTTATAACTACCCAGTTACGGTGTAGCGTTTAACGCTACCAAGATCACAATGATCCACAACTAGAATATCTAGCGACTTCAAGTCTAAGGATGACAATACCATTGTACCCGAGAAGCACTTGTGACTCAACATAACGTGTATGTAGCCTTCTCGGTAATGGGTCAATCCAGTGCAACATTCCGTAATGCACACCTATGTGTTGGATCGTGATATCTCCATATCAATCCAACCCCATACTAGTCTATAGATGATTGTCCCATTTAATCATTATACTTGACTAGGGATATTTAAGATAAACAACACAATTGTAAATCTAAGGACTTCATTATATTAAATATCCAATAAATAATAAATGAATTTCTAGCCAATTACAAATTCATACTAAACTAGATTGCCTCTAGGGCATCTATTCCAACAGTCTCCCACTTGCACTAGAGCCAATCTGGCGCATCTCGTATGCCCATACTCCTAGTGTGCCCTTCATGCTTCCACTGCGTGAGAGGCTTCGTAAGCGGGTCTGACAGATTATCATCTGTAGGAATCTTGCATATCCGAACGTCTCCTCTATCGATAATATCTCGAATCAGATGGAACTTCCTGAGCACGTGCTTGGATTTCTGGTGCGACCTGGGTTCCTTTGATTGCGCGATCGCCCCAGTGTTGTCACAGAACAACTCCACTGGATCCGCAATGCTAGGGACCACACCAAGTTCAGAAACAAACTTTCTGATCCAAACAGCCTCCTTTGCTGCGCCATTTGCAGCAATGTACTCAGCCTCTGTTGTAGAATCAGCTACCGTCTCTTGCTTGGAACTCTTCCAGCTCACCGCTGCTCCATTCAGGCAAAACACATATCCCGACTGTGATCTAAAGTTATCTCTATCGGTTTGGAAGCTTGCATCAGTGTAACCCCTTACACGCAACTCTTCCTCACCGCCAAACATCAAGAAAGCATCCTTAGTTCTTCTCAAGTACTTTAGGATGTTCTTGACTGCAATCCAGTGACTCTCACCCGGATTGGATTGGTATCTGCTTGTCATACTCAAGGCATATGACACATCTGGTCTAGTACATAACATGGCGTACATGATAGATCCTATGGCCGAGGCATAGGGAATCCTACTCATGCGTTCCTTCTCAATCTCATTGGAAGGACAACCACTCTTTGAAAGAGTGATTCCATGTGACATGGGCAAGAATCCCTTCTTGGAGTCTTGCATGTTGAACCGTTTCAACACCTTGTCAATATATGTACTTTGACTTAGGCCTAGCAACCTCTTAGATCTATCTCTATAGATCTTTATACCGAGTATATAGGCTGCTTCCCCTAAGTCTTTCATTGAAAAACACTTTCCTAGCCAATCTTTCACAGATTGCAGCATGGGAATGTCGTTTCCAATGAGTAGTATGTCATCCACATACAAGACCAGAAAAGCTACAGAGCTCCCACTAACCTTCTTGTAGACACAAGACTCATCTTCGTTTCTGATGAAGCCAAACTCTTTGACTACTTCATCAAAACGTCGATTCCAACTCCTAGAAGCTTGCTTCAACCCATAAATGGATCGTTGCAGTTTACAGACTTTGTTGGCTTGCTTTGGATCCTCAAAACCCTCCGGCTGTATCATATACACGTCCTCGAGGAGATTCCCATAAAGGAATGCTGTTTTGACATCCATCTGCCAAATCTCATAGTCGTAGTATGCTGCAATTGCAAGTAGGATTCGGATGGATTTGGTCATTGCGACTGGTGAAAAGGTTTCATCATAGTCAATACCATGAATCTGTCTGAATCCTTTAGCCACCAATCGGCCCTTATAGGTAATCACATTACCATCCATGTCGATCTTCTTCTTGAAGACCCACTTGCACCCTATGGGCCGCGCCCCATCAGGTGGTTCCACCAAAGTCCATACTTTGTTGGTATACATGGATTCCATCTCGGATCTCATGGCCTCAAGCCACTTCTGCGAGTCTGGGCCATTCATGGCCTCCTCATAGGTAGTAGGCTCATCATCTATGAGCATCGTGTCACCGGAATCAGTTACGAGAAGTCCGTACCTCTCGGGTTCCTGGCGCACTCTACTAGATCTACGAAGCTCTTGTGTTACTTGAACAGGTGGATCCACAACTGCTTGTGATTCCTGTTCATGTTCCATAATCGGTTCAGTGATTTGTGGTTCTTGAACTTCTTCAAGTTCTACATTCCTCCCACTTGCTTCTTTAGAGACAAACTCTCTTTCTAGAAACACGCCGGTCCGAGCAACAAACACTTTGTTCTCGGTTGGATTGTAGAAGTAGTATCCCTTAGTTTCCTTAGGGTACCCCACAAATTTACACTTATCCGATTTAGGCCCTAGCTTGTCTGATTGTAAACGTTTTACATAGACATCGCAGCCCCAAATCCTCATGAACGACAGTGTGGGACGCCTCCCACTCCACATCTCATATGGTGTCTTCATGACTGATTTAGATGGAACACGGTTAATGGTAAAAGCTGCACTTAATAGAGCGTAGCCCCAAAACGATAATGGAAGATCGGTTTGACACATCATAGATCGAACCATATCCAATAGGGTTCGATTCCTCCTCTCGGACACGCCATTCCATTGTGGCGTTCCGGGTGGAGTGAGTTGGGACACGATCCCACACTCTCTAAGATAGTCGTCAAACTCTTGGCTTAAGTATTCTCCTCCACGATCCGATCGTAGAGCCTTGATACTTTTGCCAAGTTGCTTCTCTACTTCATTCTTGAATTCCTTGAACACTTCAAAGGATTCGGATTTTGCCCTCATAAGGTACACAAATCCATATCTACTGTAATCATCAGTAAACGTAATGAAGTAGACATAACCACCCCTGGCAGGCGTGGCAAATGGCCCACACACATCGGTATGTATGAGCGCCAATTGCTCACTAGTCCTCTCACCTTTCTTATTGAAAGGGGACTTTGTCATTTTTCCCAATAAACAAGCCTCACATGTCTCATATGATTCAAAATCAAATGAGTCTAGTAATCCATCCTTATGGAGTCTAGATACACGTTTCTCATTTATGTGGCCTAAACGACAATGCCATAAATAAGCAGGATTTAAATCATTTATTTTAATCCGCTTGGTATTAATGTTGTAGACAGGATTACTTAGATCAAGGACATAAAGTCCATTAAATAATTGCGCACTAAAGTAGTGAATATTATTAAAATAAAAGGAACAACAATTGTTCTTTATTGAAATAATAAAACCTTCCTTGTCCAAACAAGAAATAGAAATAATGTTTCTGCTCATAGCAGGCACAAAATAGCAATTATTTAATTCTAAAACTAATCCTGAAGGCAGAGATAGCTCGCAAACGCCTATGGCCAACGCAGCAACCTTTGCTCCATTCCCAACGCGCAGATCTACCTCCCCTTTAGCCAATCTCTTACTTCTCTTTAGATCCTGCATATTTCGACAAATATGAGATCCACATCCAGTATCTAATACCCATGATGTAGAGACAGTTAAATTGACATCTACAACGAAAATACCTGGTGGTGGTGGAATCACTATTCCAAGCCTCTTGTCCTCCAGATATTTGGGGCAGTTCCTCTTCCAGTGTCCAGGTTGACTACAGTAGTGACATTCACCCTTAGTCAAGACCTTGGCAATTCCACCAACAGGCTTAAGGGCTTGTTCCTTGGACTTAGCAACTGACTTGCCTTTGCCCTTGGAGGAAGAGGCAAACCTTTTACCCTTTCCTTTATGCACCATCATAATGGCCTTGCCCTTACCCTTGTTGATGCTCTGTTCAGCCGTCCTCAACATGTTGAGCAAATCTGGCAGTGGTTTAACGATCTCGTTCATGTTATAGTTCATAATGAACTGTCCATAACTTTCGGGCAACGATTGCAACACGAGATCGGTTGCCAACTCTTGGCCGACCGGGAACCCAAGCCGGGCGAGATTCTCCAAGTACCCGATCATTCGGAGTACATGGGGTCCCACCGGGTTCCCTTCTGCCAGATGACATTTGAACAGTGCCTTTGAGACCTCATACCTCTCTACCCTCGCCTGCTCTTGGAAGAGCTGCTTTAGATGTTCGATCATATCGACAGCATTCATGTTCTCATGTTGCTTCTGAAGCTCAGAGGTCATGGTGCAAAGCATTAGGCAGGCCGCATCATTAGCATCATCAACATGCTTTTGATACGCCTTTAAGGCAGCAGGTGTCTGATTGTCTGGACCTTCTGGAACTTGCTCCTCTATTGCGTACAGCTTCTTTTCTTGCTTGAGAACAATTCTCAAGTTTCTGTACCAATCGAGAAAGTTGGTTCCTGAGAGCTTGTCCTTCTCAAGGACAGATCGTAGGGAATGTTGTGAACTCGATGAGTTGTTTGCCATTTGGAATTCTACAAAAAGGAAAATACGCAAGTTTTAGTATTTGTGAATTTTTGACTATATTTAATAATGGCTAGTTTATTAAATATAGCTCCCACTATTTTTCTACGGATTAATAACCCTCAAGATATTAATGCGGAAAATATCATTATATTTTCTAGTGGGCCAAGATCCATCTTTTTCATCTCCTTATGAGCTTGCTTTGGCAAGTCACCCATAATTCGATTACTTCTTAGGTAGGAACAATTCCAATTGCATCCCATATGCAACTCTTGGTTCAATCGGGCAAATAACTCCTTATTTATCCATCCATATGGATAATCCCAATTGATTGCCTCTAGGTTTCTTAATCAAATTAATAGCCTAGTTGTGTTCAACCTCTTATCTAAACAATTGCACATTGTTACGTGCCATCGCATTCCATCATTATGAACCAAGTCGCCATGCTTTGGCACGCACGAACTTGATAAATAATGATGATAATGAGTGTTTAAATAACGAGAAGGCAAGAACACAATATTTAAAATTTGAGGGATTTTTCTTCAATTTTTAATTATTTTGTTGATCAATATCAACTAATCTATCTATTTGAGTTTGGGCACAACTCCAAATAATAGATCCGGGTTGTCTAATTATCTTATTATCCTAATTGCATGCATCATCCATACACCAACCACACAAATAATAAGACAATAAATAAACAACCACAAAGCAGAAATTAAACGTGATGTGGATATGGCCTTTTCTAGACTAAGATAATTCCAAGCCAATGGAATTATCTATGAACCCTAAACAAACACACATCTCCATGTGTCTTGATCTTTTGGTCCATCCTTCATAGTCTTGTGGAATGCTCCATGCTCCATGCTCCATCTTTTGTGGCTCCTTTGGCTTTGGGCTTCTTTTCTCCAATCTTGGCTAACAATCTACTTTATCTAGCACTAGCTAATATCTATACTAAATAAAATAAATCTCACAAGTTGAGAAAAAAAATGGCACGCAGGCCATAAAACCCTAATTAATTATTACAATTAATTGATCGGCTCGCAGGCCGTAAAACCAAACCACAAAATTAAACATCCACATCAAACCACATCCTAAGGCCATATCCAATCACCATGCGATTTGCACATAAACAGTTAAAATCCAATTTTAACGCGCTTGGTCAATTTTAATTGATTTTAGGATTTCTAGGGTTAAAACGGTCCATGGGCCCAACAATCCAATTGCCCGGGCCCAAATAGGTGAACCATAAAGCCCTAGGGCCGGCCCGGCCCAAAACCCGCAAGCTAGGCCCGCGGGTTAGGGCCGCCCGGCCCCTTAGGGCGCCAAGCTTGGGCGGCAAGCAAGGGGGCGGCTCCCTAGGGGGCCGAACCTCCTTGAGGAGGTTGTTTCCAAAACAACCTCCTTGCTTGGAGCCCAAGTTTGGTTGTTTCCTTGTTGTGGGAGAACTCCTTCTTCCCCAAGGATGCCCAAACCCTAGATCTTTGATCCTAAAATTTCTCAAACTCACCAATTCATGCATCCAATGCAATAATTGGGTCTTGTTATGATTAATTCTTTGACAAATTGCATCCAATGCTTGATTTGTCTTGTTTTACGCGATAAACAACAAATTAAGGTGTAAAACAACAAGAATGTAACACATAAACTACGTTTATGCTCTATGACCTGTGGCTCTGATACCACTATAGGGTTTTGATTCATGGATCGCGCAACGGAAGCATAAACAAACAAATAACCATGCAAAACCCTCCAAGGATCACAAGTCTAGAGACATAACGATAGTAAAGGTAAGAAATCATAAACACACCTTTGGGTTCTCCTTGATGACTTCAAACGCGAATAGTGTCACGTTCTCTATAGTTGATCCACGCCTAGAGTTGTTCCTAGATCTCCAATCACCTTGGTGCTAGCCCGGATTGAAAGGAGGGTGAAGAAATCACGCAAAACGAGACACCAAAAGGGGTTCGGCACCCTTTGTGGCGTCGGGACAAGGGGGCGGCGGCAATAGGGGGGCGGCGTCCCTCTTTGCTTGCTCTCTCTCTCCTTTGTTCTCTCCCACTCTTGTTATGTTCTCTTTAGAGCATAAGTGTATAGGGAAGGAAGGAGGAGGGTCCTTTATATAGTCCAACAACTCCTTGTTAACTACCTAAAGGACTTATTCTAGTCCTACTAGAATTCAATTTAGTCCCTTCCTTGCAAATTAGTCCCTACTAAGTTTACAAGGGTTTGCAAAGTGATCCTTCTAATTAATTAATCCAATTAATTAATTCCATAATCTAGTACAACTCTATATAGCGTGTGACCCCATAGGTTCTATCTAGTTGGTAGCAACTCTTTGCTAATATGGAGCGGTTTCTAGCAAAACATCCATTCTAGCCAACTAATAGAATAGTCATCTAGACAACCTTGTACAAGTAATTGTCTCATCCCTTTGTCTCCATATCCGGATTGGACACGAGACATACAAGTCACACTCGTATATCCAATCCCTAGTTCCTCGATCCATGGAATAGCCTTATTCGTGCAAATAACATCAATATCCATATATTGATTTATTTGAGTCTGGCCAGACATTCTATAAGCACTATCCTCGAGTGGCCTTGGATATTTGCTCCCGTTATGTGGGAGGGGCAAATCCTCTCTACGTTCACTACGATCTCTAAGCTTGCTTCTCATTGTATCCAGTACACGCCTTTATAACTACCCAGTTACGGTGTAGCGTTTAACGCTACCAAGATCACAATGATCCACAACTAGAATATCTAGCGACTTCAAGTCTAAGGATGACAATACCATTGTACCCGAGAAGCACTTGTGACTCAACATAACGTGTATGTAGCCTTCTCGGTAATGGGTCAATCCAGTGCAACATTCCGTAATGCACACCTATGTGTTGGATCGTGATATCTCCATATCAATCCAACCCCATACTAGTCTATAGATGATTGTCCCATTTAATCATTATACTTGACTAGGGATATTTAAGATAAACAACACAATTGTAAATCTAAGGACTTCATTATATTAAATATCCAATAAATAATAAATGAATTTCTAGCCAATTACAAATTCATACTAAACTAGATTGCCTCTAGGGCATCTATTCCAACAATCACCGACCACTTTACCCAGATTCCGGCATACCCAAACCCACATACAGTCCAGATTCTGGCATAGCAAAATCCAATTGGGCAAAACCAATCCAAAACAGAAATGGGAAAATCAAAACTAGGAACAGAGTACAACCCTGTAACAATTTCAAACAAAATGCAGATATTATTAGGCACTAATCACAAATCAAAGCTATATCAAAATTAAATTGGGCAAAACCAAATCAAAGTTAAATCGCGAACATGAATCCAAACATTCGATCCTACTCACAATATGAGAAACAGAACAACCCGTATTGTAGGTTTGGTTTGGGAATCGAAAACTCACCAACAACAATAAATTCACCGAGAGAGAGAGAGAGCGAGAATCTAATTGAGAGACAAAGATGAATTCTTAGCGAAGAGCAGCAAATCGAGAAACCAAAGCTTCCGAGCGGAGATAGAGGATTTGGGTATGTCACCGGAATCCATGGGTGCTTAGCTCTGGGTCGTGATTGATTTGGCGGCGATGCTTGATGTCCAGGCCGCTGGTTTTAATGGCTACGGCGGCCAAGTGGTTGATTGAGGGGTTGCGGTGTTCGAGAGGGAGGCAGAGCGATGAAGTGCGAGAGACGAGAAGGAGAGGAATGAACGCATTCAGATCTGTTCATCTTCTTCCTGAATTCCCCACCTTAACTTTTTTTTTTCTTTTTTTTACACTATTTCAAATTTATAATTTTATCATTGACAATTTTGCCCTTATTGTGATGATGATGTTTGGATGGAAATTTTTCCCAGTTTCAAAGTGACTGATTTATTGCAAATGAGGAACATTATCAGCAAGTTTTGATAGTAGGTAGTGCAAAGTGATAGTTTCGCTATACTGGGGGTACCATTAAGTAATTAAGCAAAAAATAAAATAAAAATAATCTTCTAACTACTTCGAGAGAGCCAAACGTAGAGCTTTGAAGTCCCATTCAACCAGTATAAATTTATAATTTTTTTTTCTCGTACAGATGAATTTGTAGTTCTCAATTTTTTTTTGGTTATGTTCATGTTTGACATTTCTATTATTTGGACTACGGCCTCAGATTGGTCAATTATTCTCCTTGCATTTTTACCTAAAATCTACTTGATCTTATCATCTGTTACTCACTACAAACAATTTGTGCAGGAGGTGGGAGGCCAATTGGGTCAAAAACGGGATTATGGTAATCATGTGTACTTCCACCGATTCTGGTATGTTGTTGATAATTATGCATTCAAATTTATTAATCTCATCTTGTCACAAAACACTAGTAGCAACTGGCTGAGCCACTTAAGGGCAATAGTCATAGTAAGTCGCAAGAAGTGTAATGGTCTCAAGCATAGGGATGTCCGATGAGCGAGCACTTGAGAGGCGAATCGTCTCATGAATCCCCAAGCCGTAGTCCACCAGTGTGAGGAGCTTCAGAAGAGGTCGTTAACAAGTTTCCACCGAGACCAAATATCAATGCTCTCTAGTAGTTCCTCTTTGCCCCTCTGGGGTGACTCTAATCCGTAGTTTATTTAACAAGAAGCCAGGTTACGTCTACTACTTATTTTATTACAAACGCGGTGGATTGAGGAATGACATTTTTGCCCATACTGGTCACATTGTCAAATTGGTAGATGGTTAGCACCGGAATGAATGTTGAATTAGGTCTCAAATTGGCAAAAAAACCGACATCATTACTCACTTTTGGGGTACCATAAAACTTTAAGGGTCATTACATATTTCTGAAAGGTGCCTTGAATGCCAATAGCTAAATTGGAAGTTGATTTATTTTAAATAGCTGTTACGAAATTTAACTTCTAGAGCTATAGTATGCTAACATCTTCTTTCACAATCAATGTTATCTTAACTTCCATCGTAGCTAGGTAGTTGTGGTCTTATAATTTCGCACAAGATTGTAGCAACAGTAACAAAAGGAAGAAGCCAGTAAAATTAAAGTATGGCTTCTTCAAAAAAGCAAACTTGGATGAGGATCAAATGAGCTTCTTGCCTCCACGTTCGCCTTTTTTGAAGAAACCGTGCTTTTACTAGTTTCTTGCATGCGTTATTCTTGATGCAGCCTGAAGCAAAAAAAAAAAAAAAAAAAAAAAAAAAAAAAAAACATATCAAAACTACCTAGAATGGAAATTTTAGAAAATGTTGATTAGGAATGCTATAAATAGTTGCATAAAATGAAATTATGATGTCAGCAAACTTTTAGCTCTATACGTCGGATTACAATTATTTTGATAGGTTAAATGCCATAAACAGTTATTTGAGCTTCCTACTCAGGTTATCAGTTTGTATAGACATGATAGACTGAACATTTTATTTTATGGTCCTACACTAGGATACTTAGTTGCTTTGCAGTTGGTGTAACGTCTGTTTTGGGTTGGAAACCCGAGAATTTTTTCGAGTTAAAAAGAGAAATTTTGATGAAAATAAAAAAATGCCAATTTAGTAATTTTTCATTTGAGAAGCCAAAGATAATGACCCTTCTACAGTTAAAGTCTGGGGTACCCCAAAATGAGCGGTGTCTTCAGTTTCAAAAGTTTCAACCCGTAACAGCTCCGTAGTAGTTCCTCTTTGCTTCTCTCAGCCTGACTCCAATCCATAGTCAGTTTAAGAAGAAATTATCCATCTTACGTCTACAGTCTACATATATACTAGTATTGTTTATTTTATTAAAAATACTGGCGGATTGAGCAATGATATTTGCTGCCCATACTGGTCACGTTATCATAACGGTAGATGATTAGCACCGGAAAATGAATGTTGAATTAGGGCTCAAACTGGCCAAAAATTTAAGTCACTACTCACTTTTGGGGTACTCCAAAATTTGAGGGTCATTATCTTTTTCTTAGAGGTTTCTCGAATGCCAATAACTAAATTGGCTTGGCAGTTGAATAACTGTTGCAAACCCAACATCTAGAGCTGCACTACACTCGTATCATTATTTTATGCAACCTCCTTCCTTATCACCTCAACCTTGCGGAGCTTCTCTTTCCGTACACACAAGATTACTTAAGGTGCGATAGCCTCATGCACTACATAAGTAGGGTACCGCTCCAGCCACCCGACATCCATACCGAGTCCTTTCAAGTCTTTAAATTGTCCTTCAACTTCTCAAAGATCCCAGGAGGGGATTTTACCCGAATGGACTTCAGCGCCTGCTAGACGTCAGAAGGGGTAAAATGCCATCGTACAGGATTCGGGGTTGCGCAACCAAGGCCCAGCGAAACATGAAGTGTGTGAAGCCTGAACAAGGGTCACAAGCCGAATTTCATTTTTTTTACAAGCGCAACGTCAACAATATACCTGGCGCTAAAAACATGATCAACGGTTTGTGTATTGGGTGCCGCGACATCAATTGCCTCGGTTGGAGTGTAGAGATCCTTGTCCACGACATGAGGAGTGGGGGCATCCCCCGAAGGCTGGGCATTCTGGGATATACCACAATCTGCCTGATTTGATCATCAGGCTTCTCGTGTCCTTGGTCACTCTAGGCACCTATAGTAGGATAAAAGATGTCCGATGTTGTTCTTTTAAAGGTGTTGCTTAGGACAGCAAATTCTCAAGGACCAACAGATTTGATAAGATACAGAGATATTTTAGTCATTTTGTACGATATATATGTCATTTTAAATCAAAAAACAATATTACTCGTAACATCTACTATTAAGTAACTTCTATTGCATACCTGAGGTTTCACCTGTCTTCTAAGCAAAATAGCGGGCAACATCCTTCACTGAATATCCATTTTCCATGAGTATGATTGCTTTGTGAAGGAGGTCGAAAAAGAGAGCATCCTGCTCACTTTCTGACATGCCTGCACCGGCTGAAGCCTTGATAGCCTTCTCAATGCTGGCAGCTTGCAAAGCTTCTGCTTCAATCGCAACTTCTTGTTTAGAAGCCTTGATAATATCCTCCAGTTCAGAATCTTCTTTACCCCCTTCTACACCTTTAGATTTCTTCCTCCCTCCCCTTCCCCTTCCCCTTCCCCTGCTAGCTTAGACAGATGTGTACTTGGATATTGAGACGTAGCAGGAGTAGGAGCTTTGGAATGAAGTGGGGCAGGAGTCTGAGAAGGAGCTCGAGTATGTATTTTGTACGGAGACCTTGACGGCGTAGTAAGTGCACTTAGGCACACGATCGACACTCTTCATTATCACTTGAATCTTTTAGTACCCTTTGGCGCTTCCCAAGGAATCTGCCCATAATCTCGAGAGATCTATACCCCGCAGAAAAATGCCGCAACAAACACTGGTAGAGCACAAAACCCACTGACATAAATTTAGTTAAGTTCCACCATCACACAGCAGGATGGGAGGTTTTATAGATGTTCGTTTTACCATTTTACTAGTGACATGTGTTGATATTCGGTCATTACATATTTGCATACTTCAACTATATCTACTTTTTTGTTTCTCTATATTCTGGTGATACCTTGTATTCCTTTGAAAAGTTTTCATATCTCATTCGAAATCAAAATGTGGAACTACTTAAATACTGATCAATTTTTGTATTCAAACTTTTGTGAAATTAATGGGGTTATGAAAATATTGCATGTGTTGTTAAGGAATTTCGGTAAATGAGTGCATTCTTATGACCGTTTTGTAAACCTTTTTCTTTAAGGTGATTCACCGTTTATAATTTTTTTTCCTGTTAATACTTCGTAATATATTATTTCCATATGCACTTCTAATATGTAGAATATAAAACTTCTTTTGGAGGTGAGTATATATAGAAATTATACAAATACAAGTTTCCTTAAATCTGCACCCACAAGCAACACGAACCCCATTTATTTCTTACCATGAGAGAAATGAAAGATTTTCTAGTTCTCCGTAACAAGCCAACATCACGATAAAGTTTCATCTTGAAGTGCCACCTCACACCTGCTATGAAATATTATGCTGTAGTAAATGTTACCTATCTTAGAAAGTTGGTATTTGCAAAATTTCCACATATATATATATGTTCCCCTATAAAGAAAATCTATATATTTGTAAAATATGTAGAAATAATATCATACGAAGTATTAATGGAAACAAAATTTGCTATACGATGAATCACCTTAAAGAAAAAAGGTTTACAGAACTGTCATAAAGATGCATTAATTTACGGAAATTCCTTATTAACAAATGCAGTTGTTTCATTTCCCCAAAAATTTCACAATAGTTGTAATAAAAAAATTGCCCAATGGCACAATCAGTATGTACTTTGTTCCCCATTTCAATTCCGAATGAGATATGAAAACTTTTTAAAGAAATTCAATGTATCACTAGAATAAATAAAGACATAAAAGTAGACATAGTTAAAGTATGTGAATTCGTAATGACCAACATCAACACATGTCACTATTAAAATGGTAAAGAAACATCTATAAAACCTCCTATCCTGCTGTGTGATGGTGGGACTCAACGAAATTTCTGCGAGTGGATTTAGTGCTCTATCAGTCACTGTTGAGACATTTTTGTGCGGGGTATAGATCTCCCGAGATTATGGGCAGATCCCTTGCGAAGCGCCAAAGGTTGGTGAAAGATTCAAGTAGCGATGAAGAGGGTTCTGTGCCTAAGCGCACTCCTACGTCGTCAAGGTCTCCTTACAAAACACGTCGTCGACCTCCTTCTCAGACTCCTGCCCCACCTGGTTCCAGAGAACCTACTCCTGCTAGGTCTCGATATATAAGGACACATCAGTCAAGCAGGGGCAGGGGCAGGGGCAAGGGCAGGGGAAGGGGAAGGGGAAGGGGAAGGGGAAGGGGAAGGGGAAGGGGAGGGATGAAGAAATCTGAAAATGTAGAAGATGGTAAAGAAGATTCTGAACTGGAGGATATTATCAAGGCTTCTGAACAAGAAGCTGCGATTGAAGCTGAAGCTTTGCAAGCTGCGAGAATTGAGAAGGCTATCAAGGCTTCCGCCAGTGCAGACATGTCTGAAAGTGAGCAGGATGCTCTCTTTTTTCAGCTCCTTCCTAAAGTACTCGTACTCATGGAACATGGCTATTCAGTGGAGGATGCTTGCCGATATTTTGCTAAGAAGACAGGTGAAACTTCAGGTATGCTTAGCAGATGTTAAAATGAATTATGCTTTTTTGATTTAAAAAAATGACATAGCATCTGAAATAACTCAATTATCTATGTATTTTATCAATCTGTTGGTCCTTGAGAATTTGCGTTCCTAAGCAACACTTTTCAAGGAACAACATCTGACATCTTCCATCTTACTATATATAGGTGCCAAAGATGACCAAGGACGCGAGAAGCCCGATGGATCTGATGAGCCTGCTCCTGGTAAATCCCAGAATGCCCAGCCTTCAGGGGCTGCCCCCACTCCTCATGTCGTGGACAATGATCCCCAAGTTGCCCCTCGGGAGGCAGGTGCCTACGCTCCAACCGAGGCAGTTGATGTTGCAGAACCCGATACGCAAACCAATGACCATGGTTTCAGCGCTGGGTACACTGTTGACTTTGCGCTTGTAGCAAATGAGACCCGGCTTGAGACTCTCCGGGCTGTTGCGGCTTCACACACTTCCTGTTTTGCTGGGATTTGGTTGCGCACACCCGAATCCCGTACCATGGCGTTTGACCATTTCTACGAAGTCTTGGAGTCGGTGAAGTCCGTTCGGGTAGATTCCCCTCCTGAGGTATTTGACAAGTTAAAGGCAAATTTGGAAGACTTGAAAGGGCTCGGTATGGAAGTCGGGTGGCTGGAGCAGTACCTTGCCAAACTGGTGCATGAGGCTACAACACTTCAAGAAGTCTTGCATGCACGGGAAGAGAAGCGCCGCAAGTTGGAGGTGATGAGGAAGGAGGCAGCAGCGATAGAGGCTGAGCTAGCACAAGAGCCTCAAGCTCCTTCCCTGCCAGGGAAACTGTATTAGCCAGAGATGGATCTTGAACTCCTCATTTCTCTTGAAACGACATTATTTCACTGTTTGTCACGTTAGTGCTTGCATATGATAAATGAATAAATACTCATATTTCCCGCACTTGTCTGTTATTTAATTTGGTGGTTACACAACTCTTATTCCGGACTCGTTTAATAGACAATCGTATGAGAGAGAACTTATGTGCTTACCCCATCTTACATAAGGAAGAACGTCCATACACCAAGTATAAACATTTAGCAAAACCTCAACAGATGAGGCCTAATTGCAAATAAGCATTGAGGATTGAGGATGGGTTGAGATTTGGGAATCAATGCCCTTGTTAACTACTACTAGTAGTAAGCAAATTGTTGCATACTATTGGTGATGATCTATACAGTATACTATGTAAAAGTTTACAGTTTTCCTAACCAAAATGGTTCCTAATGAATTTACATAAAATATAACTGCATATATTGCTCTAAGTTTTCTATTTACAGAAAGACCTCCACAAATCCAAATATATCAGTATGCGACCTAGGCTTGTATCAGGCATTTCGATGGTAGCCAGATTTCATTGTTTGACGAGAATCTTCTAGGCTTTCGACATGGGTCTCTCTCCCAGACCTCCCTCTGAATTTTTTTTACGAAGGATTTTTTACTTTCCTCAGAGTTGTCGAAGCTTCTCTTGGATTCCGTTTTACTGGACATGCTCGGATAAATATCGAGATTGATTGCACGAAAGAGTTACTTGATTTTGTCTGGATAGCTAATTGAGAGGGAAATGGGTTTCTAGCAGAGAGTTGTTTTTTAGTTGAAGATTTATTCTGTAACAGCTGCAAAAAGAACAAACATGACGCCGCGGAAACTCGAAGCACACCGGTGGAGCCATGAAGGGGCAGGTTCTGGTTTACTACTCTCTAATGGAGGAGGCGCTGGTTCTTCCACAACTCCTCGTACTAGCTATGTAATGTTATGAGAACTTATTGCACCCGTTGGCCGTTGCCATCTTCAGCTCAGATCATGACCGACAACGTCATGCTAGACGATGCTCTTCTCTAAACCGCCCTCCTGTTCCTTGTTCTCTTCTTTACTAGGGTCTCAACCATGGCTCCGTTGATGCTATCTGCAAAACCCATTCTCAATTTTAGCCAATGTCGAGGAAGCTCAATTTTTTTGAAGTTATTAATCATACTAAAAATATTCTCGTAAGCTGCATTATTTCAATATTTGACACGTTAATGCTCGCATGAGATAAATGAATAAATACCTACATTTCCGACACTCGTATGCTATTTAATTACTTGGGGTTACATGCTCGTTAGATTAACAATTTCACGAGAGAGAACTTATGTGCTTACCCTCTCTTATAGAAGGAAGAACGTCCATGCACAAGTATACATATTTAGCAAAACCTCAACAGATGGGGCTTAATTGCAAATAAGCATTGAGGATTGAGGATAGGTTGTGATTTATGAATTAACTAGCTTTTTTTAACCCGTGCGATGCACGGTGTAATTTCAAATAAAAAAGTTTATATAATTGAAATAATCAATGTCTTATGCTGTCAAAATATTACATCGAAAAAAAACGCGTAGCATCATATTCCTACCAAAAGATTACAAAACTGAACCTGGCTCTATGAGACCGGTCCCCATGTTGGATTTCCTCCATCACAAATAACATTATTTATCATTAAATATTCTAAAATTTAAAATAATTTTATTTAAAAATTGAAGAAGTTGAAATGTAAGAAAGACAAAATAAGCTATCTGAAAAAAAGTCGTAATGCATTCGATTACGGAGGATTGCTAAACAAAATGTAAGGAGTATTCATAAAATGCCCTAATTCATCCCAAAACATGATTTCTCACCGTTGTTGGAGCTCCGGTGTTGGGTCGTAGTTTCGTCTTCTCCTACTAGTGTTAATTCCTGGCCTCATCTCATACTTGCTCAATATACAAGATGAAATTTGCGTTAATGTCTGAGATGCAATTGATTTTCTTATCTTTTGTCTTCGATGTATTTTATTTTGAGTATGTATTTCTACACAATCATGATTTTTTTGGCAGTACTATTAATTTGAATATATACTTTTACACAATCATGGGCGAATTCATCCCATAATTACCGTTATATACCATGTCAATTACCGGTATATACCGTTATATATGAGGATGGCAATATGGTCCGATCCGATCTGAGATCTGAGCGATCCGAGCCGAATGGATCAGATCTGAATCCGATCCTATTGAAAATGGATCGGATTTGGATCCGGAAAGCCAGACCCGATCGAATTCTGACTTGGATTGGATCGGAGGGCAGATCCACCGAGTTCCGACCCGATCCGATCCGATGTATATGTGTGCTTAACAAATACACCCCTATTACCTCCACACTTATGTTGGAATTGTGCCCTAGAGGCAATCAATATATCGTGACAAATATATATGGACTTACTATTCATTACGTTATCGATATGGAGATATATTAACATGAATGAAGTCCTTAGAATATAAATGTTATATTCTTAAATATCCCTAGTCGATTATATTGATTAACAGGACAATCAACTATAGACTAGTATGGGGTTGGATTGATATGGAGATATCACGATCCAACACATAGGTATGTATTAGGAGTAATGGCATATTGGATTGACCCACAACGAGAAGCAATCTTAGAGATCGTAGTGCTAATGGTATTGTAATCCTTAGACTTGAAGTCACTAGATACTCTAGTTGTGAAATATCGTGATTTGATATTATGAAACGTTACACCGTAACTGGGTAACTATAAAGGTAATTATCGGGCATGATAGGAAGCAATCTTAGAGATCGTAGTGACGTAGACAGGATTTGTCCCTCCCACATAATGCGAGTAAATATCCATGGGCCACTCGAGAGATGGTGCTTATAGAATGTATGTCAAGACTCAGATAAATCAATATGGAGATATTGATGGTATCTGCACGGATAATCATATTCCCAGGATCGAGGAACTATGGATTGGATATACGAGTGTGACTAATATGTCTCGTGTCCAATCCGGATATGGAGACAAAGGGATAACACAATACATGAACATTGGGCACAAGGTTTTTCGGATGACTATTTCTATTACTTTTGTTGTGATACGATGTTTGGGAGAGACGAAAAAGAAAAGAGTATAGAAGATGTAGGGAGAAACTAGTACATGTGTATATATTCTCCAACCCTAAGCCTATTTATATAGGCATTAGGGTCGACTAACGAGCCAATAACAATGTACAATGGGTTTATAATTTGTGGTGAATATTCACCAATAAACTAGCCCAATATTTTATAACAGTTCCCCTTGAATATTCACCACTACGATGTCTCATTAAAACCTTGTCATGAAAAATTCTGTGGAAAAAATCAATAAATAAAGAAAAGAGTACATCGCTAAGATCTTCATACCAATCACCACCACAATTCCGTCCATCACTTAACGGAGCAAGACGTTTGTTGACTTTGAAGTCCTTTTTTTTAAGGGTAAAATTGTTTCTTATTGATGAACACTAAGATCTTCATACCAATCACCACCACAAAACCACCATCTCCGCCACGTGTAACTGGAATCCGGCCACCCCACCACCATCACCGCCACACGAACCCAGAATCCGGCTACCCCACCACATCAAAGTAGAGAAACCAAGAATCTCCAGCCCTTCATACTATGAATCACCGAACACAGAGAACTCGCAATTCCTAAGCCACCACATCCACCACCAGTGCCGCCTCAGCCACCACCATCACCGACCACTTTACCCAGATTCCGGCATACCCAAACCCACATACAGTCCAGATTCCGGCATAGCAAAATCCAATTGGGCAAAACCAATCCAAAACAGAAATGGGAAAATCAAAACTAGGAACAGAGTACAACCCTTTAACAATTTCAAACAAAATGCAGATATTATTAGGCACTAATCACAAATCAAAGCTATATCAAAATTAAATTGGGCAAAACCAAATCAAAGTTAAATCGCGAACATGAATCCAAACATTCGATCCTACTCACAATATGAGAAACAGAACAACCCGTATTGTAGGTTTGGTTTGGGAATCGAAAACTCACCAACAACAATAAATTCACCGAGAGAGAGAGAGAGCGAGAATCTAATTGAGAGACAAAGATGAATTCTTAGCGAAGAGCAGCAAATCGAGAAACCAAAGCTTCCGAGCGGAGATAGAGGATTTGGGTATGTCACCAGAATCCATGGGTGCTTAGCTCTGGGTCGGGATTGATTTGGCGGCGATGCTTGATGTCCAGGCCGCTGGTTTTAATGGCTACGGCGGCCAAGTGGTTGATTGAGGGGTTGCGGTGTTCGAGAGGGAGGCAGAGCGATGAAGTGCGAGAGACGAGAAGGAGAGGAATGAACGCATTCAGATCTGTTCATCTTCTTCCTGAATTCCCCACCTTAACTTTTTTTTTTCTTTTTTTTACACTATTTCAAATTTATAATTTTATCATTGACAATTTTGCCCTTATTGTGATGATGATGTTTGGATGGAAATTTTTCCCAGTTTCAAAGTGACTGATTTATTGCAAATGAGGAACATTATCAGCAAGTTTTGATAGTAGGTAGTGCAAAGTGATAGTTTCGCTATACTGGGGGTACCATTAAGTAATTAAGCATAAAATAAAATAAAAATAATCTTCTAACTACTTCGAGAGAGCCAAACGTAGAGCTTTGAAGTCCCATTCAACCAGTATAAATTTATAATTTTTTTTCTCGTACAGATGAATTTGTAGTTCTCAATTTTTTTTTGGTTATGTTCATGTTTGACATTTCTATTATTTGGACTACGGCCTCAGATTGGTCAATTATTCTCCTTGCATTTTTACCTAAAATCTACTTGATCTCCTCATCTGTTACTCACTACAAACAATTTGTGCAGGAGGTGGGAGGCCAATTGGGTCAAAAACGGGATTATGGTAATCATGTGTACTTCCACCGATTCTGGTATGTTGTTGATAATTATGCATTCAAATTTATTAATCTCATCTTGTCACAAAACACTAGTAGCAACTGGCTGAGCCACTTAAGGGCAATAGTCATAGTAAGTCGCAAGAAGTGTAATGGTCTCAAGCATAGGGATGTCCGATGAGCGAGCACTTGAGAGGCGAATCGTCTCATGAATCCCCAAGCCGTAGTCCACCAGTGTGAGGAGCTTCAGAAGAGGTCGTTAACAAGTTTCCACCGAGACCAAATATCAATGCTCTCTAGTAGTTCCTCTTTGCCCCTCTGGGGTGACTCTAATCCGTAGTTTATTTAACAAGAAGCCAGGTTACGTCTACTACTTATTTTATTACAAACTCGGTGGATTGAGGAATGACATTTTTGCCCATACTGGTCACATTGTCAAATTGGTAGATGGTTAGCACCGGAATGAATGTTGAATTAGGTCTCAAATTGGCAAAAAAACCGACATCATTACTCACTTTTGGGGTACCATAAAACTTTAAGGGTCATTACATATTTCTGAAAGGTGCCTTGAATGCCAATAGCTAAATTGGAAGTTGATTTATTTTAAATAGCTGTTACGAAATTTAACTTCTAGAGCTATAGTATGCTAACATCTTCTTTCACAATCAATGTTATCTTAACTTCCATCGTAGCTAGGTAGTTGTGGTCTTATAATTTCGCACAAGATTGTAGCAACAGTAACAAAAGGAAGAAGCCAGTAAAATTAAAGTATGGCTTCTTCAAAAAAGCAAACTTGGATGAGGATCAAATGAGCTTCTTGCCTCCACGTTCGCCTTTTTTGAAGAAACCGTGCTTTTACTAGTTTCTTGCATGCGTTATTCTTGATGCAGCCTGAAGCAAAAAAAAAAAAAAAAAAAAAAACATATCAAAACTACCTAGAATGGAAATTTTAGAAAATGTTGATTAGGAATGCTATAAATAGTTGCATAAAATGAAATTATGATGTCAGCAAACTTTTAGCTCTATACGTCGGATTACAATTATTTTGATAGGTTAAATGCCATAAACAGTTATTTGAGCTTCCCAGGTTATCAGTTTGTATAGACATGATAGACTGAACATTTTATTTTATGGTCCTACACTAGGATACTTAGTTGCTTTGCAGTTGGTGTAACGTCTGTTTTGGGTTGGAAACCCGAGAATTTTTTCGAGTTAAAAAGAGAAATTTTGATGAAAATAAAAAAATGCCAATTTAGTAATTTTTCATTTGAGAAGCCAAAGATAATGACCCTTCTACAGTTAAAGTCTGGGGTACCCAAAATGAGTGGTGTCTTCAGTTTCAAAAGTTTCAACCCGTAACAGCTCCGTAGTAGTTCCTCTTTGCTTCTCTCGGCCTGACTCCAATCCATAGTCAGTTTAAGAAGAAATTAACCATCTTACGTCTACAGTCTACATATATACTAGTATTATTTATTTTATTAAAAAATTGGCGGATTGAGCAATGATATTTGCTGCCCATACTGGTCACGTTATCATAACGGTAGATGATTAGCACCGGAAAATGAATGTTGAATTAGGGCTCAAACTGGCCAAAAATTTAAGTCACTACTCACTTTTGGGGTACTCCAAAATTTGAGGGTCATTATCTTTTTCTTAGAGGTTTCTCGAATGCCAATAACTAAATTGGCTTGGCAGTTGAATAACTTTTGCAAACCCAACATCTAGTTAGGGATCTCTAATCAGTCCCCACTACAAACATAAAACTGGAATATTTAAGTTAGGGATCTCTAATCAGTCCCCACTACAAACACAACCGCATTCCACTAGTCATGTAAATAGAACACTTTGTCTTCTATCTGTCATTGTCTTCTTCAGTCTTTCTCTTCTGAAGGCTAGATCAATTATCCAAAATTCAAGACAATTAAGTTTTTTGACTAGCAAGATTGAGGCAACAAACCCGGAGAAGTAGGACCATCTAACAAAATATTCATATAGTCCATGTAATACGAAGTTCTATATCAATAGGTTCTGACAAACCTAGCCCAGTTTCTGTTCTGAAACGTACCGTGCGATACGCGTATCGTATCGGACGCGTATCGTATCGGATGTGTATCTCTCGATACAGTTTGATACACTTACATAAGCAATACAGCGAATGATACGTAATGCTGATGGCATGTAACGTATCGTACGATACGTATCGGGTATCGCTCGATACTGATAACAGAGCCTCCACCGCGACCCATCACCGCCACCCATCACTGCCACTGCCGTCACGACCCACTGGTTTGGCAAGTGTCAACCAAACACAAGAAAATAATTGCAGAGAACTTTTTTACACAAATATTTTACACATAGAATATTTTCCCTTGTAAAGCATTTTACTGCGAACCAAACAGATCCTTAATGTGGCCTGATTTTCTTGTATGTTGGCTAGGTATTGTCGGGTGCAGCTAGATCAACTAGTAATTTTTTATTTTTATTTTTTTGAGAAAGTAATTTATTATTATTATTATTGAAGGCTTGATGAACATCTTGCCTTGATGAACATCAAACTCTCTTAATGCTGATAGCTGAATGCTTAGACGTTCTATTGAACACTATGGTTTCTGTGCCTTCTATGAGCATCAAGGTCTCATGAAATGAGGCTTTCTGTGTTTTTAACCTGAACTAAATTCTCTGGAGGTCTATTGCAATTGGGGACTGAACCACCGCCTTTTTGTTCATCTATTTAAGGTGGAATTGCTTACGGCCTGGATAGACTGGTCATGATGTTGGCTGGTGCAAGCTCAATCCGAGATGTCATTGCTTTCCCTAAGACGACAACTGCGCAGTGCGCGCTTACTCGTTCGCCCTCCGAGGTGGATCCACAGCAATTGGTTGATCTTAAATTAAAGGCCCACTAGTAACTGGTGAGATGCTCTACAAATTTCTCAGAGCTTGTAACTGGTGAGATGTCATTGCTTTCTCAGAGCTTGTAACTGGTGAGATGCTCTACAAATTTCGACATGTTTGTACGTCGGAGTTTTCTCCTTAAAAGCGAGCAAGGTTTTTGGGGGGTTTTCTTGAATATGTTTTGAATGTATATTTAGAGAGCTACAATAATTTGTTTAGATAGACAATAATCAACTTTATTTTCCTACCACAATCTTATCTTATCTTATATAATACTAGGCGTGACCCTGCGCTACAGCGCGGACTTGTGGTAAACATATGAATCCAAATTTCATTTAAACCCGGTTTATACGTTTGCTAAGCAAAAAAAAAAAAATATATATGAAAAGTTTTCATCCAATCAATTCAAGTTATTACTGGGAATGGACATAACTAAAATTCTTTCTCCTATTAGTACTCATACTGCTTCGAACCCATCTTATGCTCCTTCCTAGTAGAAAGAAAAACTGATTCAAGAATTCCCTCTCTCTCTATGGGATAAGAACTCGTGATTTTAGGCCGTGGCCAATACCCATAAGGATCCAATTATAAAGCAAATGAAAGTATACACATTCACCAAAGTAATAATGTGGGTAATTCTCAAAAAGAGAAGTAATAATGTGGGTAATTTAAACTGACATTTTAATAAGTATATGACCGGTCAAAAGGAAAAATATACAAATAAGATTATCATATATGCTTAGGAACATTACCATCACAAAAGTGTAGATATATAACTTATTAGGGATGTAATTAATTGAAGTGCTATTTGAAAATAACTTTTCGACATATTCTATAGTAAAATAATCATGGACTTTTAGTGAAATCTTTCATGTTTATTTAAAATTGTAGTTTAAATAAAACAACTATCACCCTTAGCTAATGATTTCCTTGGAACATTAGCTTACGATCTGCTTACGAATTATCAAAAACAAAAATAACAAACTGATCAGCCAAACCTGTTGTTGGATTGCCTGCAAATATCAAAGTTTCCTATGAATGGTTTTAAGGAAGGCCAACATGAAACCTAAACAATATGTTTAGAAAGATAGAAATGATCTGGTGCAAGTTGTTTTAGATTATTTGCTAATAAACAATCATAGGGAACAGAGTATCAAACACACAATCAGAGTTTGCTTATGTTATCAAATACATGCAAGCATTTGTCTAAAAAATGCATATAATCTTTATTTTTATATATGTGTTAAAGCAAGGGATGAGTCTTCTCTTTGTGCCACATGGAATTTATGGAGCCTCACATACAGGACATGTGTCATGCTATTTTTGAAGTGACATATATGTGGCATGTAAATGCCAATCTAAGTCTTGCCAAGTTATAAGTTTTCATGACATGTCATCATCCAATTTGGAGAAAGAACTAAATGTTTCCATTCAATGACTGAGCCATTGTATCCTGTTGAAATCTTAAACTTTTTCACTATATTGGACATTAGTCATTGATTCGGTCATCTTAACCCAGTGGAAGAAAAAATGTTCCAGTTCATGAATTAATATCTCTCACTTGCTCCTATAGCCACACATACATCTAGTTAAGTACTTCAATTTAATAAGAAATAGTGAATTGAGATGTGTTCTTCTGGTGTGTTTGGCTTCAGTGGCTATATAAGATTTACAAACATTATTTCATTTTTTGGCAACTATGTATGACAAACATTTTCTAATTTTTTTTCTTGAACTTATTTTTGTTCTTCGCGCATGAAATAAGAATTTCTTGAACTAAATTTAACTTTTAGAAGGCTAACAAATTTTGATTTCCACAGTTTCAGATTCATGATATGCGACAAACCTGACATCTTAAATGATAAATACACAAAATATGATCACAAAATTGATTGATAACTATGAACACTGAGTAATTACACCCAGGAAAAGAACAATGTATCTACAGGGTAGAATAAAATGAAAAATAAAATATTTGGCGGAGAATTATGTCAAACACGTTTTCGATAGAACGATCTCATCCGAAAACAGATCCAGCAAACGTTTACACCCATGTAAAATATTATAACAACAACTGGGAGAAGAAAAGTGAGATACGGGGGAATTTTTTTTGCAGATAATATTATCAAAAAATTTGCTTACATTTGTGGATGTAAAGTAATTGCAGCCTCCTCCTGAATGCTTGAGGACCCAATTCGCTTGGCATGTGCATTTTCTCTATAGTGTATGCACAACAATATTTTTTTTCTTACTTTCTCTGCTTGAGATCACGATTGTTGAAGATGTTGGAATTAGATTGTGCTTCCTAAAAAACTCTTAATCCTGAAGTACTGAACAACGTTATTTCTTAGTTTTAGACATTGGATTTTGTCATATTCCAATAACGTTTTATTCTTAAAACGAAAAACATTAATTCTTTAAGATCTATAATTTAAAGCAATGATTATGAAGTTCCGTTTTTGTATGAATTGGTACATTGGAAGTCATTGTAAAACAGTGGTATTGGCTCCTCTCATTTACTTCCGGCATTATTCATCAGTTACATGGCATGGTATTTTTTTATTGGATTACTTATTAAACATATGACAGGCACACCATGGGAATTTTTCATTGGATATGAGTGAGTTGTTATGGAACTTCCACTTTTGTGGAAATAATGAAAAAGTTAAAACCGTTGATAAAATCTTGTTCTCAAATGGTTATGCATCTTAATGAGAATTATTAAGGAGTAATAACCTAATAATGAATAATTTGGAAGTTACATGATGAGAATGTGCCAAGTTGTACATTTATTTATATAGAATGACATGTGGATGATTCTTATTGGTATGGGTGTCTAACTAAGCTGATTACATGTCTTTACATGAGAAGATATGAGTTGCCAAGTGGCATACCGTGGTTAATTCTGAGCACTTCTCTGCTTTTATATATATATAGATATAAAAGTAGGGAAATTCTCTCGTGGTTTCACGAGGCGCCATTTGTCTTTTAATAATTGATATAAATATTGACATTTGTAATTCTACATGTCAATATGTCCAAAATCAACCAATAAAGTATTGACACTACTCAAGTATGACTTGCAAATGGGTGTTAGTTCAGCGGTAGAACGTTTGAAGCTCTTGCATGGTAGCAGGTTTGTACCCATTATGATGTAAATTTTCAAAAACATTTTTTTTTTTAAAATATGGATTTGTCACTAATTTGCTTATGGTACTCTTTATATTTGCAACTTAAGATCAATTATTATCTATCTCAATGTAGTGGGCAATTATAATTTGTTTCAATGTTGTAGTGTGGATTTTTTTAATTAATGTTGTGATTTTTCTACTAGAATTTTATTTGTCTTTAAATAGTTCATATAAATATGATATTTGTAATTCTACACGTATGTTCGTATGAAATTAATCAATAAAAAATTGGAGTGATGTTCTCACGAACTCGTGTTCATTGATACTACCATGATAATGTGATGTGGCATCCTCACAACCACGATTTTTTTTCCATTAATGAATGAGAAATCACACTCGGACACTCTTTAAGATTTAGACTCTTAATAAATGTCTCTTTCATTAATATAAAGATATTTGTGGTTGTGAGGATGCCAGACACGTTCTCATGATAGTATCAATGAATACAAGTTCGTGAGAACGAAACTTGAAACCTAAATATTGCTTTTGTTGTGATACGATGTTTGGGAGAGACGAAAAAGAAAAGAGTATAGAAGAGAGTATAGAAGATGTAGGGAGAAACTAGTACATGTGTATATATTCTTCAACCCTAAGCCTACTTATATAGACATTAGGGTCGGCTAACGAGCCAATAACAATGTACAATGGGCTTATAACTTGTGGTGAATATTCACCAATAAACTAGCCCAATATTTTATAACAGTCCCCTTTGAATATTCATCACTTCGATGTTTCATTAAAAACTTGTCATGAAAAATTCAGTAAAAAAATCAATAACTAAAGAAAAGAGTACATCGGTGAACTTTAATTGCATAATATTGGAGATAACATTGCTCAAGAACGCATCTGAATAAACTTGGATTGACTTACGCATGTCAGAGAGCTTCTGCTCAGATAGAGTTGAATTTGAGTGGATCGAAGGCGTGGATGAATCCGCCTCTAGAGTTTCTACTGTCCCTCCTCCGACTAGCCGTCGATCTTTCACCACTGAGACTAAGTGGTGGTGGCCTCTATCTCTGTCACTTCGCAACATCAAAAGACTTTGCATGAGTAGATCGGAAAAGCGGTTAGTTGTATTGTATATTAAATGTGCGACACTTCAAGTACTTATTTCTGACAGATCTACATGAATTGAATCAATTCTTTTATTTTGAGATTTCATATCTACCAATGGGTGTGAATAAATAACCGAAGATGATCCGGAGCAAAATGTGTGATGATATTTTGGTGGCAGTGTCTGAGTCGACATGTCTGGAGTTGGCATTGACAAAACTATTCTGATTGAAGAGCATTAGAAGAAAAGATGAACATCATCCTCAGACACTCGATTCCAGAATCAACTACAAACTCTCTTGTGCAAATTAAGTTTGGTATAGTTTCCAAATAATTTTTTTAATCGGAACATGCATTTTTCAAGTCAAATACAAGATTGGACGACATAATTTTACTAGAGAGAACCCAATTCACAGTTGAAATATTCAACGTATGCAAGCTCAAAGAAGTAAAGTCCAAAGCTAAAGCCCAGTTACGTTATAACAGAAGCAGCCCACTAGTATCGTGGCCCATTATCTATAGATCCTATTGTTGGTATTTGGGTCATACTCCTAACCCTAAATGTATCTCTCGCAGCAGCACCATTGTAACCGTCAGATTATCCTACTGTTTGATCCTATAGTTAGATTTAGGTGTATATAAGCATGCCTTTCGTCTCTCTCTCTCTCTATTATAATGCCACAACCATTCGTCTCACAAGAATGAGATACATTTCATTGTCTCTATTCATTCCCGTCTGTTTCCGATTAGCTTTCATGGTATCAGAGCCATCAGAAAACTCTCTATCCCCACCACCTCACCAATGGAAATTTCATATCCGATTGATGTCCTCTCTAATAATCACAAGCTTATGCCACACAAATTTGATGCCTTCTATTTTATTTCATGGAAGCACCAACTCAGATCAATCATTTGCATACCATCGTTGTTTGGCTTTGATGATGGCTCTCATCCCTATCCTCAGTGATACACCACCGCCAATGATGGGACCGTTTTAGTGTCGGCTTCACAATCTCGCCGACCAAAGATCAGTCAATCTTAACTCTGAACACTCTACATGAAGCTCTCACTCAAGTACTCGATCTCTGATTGCAGATCTGGAGGTGGAACTCTTTGAAACATCGGTATGCTTCTTTATCTAGATCTAATATTCTTCAATTAAGATTTTATCTACAAACTATAAAAAAAATATTATGATTCTATAGATCTGTTCATGCGAAAGTTGAATACATATTGTTAATGATTATGATATGATCCTCTTTGCATTAAATCGACTTCCTATTTTGTAGGACACTTTTCCGTGTTCCATTAGAACTCGTTCTGAACTTGGTTTTTTTCAAGACTGATTGTAGATCAGGACGTGAAACTCTTTGGAACATCGGTATGTTTCTTTATCTAGATCTAATATTCATTAAAATTTGATCTCAAAACTAAAAAAAATAATGATTCTATAGCTCTGTACATACAGAAGTTAAAATATATTTTGTTAATGATTACAACATGATCCTCTTTGCCTTAAATCGACTTTCTTTTTTTTACGACACTTTGTCGTCTTTCATTAGAGCTTGTTCTAAACATGTTCTTTATTCAAGAGTTGAATGTTTTTTTACGATCGGAAGAGTAAATGCTCAAATCTCAAAATTGTTTTTCTAAAACTGGGAAACCCTATAAAATTAGACAAGCCGGAGAACAAACAAGCCAAATCATGGGTGAGGGCATTTTGTTCATTATACGTGAAGGAAACCCTAGCTATAAATCACCGATCCACCGTCAGATAACTCCATTACCAATCGCCTTCTTTCCAATTCATCTTCTAACTATATTTCAAAAAATAAAATAAAAATAATCTTCTAACTACTTCGAGAGAGCCAAACGTACAGCGTTGAAGTCTCATTCGACCAGTATAAATTTATAATTTTTTTTTCTCGTACAGATGAATTTGTAATTCTTAATTTTTTTTGGTTATGTTCATGTTTGACATTTCTATTATTTGGCTACGGTCTCAGATTTGTCAATTATTCTCCTTGCATTTTTACCTAAAATCTACTTGATCTCCTCATCTGTTACTCATGACAAACAATTTGTGCAGGAGGTGGGAGGCCAATTGGACAAAAAACGGGATTATGGTGATCATGTGTACTTCCACCGATTCTGGTATGTTGTTGATAATTATGCCTTCAGATTTATAATCTCATCTTGTCATAAAGCACCAGTAGCAACTGGCTGAGCCACTTAAGGGCAATAGTCATAGTAAGTCGCAAGAAGTGCAATGGTCTTAAGCATAGGGATGTCCGGTCACCGATGAGCGAACACTTGAGAGGCGAATCTGTCTCATGAGCCCCCCAAGCCATAGTCTACCAGTGTGAGGAGTTTCAGAAGAGGTCGTTCGAAAAGTTTCAACCAAGACCAAATATCAATTCTCTCTAGAAGTTCCCCTTTGCTCCTCTGGGGTGACTCCAAGCCGTAGTTTATTTAAGAAGAAGCCACGTTACGTATTTTATTACAAACTCGGTGGATTGAGCAATGACATTTTTGCCCATACTGGTCACATAGTCAAATTGGTTGATGGTTAGCACCGGAATGAATGTTGAATTAGGTCTCAAATTCGCAAAAACACGACATCATTTCTCACTTTTGGGGTACCATAAACTTTAAGGGTCATTACATATTTCTGAAAGGTGCCTTGAATGCCAATAGCTAAATTGGCAGTTGATTTATTTTAAATAGCTGTTACGAAATTTAACTTCTAGAGCTATCACTACAAGAAATTGAGCCTATAGCAGCGGCCGGAACCGCTGGCATAGCCTCTAAAAACTGTGGGTAATTGTTTCTCCAGCGGTTGTAAAAACCGCTGGCACAGAAATGACAACCGCAGGCATGTAGGCGTCGCTAGAAGTCTTACCCGCAGTTTTTTCGACCGCTGTAGCAGGCTATCTCTGTACCGGCGGTTTTAAAAACCGCAGGCGATAGGAAGCCAACCGCGGGCACTAATGAAGGCTTTACCGGCATTTGGAACCGTCGGTGTTTCCTACAAAACCGCGGGTAAATATTTCTCCGGCGGTTTAGACAAACCGTCGGTATAGCCTACAAAATCGATGGCGCATGCTGTGGCAACCATTTGAATGTAGGGGTGGCTAAAAGTCTTACCCGCTGTTTTCTTGGCCGCTGTAAGAGACTATCTGTACCAACGAATTTCGAATTTCGCATCGGTTGATATGAATGGTTAAAATAACCTTTGTGTGTACTTTAAACAATCAGATCAACATTATTCCGCAATTTAAAAAGAAATCAACAGTGAAGTTGGAGAAAGAATTGATGTAATAAAATAGTCTTAATACAATACTGTATCAATTCCATATATTCATTTTCTTGAAAAGAAAGACAAGAAAACAAACCCAAACAGATTAGTGAGACTACTTGGGCAAACAAGAAAACAAAATTACATAGATGTTGGTGTCAACCTTCAACCACATAGCTGAGCTAGTGGGGGAGAAAATGTAATCAGCCTTTGACAGTTCATTTCAAACAGGGACTTAGGAGAATGTAAAGTCAATTGTGGTGTAGTTCTTCATTCTCGGGCAAATAGCTCTACGGGTTGGCACAGCGCCTACAATAACACTCAACCCAGGTTCTGTAAGAATGATGTCAGAAGCGCTGCTAGCAGCATCAGTGGCATCGGCCACAGCAATACAAATGTTGGCCTTCTTCAAAGCAGGGGCATCGTTGACACCATCTCCGGTCATACCACAAATGTGCTTCCTCTCTTGCAGCATGATGACTTCATACTTGTGCTCCGTGTAACAAAATGGATTTAGCAAATGGTAGTAGCAATCTTTGCAAGCGAAAGATAGAATGCAAAATTCATGTTCATCTTCGACAAATAGGGTTAAACAAGAATGAAGACACACCTGGAAACAACCATCTGCCTTCTAAATTAGCTCTTCAACAGGAATAGAAGTGTTTGATTTATACTTGTGGTTACCAAGTAAAGCAACAGATGGGTACATGTTTCTTCAAATCTTCTTCCTGTCTCCTTAGCAAATAGCAATAGCAAGCTGGTCACCTGGTCATTACCACCTTCTCAAACCCCTGTGGTCCACCGAAGTAAGGATCAGTTTCACCAAGCTTCTTACAGTAAGATCATATCAACCGAACCTGCACTTAGATCAACAATCATTATCAGCGCGAATTTTTTGACCAGTATGGGCTGATCAGTTACCAGATAACTCTAATAATTTTTTTATAAGATCATTTCATTAAGAAGAACCTAACAGAAAGTTAAAAAAATCCACATCAGCTAGCTTCACCACCTCTGAATCAAACTCAGAAGGGACCAAACAAACTACTCTGCTTACTATCTAAACTCTAATAATTTTTTTATAAGATCATTTCATTAAGAAGAAACTAACAGAAAGTTAAAAAAATCCACATCAACTGGCTTTACCACCTCTGAATCAAACTCAGAAGGGACCAAACAAACTACTCTGCTTACTATGATTTATCCTAGCAAGGAAGTGACCAACTCTATTGCACTTCCTATTACAAAACTGAATCCTACTACCAGAAGAACTAAGCCAATCACAGACACTAGCAGATCTTTTAATGAAGCTCCAATGGGCCTTCTTTCTATCCAGAATTTCAGCAACCAGATTCTGAGCATCTGATTCCAACACAACTCCAACGATACTATTCTGAGATAGATAAACTTAATAATCACTTCTTTAAGAATGGTATATGTCTGATTCTACTTTTACTAGGATGTCCTAAGTAGTGGCAAAATCTACTTGAAAGGTGATTCCCAGCGAATAAATACCACATCGGGATTTCACCCTGTAATTTTAAGTTTCCTAAATAAGAAAATCACAGAAATCAAGGAGATCTTTTTTATACGTGGAAAATAAAAGATTCAAGATAAAAATAAATTGAAAACGTCAGAAGTACCTCAATACCCGGAAGGTTAAGCGTACATAATTCACAAAAGATGTAAGGTCCATGTGGAAGTTTCAGTGAGTTGCAAGCTTCATTAGCTGTTCTAACCCTCATTTTCTTTTCCTCGTCCTGAATCTGTTTATCCCCAGGTTTGCCTTGGCATTCTTCCTCGGCCTGGATCAGTTATCCCATAGTGTAGCTAAAGATCAGAGAATGTATTACCAGTATATTGGTACAGATATATTACCAATATTCAACATAGACTACGAGTCATTTGTACAGATGTATTACCAGTATTCAGCAATAGACCGCCCTGGTTAGTCCTGAAACTTAAGTGGATTCCTCTCCATATTTCTTGCCTTCATTACTGGAAATAATCAGAAATCTTTGCCTTCACCTCTGTCATGTATCTACTAAACTGAAGCACAAGCAACACAACAAGAATGAATGATCTGATAAGAGGCAATAGAAGAACCCTGAAGCGTAGAGCAGATGTTTTCTCGCATCCAAAAGCATAACTCGTGAAACAAAAAAATCAAACAAAAAAATATCTTACAAAAAAATTCAAGCTTCACCATTCTCGCATCTATTTGGTTTCGCTGCAAAAAAAATCAAACAAAAAAAGATCAATGAATCGATAACCCAAGTCTGTATTACTAGGTGGCTAGCTAGTAATAATATTTCACATCATGTGTATGATCTATCTATCAACAAGAAATCAAATCACATAATACTACTATCTCTTACATAATCATAAGTACTATCTCTTACACAATCTAGTTCCAAGTGCTTCTTTCGCTTTATGCTCAGATGTTGTAAGATAAATATTCCTATGAGCTTAAGAAGAACAATTTGTCACAAACTGATTGTTAACTTTAGTTGGAGCAATATACTGTATCTCAACTAGTGAATAGCCCGTGCCCTCAGGGCACGGCCAACTCACGGGAAATACACAGTTTTGAGCTTTGACAGATGAAATTACTGAGGGCACTACCACTTGAGAGGACATGCCACAATTTAGAATAGCGATAACAATTGAACATATAAAACTCATGGGAGGAACGGATATTTAGAATAGCGACAACGAATGAACATTTAGAATTCTCAGGAGGAATTCGATAAGCTAGTGCAACTCGTGCCCTCAGGACACTTCAGAGGACATACGACAATTTAGAAAAGCGATAATGATTGAACATGATAAGCCAAATATAGTAAAAACATGATAAGCCAATATAGTAAAAAGTAGGCAAAATATCAACTGTGTTTTCATCAAAAAGAATTCATAAATCTGTGAAAATATAAAAGCCCTAATCAACTTGGAATCAATGCTCCTACAGAACTCTATTCAAAACATGACATTCCAAATGAGCTTCCTCAGTCACCTATGATAGAATTTCCGTTAGGAAGATTGAATACCAGAAGTACTCGTGACTTCGTGTATACTTAAACGCTCCCAGTATTAGGTCCTGCATAAATCAAAGGATAAAGTTATAAGTAATATGAAAGTGAGAAAACTTTGGACTACACAAAGCAATTCTCACTTTGTACAGCTAAAGCATAAGTATTCTTCTAAAGAACCGTGTGTGGCCATGATTCTATACCGACTTTCTCAAAAGACTTGATAGATTGAATTTGTAGTAGGGATAAACATGTCAGGGATGTCAACATTGATAAATTTTAGATACCCACCACGTAATCGAATAGATCTTATTCTTTAGCATACATCAATTTTAGAGGAACCAAAGAAAAACTCAGCAGCTACTGAGCGAGAAGAGTGAGAAGACGACACCACATAATATGAAAGTGAAGGCCAAACAGGATGAAGAGTGAAAGTGAAGGCCAAACAGGATGAAGAGTGAGAAGACGACACCAACAATGCCCAAATTATCGAAACCATGGTGAACACCTGAACAAAAAACATTGCTGGATGACTAAATTTGTTCGAAAGGAAATGAGGAAACGATGCGGTGGTGCACAAAATAGAAGATAATAAGAAGAAGATTTTTAAAAAGGGTTAACTTTTACCTGAACTTGTACCGGAGGTGAAGGAGAGATTCACTTCGCATAATATCAGTTGAAGATACCCTATTGAAGAGTTAATGAACAAAGAAAATCACACGTAACTCAAATAGTAAAGGAGTAGGTAGCACTGAGCGATTAACAGCAAGCAAACTAATATGAGCAATTTATAGTTTTCAAGGCAAAAATAGATAGAAAACCTACAAACAAAAACTGCAAGTTATCTGTATGTAGGAGAAAGGACTATTAAACAACTTGTAAGGAAGAAGGACATCATATTACATTTTCAGGATACATAGAGCACATATGAGACGGTGCACTTATATTGTCTGAAAGTATGCTTGTGGAACACATTCAATAATGTGTAACTAAATGGATCGGTTAAGCACCAAATGAACTCCCCAATATAGGGACAAATGAACTCCTCATATGGAACCTTTTTTATGTACATCTTTCATTAAAAGGTCAATAGATAGCCCAATGAAGCTGATGTTTGAACTCTGTTTTAGAAGCAAGAAACTCAAGGATCTCAATTCAAAACAAACAATTCCCTTCAATGTTTTTCAGGCTTCTAAAAATTATATGCAACTTGCTCCATCCCATTACCAAGTCCATTAAAGAGGAACATGAAGATTCTTTGAAACAGACAATGGTTACCTATAGCTTTCAGATTCATTTGCTTTTCGTCAATCTCAATTTCATACCAGCCCTTGTGTTTCAAAGCTATATCTATTAGCACGCTGGGAGAATGGTGCATAAAATTGTAGAGGCAGTGATTGCAAAATTATCAGTGATTCAGAAATTAAAAACCTGTTGGAACCTGAGCCAACACGCAAGATTGATGGTACTCCAGATTCCACAGCGCCTGGGCACAACTACAGTCAATAATAATACTAATAGATCAAAAAAATAGGGGCATAACATATTTGTATGATGGAAGCAGAGCGAAGGGCAAATACTTTGATGTTTACCTGAGCCACATCGTCGATGATGGGTAAAAACCAACTAAAATCAATAACCGACAGCTGCTAGAAGAAGAAAATCCCCAAATCAGAGTTTAACATAGGTGACAACAGATGGCCATTAGACGGAGGAAGGGAAAACAAGACAGTTAGAGCACCTTGTTGTTGAAGCTCCACCTGCCATTGCAGGGGAAGAAATCTTCCCCATTTCCTACTTTCAACTGCAATAAAGAATGATACCCACGTGTACTGGGAATATAATCAAGATAATTAGTATTATAGATAAAGAAACAAAGACAGGAAAACCAGAAATTAAGACAGACAAGTAGATTATAGGTTACCTTTGCCAAGTCAATCAAGAAGGGATCTCTCAAAATTCTGATTAGCAATCAGAAAGTCGACAACTGGTCCAGGTTGATTTATCATTACAGCTGAAACATATGCAGAGAAATCCATCACATATATGAGCAAGATATAAAGCCATAAGAAAGAAGAGACTACAAGTGACTTGTACGGATGCATTACCTATGTTCTGCAATAGACCAACCTTGAGTGGAATCCTCTGCAGCCAAGGACACCGCCCCTCACATTGCAGAAGTTCCTTGGCTTGGTGTGAAATTACCTGCGATTTTACAGAACAACAGCAAAGAGCTCGGCGAGAAAAACCGATGCAGAATCGTACAGCATAAACAAAATACTAATACAAGCTATGCTTAAACTGTTATTAGGTAATCTTTCTTACCCAATCTCTCATGACACACATTTCAGCATAATATATTTACATTAACTTTTGAAAAGTTAAAAACAAATCATTAAAAGAATCCCCAAAAGCATTCAACTTCAATCCAAAAACATCCAACTCTGCATCAATCGATGTCTTTAAGACTTAAACAAAAATAAATTCTTTCCAACTGAACTAAAAGATTCACTAAATGGAATTGCTCGTAAATGTTTGCAAATTGTTCAACGATTTCCTTCCAACGTCTGACTCCTGTAGCAAGGAACGCATATACGTGTTAAGGAGGATAACACCCTCATCTAAACAGATCAAGAAATCATAATTGTATTCTAAAAAAGAAAAATTCAGAATTGTATACCTGTGCTTCGAAAAAATACTTCTCCTTACTTAAACACCATCGAAGCCCTCATCATTTATCATATCCTACATTGTAGATAACTAATAAATTTAAAATATCACATAAAAACAAATATAGAGCTTATGATGTAACAGAAATGACCAACATATATTACCTCTGCACCATTTGAATTAGGTTCCTCTGTTGCCGTTTTCCCCCTCTCTCGTTCTAGAGCTGCCACTCTATCTGCCAGATCACGAATGGTTTCTTTGTCTCTTGCTAACTCTTCTTCTGAAATAGTGATTAACTTTCCGGATGCATTCCTTGAGGAACCAAACATTGAAGGAGTTGGACCGAATCCAACACCTCGAATACGACCGTGCCGTTCTTTGCCCAAGACTTGCGAGAAAATGTCATCCGAACTCCATATTGGGGTCTCAGAAGCACTCGATTCTTGATTTGGTTGTTCCTTTTCAAGGACATCAATCTGTGCCTGAAACATTCATGTCCAGTTTGCTTGTTAGCAGTTGACCGTATTTGCACCATTATTTAAAAAACGTCTAAATAAACTAAGAACTATATAAATCATACAATGTGCTCAGCTGCCTGTGTTGTAACTGGTGTTTTGTCCTTCTTGGTGCGAAAATCTTTGTACATGCTAGCTCTAGTTGGAGCTTTTCCTTTCTCAATCTACAATATTATAATTCATATTCAAAAGTTGTGTAGAAAACAGAATGGGATAGAATATACACCAAAAAGATAAATATTTCATACTAGTTCATCAGCATATTGAGCTATTGACTTGGACCCAGCAGTGTACACTTCCTTCTGGTTTGCACGGTTTGCTTTGTTTGTCATGCTCCGTTTCTATATTTGAAGATAAGGAACGATAAGACCAAGAAATTAATAAGTCATGAGATTAAAACAATTGAATACCTTTCCCTCGTCAGATTTCCAGAACTTAACAATGCGCTTGAACTGTTTAATATTAACAGTTGGCGGAGCCTTAGCCACAATTGCACGCCTTCCCAAAGATGGATCAAAGTACTTAGCCTTCAACTCAGCCTTATAATCCTTCCACAAGTTTCCCAACTTTTTCATGCAATAAATCTTGACCTTTCCTCTCACATAAGCATCAGTTGGAAATAAGAACTTGGACTACAAAATAATAAAGTTGAAGGTCACAATAGTTATTGAATTTAATATGCACAGTAAAAATAATAAGACATTGTCTTGAAGAAAAGTAATAAGACAGTGAACAATAAGAACTATCACCTCTATTATGTTCCAGCATTCATCCTTTTTAGCTTCGTCCATCTTTCTCCAACTTTTGCAGTTAATTTTCAACAAATTGTGTTTTCTTGCCATGGTGCCTAGAAAGCGGTTCAGTGCACCGCCTTCTTTCTTGATTGGCTGAATCAAATCGTTGAATTGTACGACAACACGTTCTCCCGGAGGCAAATTCCATATGAAATTCATATGTGTCATTCCACGTCTCTTTTGATTACCTGGAACATCTGACACAAAAAAATACAATAACTTTTTAGCAGTAAACGATTCTGTGTATTCTCTAAAACAAATGATGCAGTGTCCTTATCCATATTTAAGATTTGAAAATGTACTATGGGTTTTGATATTAATTATTTTGACAATTAGGAAGCAAAATTACCAGCTACATGGTGTTCTTGTTCAACCATAGTTGGCACAGGTTGTTCTTCAGTTGATGGTGATGAACCATGATTCTGCAGTGTTGAGGTTTCCCCTTGGGCAGTTTGTGTCTGGAGTCTTCTCTTTGCCATGGCTATAAATAAAATCAAATAATTACGCTCGGAAATTCCATGAATTATCAGATTCTAAGCATAATTTTATCCCCAAAAAATATGGTAGAGAGCATTCACAAAAAAAGACAGCATCAAATGTCTCTTGTTATACGCATTGAACAATAAAATAGATAAATTTAGCCATTTCAGGCACGTTTTCATTGCGATTTCATAGTTTGCATAAGCAGTACCAGTTCTATTCCACTTATTTGTCACCTCTAATGTAGAAGCCACATGCACTAGCCACAGGATTATAACACCCTCACCTAAACAAATCAAGAAATTCATAACAAGTAGAGTCTCAGGAAGCTGCATCATAACCAATCTCTACTAGACCATGACAATGAATGCATCCAAACCGGAAAATTCACTTTCACCAAATGGTCATGACTCATGAGTCACAACTAGAACAAGATAATACATGCTTATAAAAACCCGAATACTGTTTTTTTTCGAATCTATTGTTTGGATGCTATGTCACACTTCAGATTTGAAAACCCATTTTTCCAGTGGGAATTGCTACAAATAGTTTGTCTGCATCCCAAACCATAATCATCTCAAACCAAATTAAATTGAGGGACAGACAAATGGAAACAACTTCTTTGGGTCTATCAATTCAAAAAGAAATCAAATTGTTTCAACTGAAGATGCCAACGTCCCCAAGACAAACCCTAAACGAAAGCAAATATCGAAAACAAAGAATGCCTGAAATAAATAAATCAAATTGACAACCCGACCTCTCAAATCACAATATACGTCATTGATCTACTGAATGTAAGCAATTGAACAAACATACTGACCTTAGGTAGAATCCAATTTGCAGCAAATAGTGTTCGTGAAAACCGCACAGGTGAAGGCTCGGTAATATATAGATCGTTTTGATCGTGGGTGGTTACGGCTTCGTGAGAGTGAGATTGAGAGCGCGGGAGTGATTTTGGCGGCAACAATTCGCTCATCTCTTCCATCTCCTCCACGTTCCCTCCCCTTTCTCTCTATCGTCCCTGTCCTACCGTCGGCGCACGCATAGCTTTCTGAATGGGAAATCGATAGGTTATGATAATATGATGTATACGAGTTGGTAAAAGACACTTTCACCCCCTCCGGTTTGACATAAGATAAATTATCTTCTCTAAGTTAAAGAAATGACACTTTAACCCCATCAGTGTGCGTGGGCCAAATTTCAGGTCACCAAAACTCCCTAGTTTAGGCGATGGTCAGTAGTCACTCATAGTAGCTTTGGATTTAAGTGACACAAATACAGCAGGAGTGTAAACGTTCGGCACACAGAAAAAGTGAAAGTGTCATTTACCAAACATGAAGGGGTTAATGTGTCCCTTGATATCAGACCTGATGGGGGCTAAAGTTCCCTTTTATCCATACGAGTTTATTGTAAAGTGTGAATCAAGTTACAATATGTATTATTTTTAATCGTTTAGATAAAAAAAATAGGGAGCATTCATTTTATTCAAGGATAATGCTAATTATGTTTTCTTAAAAAAAAATGTTTGATATCTTTTTTAAATAGTTGTTCCATTTTTTATATAACATAGTCATAATTTTTGGTGTTTCCTTTTTTTATACTTTGTTGTTCGTCGTCTACTGGGTTCGAACCCAAGACTTCATGTATGGGGTTATTTAAACGCTCTGTCACTTGAACAATGGTTATAATATATAATTTTTTGGAATATAATAATAATAATAATAATAATAATAATAATAATAATAATAATAATAATAATAATAATAATAATAATAATAATAATAATAATAATAGAGGGCTTCATAAGGCTTCCTTCTTCAAATCTATGAAGTAAATAATTATGTGTTACAAGGAGAAACAAAAAACAAATATTGGTATGATGGAACAGTCACTCGGCAAAAGACGAGTAGATAATCTCATCGAAAGCTAGAGACACGATTGAAGAATCTGCAATGAAGAGGCTACTCTTTGAACGTTTTGAATTTAACTACCTAATAAGATAGCGACACACTATTTAGGGCCAATTTTGGGAATGGTTCAGCTGCCAGCACAGCTACTTTTTGACAGCAAAAGCAGTTTAGATACCAAAAATTATGAAACTGTCTATAAGCCACGTGGCGCCCCAGCATAAGGGACATGTGTACATCCATTGTGCTCCGCATAGCATCGAAACACGTCTTCTCCATACGCGTGTGCGAAGGACTGCGAGACAGGGTCCTTCGCATATTCGCCTTATGCTAACGGGATTTGGGAGTGCGAGTGGCTTAGAGGCTAGAGTAAGGTTTGTCGTGCGGGAGATGCGTAAATAACATATGACCCTCATATGTTATTCAGAGACCCGCAAATGGAGTGTCACATCCCTGAAGACATGGGCCACGATCCCTACATATACGGGTCGCGAGCCGCTCAATTAAACGGACGTTAAGGCCACGAGAGACCCCATCATTGTCTAACATGCTAACACACGTTGTCTAATGGCATTTATATAAATTAAGGACCAGTCCCCTACACAACGAACAAAGATCGATCATCGACACAGAGAGATAAGCTATCATTCAGCTCACCTATCACTGTCTCACCTCTGGATATAACATACGTTGCCTTGCTCTTGTCTCAAACCGGCTCTCATATCGGTCACCCATACAGGTCAATCATGTGTCGTTTGTTTTGTTCTCTTGCTTGCAAGAACACGAAGGAACTGCCGCGACAAAGTCCCTCGCTTACAACTGGACAATTTGGAAGAGAAATCAATTAAGTACTATTCACAAATGTGCGTACTAGCTAATTGTTCTGTCACATGTCCATTCACACACACAGATACTCTCCCTTACTGGTGATACGTTGGTAACAATCTCTTTAGAGACGGGGTATTATCTAGTCTATACACTACTACGTTGTTTCTTCTTTTTCTCCCTAGTTGACTTTTTTTGGAGAAAATGTTTTGTCGTCAACCGGATTTGAACCCGAGACCTCGTGCAGGGGCTTCCAATGCTATATCACTTGAGCCGCCATCCTAGTTGTTCTCCCTAGTTGATTTTAGGGGTCAAATTGACAGACTAATTTAACTTTTTCTCCCTTATTATTTTTAGGGGTAAAATTGACAGACTAATTTAGCTAATCATATGATACGAAAACATGATAATTTTTTCAAAACTTAGCATTATTTGTATAATATATTTAATTAAATTAGTGGGTCAATATAATCTCTAAAGTGAAACGGAGAGACAAAGAAAATAAGAGTTGTACCAGTCCGTCTCTGCTCTTTGTTCCCTTTTGATTTTTTTGACTCGTATGTGGGTCAATTTGACCGGGTGATTAGAAAGCAATATAAAACGATTTTTTTGATAATTTTTTCCATCGTATTATAGAGCAATTTTACTCTACAACACCATGAAAAAATTAGCAAAAAATTCGACGGTTTCTATTCAAATCACCGCGTCAAAGTGTCACAAAAGTTTTGGGAACAAAGAGGAGAGATAGACCGGTAGTTTTACTACCCCCGTTTCTGTTCTATCACACCGGTTTGACTTTTTGACTCGTATCTGGGTTACTTTGACTGGGTGATTTGGATACCAAAGGAATGCGATTTTTTGATAATTTTTTCACCGTGTTATGAATCAACTTTTACTCGACAACACCATAAAAAAAATATCAAAAAATTAGATCGTTTTGCTATCCTAATCACCGGGTCAAAGTGACCCAGTGAATAGTGACAAAAGTCAAACCGGTGTGATAGATAAGAAACTGAGGTAGTACTATTTATAAGTGTTGCTGGCCTCTTTAATAATAAACAAAAGTGTTGCTGGCCTCTTTTATAATAAGCAAAAGTGTTGCTGGCCACATCTCAATAGTCCGATTAGTAGAAGATCAACGGCTGTGAGTTGATGAGGGGGACAAGTGGGTTGGGCAGTACAGAAGTCTATATCGTCGAAACAAAACACACACTCTCTGTACTCGTTTCCCCTCTCTCTGCCCTGAAATTCCCCAGCGAACAGAGGTTAGGACGATCTGAAGCTTTGTTCGTGTCGCCTCGATTCTTCTTGCACCAGAGATTCCCGACCGAACCCTCTCAACTGAACAGAAATACCAAAGTCTCGCCACCAAGACACAACCGCGCGACGCAGGTAAGACAATCTCTCCGATCTGTCAAATCCTTATTAGTCGAACCCTCATTGATTTATATTTATACATAATTTTGTACTTTCATCATGCTTTTATGGATTCTTTGTCGTGTTTTCAGCGATTCCTCATTAATTTCTGGCTGGTGCCTTCATTGAAGTGAATGAAGATTGTTGCTCCATTTTGATCAGGTATTGTTATTGTTAAGTAGGTATAACCCGTGACCTGGGATAGATTAATTTTCAAGTGTATATATTTATTGATGTAGATCTACTTCAGTATCAGTTCAGCAATTTCGTGTTCTGCTACGCTAGCTCTCTCAAATTGCAAGTAATTCATGGTTTGCCCCTGTGTTTACTTCTGGGGTTCAGTATCTCCAGGCTATCTATCAACTTATTCATTTATTAATTAGTTTTTTTTTTTTTTATATATATATCATAGTTCCAAGGTAAAGATAGTTCCATGGTTTGTGTATTGCAGACAGCCATAACCACATTCGCAGTTGAACCATATTTGCCTTTCCCTTATACAGCAACTTCTAAATGTTCCATTGTGTTTTATCATAAGTATGAGCAATGTTAAAGGCATAACTGTTCAATGCTTGTTAAAAAATAATAGAGCTCCTCCAGAATGAACGATGTCTAAATCAATATTTTGAAAAAAAAGAAATAGTATGCAATGACGTAATCGCGGTAAAGCACCCATAAATTTATCTTGGGAGAAACCACAACTAAAGATATGTAATTCGATTCCATTTGAATAGCTTTATAAAGCATTCTGTCAGTATAGTGTATACTTCCATGTTAGTTATTACAAATGAATATTGTATTTGTTTTTTTAAGAATAATACTGTATTTGTTTAGTGAAAAGGGATATAGACTTGACTTCGAACGGAAAGTGAATATATATCCCGTTATTTTTATTTGACCGTGATGAGTTGGCACTGTCTGTTCTTAAGAGTTTTTAACTTTTTTGATCTTCTTCTTCTAACCAGCCAGTATGAGTTTCTCCATTCTTCTCCATCAACATGGTTTTGCTTGTTTGCAATTTGTAGTAATATGTTTGGAATACATGTCATATACAGCACAATCGCTGCACAAAGACAGAATCCTATAAATAGGCTCGTCGCTCTTGGGTCTCTCCAACTAAGAACTGACTGAATCCTCTCTCCCTGAGTTGCTATATCTCCAACCACAGTCTGAATCCTCCCAGTCACACTCCTCAGCCGATCATACCTCATTCGCACTAAGTCGTGTGGTTTTGAAGTAGGAAAAGTATCAAACTCTTAATGATCTGTACTTGTTTTGTTTTTTTCATCCATGCTTGATTTTACTGATTGCTTTCTTGTATCTTCCCAGGTCATTTTCCTATTAGTCTTGGTTGCAGATTTTGTTATTGGTGTTCTATATCTATCTCCAGTGGCGCTGTTTTCTCTTCCATTCAGGATTGCACCTTACATCAGGGTTATTTTCTTCGTTCTCAATATTAGGTATAACACAGTGATTCTTTTTAACTGCCTGAGGTCTTCGATGCACGTTGCAAGTACAATTGTTGGGTCAAGTAAAACGTTCCACATATTCAGTTTCATTTTCCTTTCAACTTCATATCATTGCAAACCTATATCTGTAATTCATCTTTCCACTGGTTGGATTGCCTTCTGAGCTTTTGTAACCTTCTCGTGTCTTCTGTCATCACATGAGGGAAATGATATGATCAGCACATTCATCTTTCAGATTTAGCGAAGTTGATCAATTAACTGAAGTTGTGAAACTATACAATGTATATAAAATTTCAACTACTTAATAATGTGGAAAGTAACTTGCGGGAGTAATATTGGCACTGATTTGCTCAAATTAATACTTAATAAGAGAGGAAATCGAATTTTGTTTGCAGTAGTCAGTGATAATTACTAAGTCTGATTAGCTTCTATCCAATTGTAAGAAAAATGGTCGTTGTTCCTCTTCCCGCACTGGAACTTGTTTATCTCTCGATACATTAGTCTCTGCGCCATCAATCACAGCATGGAAAACACCTACATGATTTCATATTACGAAAAAAAGCTCACATAGGGAATGTTTGTTCAAATCTCTGCTGCAGTTATGTGCTTCTATCGGCTTCTTGATTCTCACTAATTGCTTGCGGTAAATTTAACTTCTTCAATCCCTATTCACATTAATAATAGCCTGTCAGTATTAAATTAAAAAAAAAAAACAATTTTTTTTATAGTAGTAGTGATATATTAACTATTTCACACTGAAGTGTTTTTTTATTTTATTTTTTTATATGATCAACTCCGTGGTCTGAATATCTTCTTGTTTATCATGAAGGGACTCTACATATTCTTTATATTTACTGGATTTATGGACAAGACTTGGGTAAAGAAGAACAGATGGACAGCAGAATACTCAAAAGGGGTGGCACAATTTTTATATTTTGTCAGTGGAAATGTTTCACAAGATGGGTTAATTTCATGTCCATGTCTGAAGTGTTTGAACTCTTGCAGTTTTAGTAGAGAAACTGTGCAACTCCACTTGTTATGTCACGGAATCAACAAGAATTACTCCAACTGGTTTTTTTATGGGGAACCTATTCCCGAAACCACCTCAACTAAATCTGCTGCAAACCAGACTTCCAAAGATTATAATGCACGTAGTGACATGCATGGTCTGTTGAGTGATGTTTTCCAAATGCATGATGCACCAGAAGACGAAAATGAATATGTAAATAACTCTTCCAATAACTTGGGTGAAGAGCCTCCTTCGGATGAGCAGTCTAGTCAAGGCCCAAGTGGAGATGCGAAGTCTTTCTTTGATTTACTGAAAGATGCTGAACATCCGTTGTACGAGGGATGCAAAGAATTTAGTACTTTGTCAGCAATTGTGACTTTGCTTCATGCTAAATGTCTTTATAAATGGAGTAGTAAATCATTCACTGGGTTACTGGACATACTGAGACGGATGCTTCCCTCTGATTCAACTTTGCCGAAAGATTATTATGGTGCTAAGAAGTATTTGAAAGATTTGGGACTTGGGTATGAGAAAATTCATGCTTGTGAAAATGATTGTATTTTGTTCTGGAAGGAGGCAGAAAGTTATGATGAATGTCCTAAGTGTCATGCTTCGCGATGGAAAAAAAATGAGCCGAAGGAGCAGGGCGATGAAGAAGTCCCTGCTAAGAAGAAACCTGTCAAAGTTTTGAGATGGTTTCCTTTGAAACCGAGATTGCAGAGACTTTATATGTCTTCAAAAACAGCATCTCTCATGAAATGGCATGCTGATGGCCGACAAGAAGATGGATTGATGAGACATCCTGCTGACTCACCTGCATGGAAAAGTTTTGATTCAAGGTATCCAACGTTTTCATCCGACCCCAGAAATGTTAGGCTTGGATTGGCAACAGACGGATTTAACCCTTTCGGACACATGAGCACGAGTTATAGTATTTGGCCAGTTATGTTGATCATATATAATCTTCCGCCATGGTTGTGCATGAAAAAATCTTTCTTCATCATGTCCTTACTTATTCCAGGACCGAGCTCACCAGGAATGAATATAGATGTGTACTTGCAACCCTTGATTGAGGAGCTAAATTCCTTGTGGGAGGATGGGCTTATTACTTATGATGCATCAACGAAAGAAACATTTAAAATGCGTGCTAGTTTATTATGGACAATTAATGACTTTCCTGCATATGGTGATTTATCTGGTTGGAGCACTAAAGGTGAACTCGCTTGTCCGGCTTGTAACTACGATACTCATTCACGATGGTTGACGCATGGTGGAAAATATTGCTTTATGCGTTCTAGGAGATTCTTGCCTCAAGACCATAAGCTTCGGAAAAATAAAGCAACTTTTGACGGTACAGTAGAAAAAGATTCAGCACCTGAACCATTAACTGGTCTTGAGGTTCTACTCTATACAGAAGGAATTGAATGTTTATCAAAAGGGAAAAGGAAAAGAAGTGATGCCGAGGAAGATTCACCTTGGAAAAAGAGGAGTATCCTGTTCAAGTTGCCTTATTGGGAGCATATTATGTTACGTCATAATCTTGATTTGATGCACATACAAAAAAATGTTTGTGATAATGTAGTTGGGACATTGCTGGATATGAAGGGAAAAACTAAGGATAACGTGAAGGCGCGTAAGGATCTCGAAGAAATGGGTATAAGGGAGGAGCTCCACCTTATAAGTGCAGGCGAGCATGAATTGTATATCCCGCATGCTTCTTTCGTTATGACTAATGCAGAGAAAGATGGGTTCTTGAAAGTTTTAAAGGACGTTAAGGTGCCTGGTGGGTATTCTTCAAACTTGTCCCGTTGCATTCATCTGAAGCAACGAAAGATTATGGGTATGAAGAGTCATGATTGTCATGTGTTGATGCAACAACTTCTTCCAATAGCCCTTCGTGGTGCTTTACCCAAAAAGGTGGTCGCACCTTTGATTGATTTGTGCTGCATATTCAGCGGGTTATGCTCAAAGGTGCTAAACGTCCAAGATCTTGAGAAACTGCAAAGTAAGTGCGCCGAGACATTATGTTATCTCGAACAAATATTTCCACCCTCATTTTTTACCGTAATGGTGCACTTGGTCCTTCAATTGCCCAATGAAGCCATGATTAATGGGCCCGTTCTCTTTCGATACATGTTTCCTGTTGAGAGGTTAGTCATTACAAAAAATATCATTTTACTAAGTAGCCTAGATTGACATTACAACACATTCTCATTTTCTACACAAGTAATTATTTTTTCAATATAGGTACCTGTATGAGTTGAAAACTTTTGTGAAAAATAAAGCCCACCCTGAAGGCTCAATTGCAGAAGGATATCTAGCAAAGGAGTGTGTAACATTCTGCTCTAGGTACTTGGACTCTGAAGAAACACTATTCAGCGAACCATTGAGAACTAGTGGCGAAGAAATCGGTTCAGTAGGCACAGTTGAACTTGATTATAAATCGTGGGTCCAAGCCCATCGATATGTGTTATTCAATACTGACGAAATCAGCCCTTTCCGTACGTAAGTATTCTCTAGAGCATTGCTAATATTATTTAATTAGACGATTTTAAGAACTTTGAGTGTATTTTCCTTTATGCAGCATCCACAAAGATTCAATCAAAAGAAAAAATAGGGGATCTCGCTTGAATGAGGCAACCTTGGAAAGACTTCATCTGGAATCATTTGTGGATTGGTTCGAAGCATATGTAAGTACATATTTTTTGTTTTTTTAATAATTCTTAATTTATTGTTTTAATAATTCACTACTTCACTGCAGGTTACCCAATCTGGTGAACATTTTACCGATAGAATCAAATGCTTAGCCCGTGGTCCAAACACGTCATGCAGAAGGTTTAAGAGATATTCGATCAATGGTATTCTGTTCCGCACCAAAGACTACGAGGGGAATAAAAAAACTCAAAACAGTGGAGTTTATGTTGACACTGAAGGTGACATTACTTACTATGGGATTTTGCGAGATATAATTGAGTTGAATTACTTTGACCAGTTCAAACACGTTATTTTCAAGTGTGATTGGGCTGATATCAATTTAAATAAGGGTAGACGAGTAGATGAGTTTGGATTCACATTGGTCAACTTTTCTAGATTGATGCATACTGGAGCACGCATAACTGATGAACCTTTTGTATTAGCTAGTCAAGCTAGACAAGTTTACTTCGTAGAGGATGAGAGACACAAAAATTGGTCAGTACCCGTGAAAACAAAGCCTAGACATGTATTTGACATGGGTGGTAATGGTGCTAGTGAAGACTCCGATGACCCTTACTGCGATAACGAGCCATTCAATTTGGAGTTGCGGCATATACTTGAAAATGAGCAGGACACAGTTGGCTGGAGCAGGAATGATGTTGAGGGAACCATTGTTGATGAAATGCACGTTACGGATAATGCACCTCATGAACAAGGCAATGCGGACGAGTCTGATGACGATGATCTCTAGTGTCAAAACTTTGGCTTGAAGAACCTGATTCCATGCTACTGAGGTAGTATCGGTTATTTTTATTTCATAACCAGTTCTCCATTATATCGATATTCTCTAAACTTGTGTATTACTTGTATTAGGTCCTGGAATGTGATGTCAGTTTGGATGGTTCTTAAGCTCTAAAGAGTATTGACAGATTATCTAATTGGTCTTTCCCTTGTGCAGGAACGCTGAAACTTAATGTGGATGCATGCCTTTATCCAGGGGTGGGAGGGCCTGGAATTGGAGGAATCCTTAGAGACAGTATTGGAAGTCATATCCTTAGCTTTTCTGGAAATTCTGCAAACACCATCGTCACTTGTGCTGAGATCTTTGCTATTTATAAAGGCCTCAACATTGCCTACTCCAGCAACTATTCAAAATTGAGAAACTCTTGGAAAATAAGCAAAGGTACAATCTAATTTTTCTGCAGCATGTATAGATGTTAATCATGATAATGATGTTCTCTTGTTGAACCTGTTTTTGATGTTGGCGGAGTTGCTTGTCCTTGTTTTATGAATGGCTTAGCTCATCGTCACTTGTGCTGAGATCTTTGCTATTTATAAAGGCTTGTGCGGAGTTTACTCTGTCCATGATCTTTTCTTGTACTCGTGATTCGTGAATACTTTTAACTAGGAATGGAAAATTTAGTATTTGGATGCATAATCTATTGAGGAGATTTGGGTTAAGACAGTGCATGCTGCTCTGTTCATATGTAGGTGTTTGATATGACAAAGTTCGTTTGCTTTCATGTTTAACCAACTTTTTTTTGGCTGTATTTCTGATTGGACCAGTAAGGGTGTATGGAAGTGAGTTCTGGGTTGTAAGTTGAATTGGTGAATTGGGAGTTGAATGGTGATACTCATAGCAGTGGTGATTTGTAGATGTGAATGTTGTTCGGGGTGTTATATCATGGGCATCCAGTCATTTAAGCACGACTTAAATGACTGGATGCCCATGATATATTAGTTATTTTAAAAATCCCATATCTTATTACAACTTTGCAAGGGAATCGTAACTACGGGGCTGGGGTTTATGAGTTCCACTAGGATATGCTCTGTGTGGTCATATTCTTCTTCTTTCTGTGTGGTACATGCTTCTGTTCTAGCGACTTTCAGGAGTTTTGGTTAGTTGCTCCTGTTTATTTGAGTTTCTTACTGTTTGGGCGGGGTTCGAGTGGATAAAGACAGGCGAAAGGTTTGACGATTGTCTAGGATCATTTGCAGGGTAACAAGCAGACCTTGGAACGAGATTCACATATTAACGACCCTGTTTGGATGAGCTTTAATTAAGATTATGAGATTGTAGATTTTTGAATGAATGGTTAAGGTTAGGAGAGAAATTGTTAACCTCAACCATTCATTTCAACAAGACCAGTTAAGGTCTGCTTGTTACACCGAACCCAATAGAATTCTCCAAAATAGATAATGACATATCATGTTCACAAGTCACAAAGAGCTACATAAGTACATTCGTTTGGTTAAATATTAGTTGTATTTTAGAAGGCTTCCCAACTGAGAAACGTTCAGAAGCTACAAAATGGTCCTGCCGCACCAACCAAAGCACCCAGAAGCACCAAGGTGCACCCAGTCCGAGGCGTGCAACCTCGAGGTGCTTCCTAGCTTGGCTCAGCTGTATCCAATAAAAACCCATACTAGAAGCCAAATCATACTGGTGAGGTAATGAAACAAGGAACACACTGCTTTAGGGCCTCTACATCCTCTTCTCTAGCCGTTTATATTACTTTGAAGGTTGAACCGCTTGTACTCATAAGCTCGGGATTGTAACTTATACCAACTTGGCCAGATGTCTGCAATCAGAATTGCTAAGTCAATTTGCGATTCTTAACATATCTTACTAGTGAAGAAGATGAATTCCTGACTGCCCCAAAATACTTGGGAATGTGACCTCCCAAGTCATATCACAAGCTTCAGCAGCCTGGCTAGCTGGATGCCTACCAATAATGTGTTACCTTTTTGAGGTCTCTGTGCTTTTTAGAGCCCCTGAACTTGCTTGTCTCAATTCCTAGCATTGCCTCTCCAGCACAAAATTTGGAACGAAAATATAAGGTCGTATGTTTGATGGTCAACTTCTACATGTTAAAATGCCATCTGGTGTCAGTTGATCATTAATCATCAGAACTTGATTATCCTTCATCCTGAGATATGACAGTGCTGCCCCTGTAGTGTTTTACGCTGCTGCACATGTTGCGGGGGAATTCATCTGTTTCACATTATCACTTGTTTTTGCTAAGGATGTTGTAATTTCTGCAGGTTAAGAGATACATTGATGTCTATTCAGCTTCATCTGCCATTGGGTTTTCAAATGAAGACTTAATACATTTGTCATCATTATATGATCAAGCAATGGAAAGCTGGTCGCACTCTCTGAAGGACTTGATGCTATCCAAGATTGAAAATTCTTTCACATTCATACCTAATCTCAGAAGGCAAATTGATGCTTACATGGGTTTCTTGGCAAGTGTAACTGAGTTAGCACGCTCAAAATGGACTGAATTTAATTTGAAGTTAATGACCGCCGGTTTCGCCATGATGCTGATTTCACTTCTTGTCCACATTCATGGCATCAGAAGGCTGAACAAACTTTATGAACTTTCTTTTCATTCCATTGACAAGTTCAGGATTTCTTTTGGTTTGGTTTTTTCTTGTGTGGTCGTGGTGATTCGTGCGTGCAGCTTCCTATCAAATAGCTATATTTGTAAGTCAAAATTATGATTTTTTTTTCTATTTGATTTACCATTGATTTTCTGTTCATATATCTAAAAATAAAATTTTATGGCATTTTCTACTTCGAATTACATGTGATCAGTAGAAGAAGGAAAAGTTGCAACCTTTCTTGCAGCCACCACTGGGATGATTAGCCTACGACATTCTTTAACAAAAAATACGTTGCAAGTGGAAGTAAGAATCTTACTCTAGAAAATCTCTCTCTCTCTCTCTCTCTCACTCATGATACTACTTAAGATAATTCGCTTCCGCTAATTTTGTTATTATCTTATCTGCAGGCTGTGGGATTCCTATTTATAATTTCCATGATCAGATTCGCAATTGAACTTGGGCTTTCCAAACAGGCTACCAGTTCAGTTTTACTGAATATATGCCCTTCATGGATGCACATACCCGAACTCTTGCCTGTAATAGTTATGATTATGTTAGCATTCTTGTTGCATAAGGTTGTCCTTCGTGGTTATTGTCAGGGAATCTTGAAGTATGTTATTGTAGGAACCGTATTTAGCTATATCCTCATAGCTGTATTCTGGGCTTCAGAAAGTGAGCTACTAAATTTTCATGTCCTTATCAAAGGCGTGCATAGAAACATCATTCCCAGAGTTGTTTACATTCTTGGGGTTGCCCAACTATTATTCCTTGTATTGTTTGGATTTCTAACAGATGAACAATCCTCGAATTTGGAGGAAATCTTGCATATTAAGATAGTGGCGATGCTATCTGCATGGAGTTCAACAATTATTCTTCTATCTGGAAGACAAGGTCCTTTTGTTGTTGTAGCATCTATAGTTGGAGGTGCTTTCTTTCCCTTGCACCATTTCAAATTGCAGTTCTGTACTTGGATTACAGTTCGATATTTTTAAGCTCATAATGTTAAGCTTCTTTGTAAAACTCTAAGCTTCTTTGTGAAACTCTAACTTGCTTTGCCGAGGCGAAGTTAAAATGCTTTAAATCTGCTAAGCTTTGAAGTCTTTTGCCTTGACTGGTTATGCCTACATCTTTTTCAGGTTGGTGCATAATGAGGTTGAAAGGTGTGGAGAAGGATTGTAAAGATGACTTGTGTAATTCTTACCCAGTGACACAATGGAGCATTGTAGCTATGTCCCTGTTTTTCTGCACTGGCCACTGGTAAATTTCCTATTGTTTAAATGGTTGTTGGATCTTTCCTAATTCTAATTAAATTGTTAAGTCACTCAGTATTATTGATTCCGGTGGTGAAGGCAGACTAATAGTCTTTAGTACAAACTAGTATCAAGCAATTGATAAATAATTTAGGATCTTTTCCACTACATGTAACTTATTGCTTTCTATGTTATACTGATGATTACATTTGTTCAGGTGTGCATTTGATGGCATCCGTTATGCTGCTGCTTTTGTCGGGTTAGTGTTTCTCTTGGCGATTGATATATTATAGGCACGTTGGTTTCAGAAAAAGGAAAAAAAATATCACCTTGGAAGGTTCAGATGTCTAGTTTTGTTAGAATAGACTTTCATTAAAGCTGTCCTGGATTTCAGGTTTGAAGAATTCATACTCATTCCCCAGGCTATTCTTCTTACTATCGATACATTTGGCTTCTCTCACATTCTTCCTATATTTGGACTTCCATTTCTTGTTAAACAACTCCCACCTGGTAAAGAGGTCCCGAGAAAGCGGTTGTTCTTCATTCAGTTATGTCAAGTAAGTCGATAAAGACAGGCAATTTCTGTAGCTCACTAATACTTGAACCTAGACGTAAAACCTAATCTAAAGCCGTTGATTTTTCTTCTCCCATAGGCGTACTTAATCTACGGGCTCATTGCAGCCACCACAGCCACGGTGACCTTGATGTGTGTCACAATTCACCGGCGTCATCTGATGGTACTTATCCAACCCCATAGTCTTAACTCTTTGCACATGGAATTAGAATGTTGTGAACCACTTCTATTGTCTTTGCAGGTATGGGGATTATTTACGCCAAAATTTGTTTTTGACGCCCTGGGCCTCATTCATACTGATGTCTTGATACTCTTGGCTCTGCTTTACTACTATATCCGGAGGGAGGTGGATGAAACAGAAGGCTAAACTGCTGATAGCATGAGTTATATGTAAAGTGTTGTTTAGGAGATGCACTTCTAGATTTATCATTTGTATTTGACACCTATTTCACACAGCAGTTACAGGTTTCCCTTATGGAAAGTTGAAAAGTCCGTAGCTCAGAAGCAAAAGTTCGTTGCGCGTTTTTGACAGCGATCATGTACTAAATATGGTGTAATTATATTCTTCTAGTTCGAAAACAAGTTTTGGAATGTTTTTATTGCAGTTAATATTCTGTTATGGAATGGTTAGAACCTCAGAAGTGCTTCTTGACCCTTGTTTCTATGCTTTTGGAAGTTGGTTTTTTGTACTTTATCTTGGCGGCATTTGAGGCATAAGCATTGTTCTATTATGCGTTTACAGTATTTGGATATTGATTATTTGCAATATCAGAATTCAGAAAATGTGACCCGTGGATGAACCCTTTACAAACAAAATTGCAACTGTCACCAGTTTGCAATGCAGAAACTCAATCTGTCACGATTTGGATATTCAAGACTACAGGGCAAATGTTTCTCCATCTTTATATAATTTTGCAAAATCTAATTTTCCTTTAGGTAGAAAAAACTATGCCAAATACTTGTTGCAGATAGAAAAAATATGTGCCAAATACTTGTTGCAGATCGAAGACGAACACCATGCTGATCATATGATACTTTAAGGTTCAAAATCATATTAACATGTCCGAAAAATGCCGGTTACACGTAACCAGCGACTTAAGGATTTGCGGGTGCTTATGTTACTTTAGCCACAGTTACTCTTACATTTACCAATAGGTTGAGAAACCGTTGGCATTGGCATCGCTTATTGCAGCGGCCGGGAACAAGCTGCTGGTATATTTTTTTCTTTACCCGCGGTTTTTAGGAACCGTGGGCAATGCACTACGTTTAGCTGCGGTCACAACTGCGGGTAGAAAACTGCTGGTGTATGAGCTCTATACCAACAGTTTTTAACAACCGCGGGCAGTAAAACCGCTGCTACATCTCCTGTTTTTTGTAGTGTATAGTATGCTAACATCTTCTTTCACAGTCAATTTATCTTAATTTCCATCGTAGCTAGTTAGTTGTTGTCTTATAATCTCGCACAAGATTGTAGCAACAGTAACAAAAGGAAGAAGCCAGTAAAAGTATGGCTTCTTCAAAAAAGCAAACTGGATGAGGATCAAATGAGCTTCTTGCCTCCACGTTCGCCTTTTTTGAAGAAACCGTGCTTTTAGTAGTTTCTTGCATGCGTTATTCTTGATGCAGCCTGGTGCAAAAAAAAAATAATAAAATAAAATCACAACTACCTAGAATGGAAATTTTAGAAAATGTTGATTAGGAATGCTATAAATAGTTGCACAAAATGAAATGATGATGTCAGCAAACTTTTAGCTCTATACGTCGGATTTCATAACAATTATTTAGATAGGTTAAATGCTATAAACAGTTATTTGAGCTTCCTACTCAGGTTATCAGTTTGTATAGACATGATAGACTGAACATTTTATTTTATCCTCCTACATGAGGATATTTAGTTGCTTTGCAGTGGGTGTAACGTGTGTTTTGGGTTGGAAGCCCGAGAATTTTTTCGAGTTAAAAAGAGAAATTTTGATGAAAATAGAAAAAGGCTAATTTAGTAATTTTTCATTTGAGAAGCCTTCTAAGACAAAGATAATGACCCTTCTACAGTTAAAGTCTGGGGTACCCCAAAATGAGCGGTGTCTTCAGTTTCAAAAGTTTCAACCCGTAACAGCTCCGTAGTAGTTCCTCTTTGCTTCTCTCGGCCTGACTCCAATCCATAGTCAGTTTAAGAAGAAATTATCCATCTTACGTCTACAGTCTACATATATACTAGTATTGTTTATTTTATTAAAAATACTGGCGGATTGAGCAATGATATTTGCTGCCCATACTGGTCACGTTATCATAACGGTAGATGATTAGGACCGGAAAATGAATGTTGAATTAGGGCTCAAACTGGCCAAAAATTTAAGTCACTACTCTTTTTTGGGGTACTCCAAAATTTGAGGGTCATTATCTTTTTCTTAGAGGTTTCTCGAATGCCAATAACTAAATTGGCTTGGCAGTTGAATAACTGTTGCAAACCCAACATCTAGAGCTGCACTACACTCGTATCATTATTTTATGCAACCTCCTTCCTTGTCACCTCAACCTTGCGGAGCTTCTCTTTCCGTACACACAAGATTACTTAAGGTGCGATAGCCTCATGCACTACATAAGTAGGGTACCGCTCCAGCCACCCGACATCCATACCGAGTCCTTTCAAGTCTTTAAATTGTCCTTCAACTTCTCAAAGATCCCAGGAGGGGATTTTACCCGAATGGACTTCAGCGCCTGCTAGACGTCAGAAGGGGTAAAATGCCATCGTACAGGATTCGGGGTTGCACAACCAAGGCCCAGCGAAACATGAAGTGTGTGAAGCCTGAACAAGGGTCACAAGCCGAATTTCATTTTTTTTACAAGCGCAACGTCAACAATATACCTGGCGCTAAAAACATGATCAACGGTTTGTGTATTGGGTGCCGCGACATCAATTGCCTCGGTTGGAGTGTAGAGATCCTTGTCCACGACATGAGGAGTGGGGGCATCCCCCGAAGGCTGGGCATTCTGGGATATACCACAATCTGCCTGATTTGATCATCAGGCTTCTCGTGTCCTTGGTCATCCTAGGCACCTATAGTAGGATAAAAGATGTCCGATGTTGTTCTTTTAAAGGTGTTGCTTAGGACAGCAAATTCTCAAGGACCAACAGATTTGATAAGATACAGAGATATTTTAGTCATTTTGTACGATATATATGTCATTTTAAATCAAAAAACAATATTACTCGTAACATCTACTATTAAGTAACTTCTATTGCATACCTGAGGTTTCACCTGTCTTCTAAGCAAAATAGCGGGCAACATCCTTCACTGAATATCCATTTTCCATGAGTATGATTGCTTTGTGAAGGAGGTCGAAAAAGAGAGCATCCTGCTCACTTTCTGACATGCCTGCACCGGCTGAAGCCTTGATAGCCTTCTCAATGCTGGCAGCTTGCAAAGCTTCTGCTTCAATCGCAACTTCTTGTTTAGAAGCCTTGATAATATCCTCCAGTTCAGAATCTTCTTTACCCCCTTCTACACCTTTAGATTTCTTCCTCCCTCCCCTTCCCCTTCCCCTTCCCCTGCTAGCTTAGACAGATGTGTAGTTGGATATTGAGACGTAGCAGGAGTAGGAGCTTTGGAATGAAGTGGGGCAGGAGTCTGAGAAGGAGCTCGAGTATGTATTTTGTACGGAGACCTTGACGGCGTAGTAAGTGCACTTAGGCACACGATCGACACTCTTCATTATCACTTGAATCTTTTAGTACCCTTTGGCGCTTCCCAAGGAATCTGCCCATAATCTCGAGAGATCTATACCCCGCAGAAAAATGCCGCAACAAACACTGGTAGAGCACAAAACCCACTGACATAAATTTAGTTAAGTTCCACCATCACACAGCAGGATGGGAGGTTTTATAGATGTTCGTTTTACCATTTTACTAGTGACATGTGTTGATATTCGGTCATTACATATTTGCATACTTCAACTATATCTACTTTTTTGTTTCTCTATATTCTAGTGATACCTTGTATTCCTTTGAAAAGTTTTCATATCTCATTCGAAATCAAAATGTGGAACTACTTAAATACTGATCAATTTTTGTATTCAAACTTTTGTGAAATTAATGGGGTTATGAAAATATTGCATGTGTTGTTAAGGAATTTCGGTAAATGAGTGCATTCTTATGACCGTTTTGTAAACCTTTTTCTTTAAGGTGATTCACCGTTTATAATTTTTTTTCCTGTTAATACTTCGTAATATATTATTTCCATATGCACTTCTAATATGTAGAATATAAAACTTCTTTTGGAGGTGAGTATATATAGAAATTATACAAATACAAGTTTCCTTAAATCTGCACCCACAAGCAACACGAACCCCATTTATTTCTTACCATGAGAGAAATGAAAGATTTTCTAGTTCTCCGTAACAAGCCAACATCACGATAAAGTTTCATCTTGAAGTGCCACCTCACACCTGCTATGAAATATTATGCTGTAGTAAATGTTACCTATCTTAGAAAGTTGGTATTTGCAAAATTTCCACATATATATATATATGTTCCCCTATAAAGAAAATCTATATATTTGTAAAATATGTAGAAATAATATCATACGAAGTATTAATGGAAACAAAATTTGCTATACAATGAATCACCTTAAAGAAAAAAGGTTTACAGAACTGTCATAAAGATGCATTAATTTACGGAAATTCCTTATTAACAAATGCAGTTGTTTCATTTCCCCAAAAATTTCACAATAGTTGTAATAAAAAAATTGCCCAATGGCACAATCAGTATGTACTTTGTTCCACATTTCAATTCCGAATGAGATATGAAAACTTTTTAAAGAAATTCAATGTATCACTAGAATAAATAAAGACATAAAAGTAGACATAGTTAAAGTATGTGAATTCGTAATGACCAACATCAACACATGTCACTATTAAAATGGTAAAGAAACATCTATAAAACCTCCTATCCTGCTGTGTGATGGTGGGACTCAACGAAATTTCTGCGAGTGGATTTAGTGCTCTATCAGTCACTGTTGAGACATTTTTGTGCGGGGTATAGATCTCCCGAGATTATGGGCAGATCCCTTGCGAAGCGCCAAAGGTTGGTGAAAGATTCAAGTAGCGATGAAGAGGGTTCTGTGCCTAAGCGCACTCCTACGTCGTCAAGGTCTCCTTACAAAACACGTCGTCGACCTCCTTCTCAGACTCCTGCCCCACCTGGTTCCAGAGAACCTACTCCTGCTAGGTCTCGATATATAAGGACACATCAGTCAAGCAGGGGCAGGGGCAGGGGCAAGGGCAGGGGAAGGGGAAGGGGAAGGGGAAGGGGAAGAGGAAGGGGAGGGATGAAGAAATCTGAAAATGTAGAAGATGGTAAAGAAGATTCTGAACTGGAGGATATTATCAAGGCTTCTGAACAAGAAGCTGCGATTGAAGCTGAAGCTTTGCAAGCTGCGAGAATTGAGAAGGCTATCAAGGCTTCCGCCAGTGCAGACATGTCTGAAAGTGAGCAGGATGCTCTCTTTTTTCAGCTCCTTCCTAAAGTACTCGTACTCATGGAACATGGCTATTCAGTGGAGGATGCTTGCCGATATTTTGCTAAGAAGACAGGTGAAACTTCAGGTATGCTTAGCAGATGTTAAAATGAATTATGCTTTTTTGATTTAAAAAAATGACATAGCATCTGAAATAACTCAATTATCTATGTATTTTATCAATCTGTTGGTCCTTGAGAATTTGCGTTCCTAAGCAACACTTTTCAAGGAACAACATCTGACATCTTCCGTCTTACTATATATAGGTGCCAAAGATGACCAAGGACGCGAGAAGCCTGATGGATCTGATGAGCCTGCTCCTGGTAAATCCCAGAATGCCCAGCCTTCAGGGGCTGCCCCCACTCCTCATGTCGTGGACAATGATCCCCAAGTTGCCCCTCGGGAGGCAGGTGCCTACGCTCCAACCGAGGCAGTTGATGTTGCAGAACCCGATACGCAAACCAATGACCATGGTTTCAGCGCTGGGTACACTGTTGACTTTGCGCTTGTAGCAAATGAGACCCGGCTTGAGACTCTCCGGGCTGTTGCGGCTTCACACACTTCCTGTTTTGCTGGGATTTGGTTGCGCACACCCGAATCCCGTACCATGGCGTTTGACCATTTCTACGAAGTCTTGGAGTCGGTGAAGTCCGTTCGGGTAGATTCCCCTCCTGAGGTATTTGACAAGTTAAAGGCAAATTTGGAAGACTTGAAAGGGCTCGGTATGGAAGTCGGGTGGCTGGAGCAGTACCTTGCCAAACTGGTGCATGAGGCTACAACACTTCAAGAAGTCTTGCATGCACGGGAAGAGAAGCGCCGCAAGTTGGAGGTGATGAGGAAGGAGGCAGCAGCGATAGAGGCTGAGCTAGCACAAGAGCCTCAAGCTCCTTCCCTGCCAGGGAAACTGTATTAGCCAGAGATGGATCTTGAACTCCTCATTTCTCTTGAAACGACATTATTTCACTGTTTGTCACGTTAGTGCTTGCATATGATAAATGAATAAATACTCATATTTCCCGCACTTGTCTGTTATTTAATTTGGTGGTTACACAACTCTTATTCCGGACTCGTTTAATAGACAATCGTATGGGAGAGAACTTATGTGCTTACCCCATCTTACATAAGGAAGAACGTCCATACACCAAGTATAAACATTTAGCAAAACCTCAACAGATGAGGCCTAATTGCAAATAAGCATTGAGGATTGAGGATGGGTTGAGATTTGGGAATCAATGCCCTTGTTAACTACTACTAGTAGTAAGCAAATTGTTGCATACTATTGGTGATGATCTATACAGTATACTATGTAAAAGTTTACAGTTTTCCTAACCAAAATGGTTCCTAATGAATTTACATAAAATATAACTGCATATATTGCTCTAAGTTTTCTATTTACAGAAAGACCTCCACAAATCCAAATATATCAGTATGCGACCTAGGCTTGTATCAGGCATTTCGATGGTAGCCAGATTTCATTGTTTGACGAGAATCTTCTAGGCTTTCGACATGGGTCTCTCTCCCAGACCTCCCTCTGAATTTTTTTTACGAAGGATTTTTTACTTTCCTCAGAGTTGTCGAAGCTTCTCTTGGATTCCGTTTTACTGGACATGCTCGGATAAATATCGAGATTGATTGCACGAAAGAGTTACTTGATTTTGTCTGGATAGCTAATTGAGAGGGAAATGGGTTTCTAGCAGAGAGTTGTTTTTTAGTTGAAGATTTATTCTGTAACAGCTGCAAAAAGAACAAACATGACGCCGCGGAAACTCGAAGCACACCGGTGGAGCCATGAAGGGGCAGGTTCTGGTTTACTACTCTCTAATGGAGGAGGCGCTGGTTCTTCCACAACTCCTCGTACTAGCTATGTAATGTTATGAGAACTTATTGCACCCGTTGGCCGTTGCCATCTTCAGCTCAGATCATGACCGACAACGTCATGCTAGACGATGCTCTTCTCTAAACCGCCCTCCTGTTCCTTGTTCTCTTCTTTACTAGGGTCTCAACCATGGCTCCGTTGATGCTATCTGCAAAACCCATTCTCAATTTTAGCCAATGTCGAGGAAGCTCAATTTTTTTGAAGTTATTAATCATACTAAAAATATTCTCGTAAGCTGCATTATTTCAATATTTGACACGTTAATGCTCGCATGAGATAAATGAATAAATACCTACATTTCCGACACTCGTATGCTATTTAATTACTTGGGGTTACATGCTCGTTAGATTAACAATTTCACGAGAGAGAACTTATGTGCTTACCCTCTCTTATAGAAGGAAGAACGTCCATGCACAAGTATACATATTTAGCAAAACCTCAACAGATGGGGCTTAATTGCAAATAAGCATTGAGGATTGAGGATAGGTTGTGATTTATGAATTAACTAGCTTTTTTTAACCCGTGCGATGCACGGTGTAATTTCAAATAAAAAAGTTTATATAATTGAAATAATTAATGTCTTATGCTGTCAAAATATTACATCGAAAAAAAAACGCGTAGCATCATATTCCTACCAAAAGATTACAAAACTGAACCTGGCTCTATGAGACCGGTCCCCATGTTGGATTTCCTCCATCACAAATAACATTATTTATCATTAAATATTCTAAAATTTAAAATAATTTTATTTAAAAATTGAAGAAGTTGAAATGTAAGAAAGACAAAATAAGCTATCTGAAAAAAAGTCGTAATGCATTCGATTACGGAGGATTGCTAAACAAAATGTAAGGAGTATTCATAAAATGCCCTAATTCATCCCAAAACATGATTTCTCACCGTTGTTGGAGCTCCGGTGTTGGGTCGTAGTTTCGTCTTCTCCTACTAGTGTTAATTCCTGGCCTCATCTCATACTTGCTCAATATACAAGATGAAATTTGCGTTAATGTCTGAGATGCAATTGATTTTCTTATCTTTTGTCTTCGATGTATTTTATTTTGAGTATGTATTTCTACACAATCATGATTTTTTTGGCAGTACTATTAATTTGAATATATACTTTTACACAATCATGGGCGAATTCATCCCATAATTACCGTTATATACCATGTCAATTACCGGTATATACCGTTATATATGAGGATGGCAATATGGTCCGATCCGATCTGAGATCTGAGCGATCCGAGCCGAATGGATCAGATCTGAATCCGATCCTATTGAAAATGGATCGGATTTGGATCCGGAAAGCCAGACCCGATCGAATTCTGACTTGGATTGGATCGGAGGGCAGATCCACCGAGTTCCGACCCGATCCGATCCGATGTATATGTGTGCTTAACAAATACACCCCTATTACCTCCACACTTATGTTGGAATTGTGCCCTAGAGGCAATCAATATATCGTGACAAATATATATGGACTTACTATTCATTACGTTATCGATATGGAGATATATTAACATGAATGAAGTCCTTAGAATATAAATGTTATATTCTTAAATATCCCTAGTCGATTATATTGATTAACAGGACAATCAACTATAGACTAGTATGGGGTTGGATTGATATGGAGATATCACGATCCAACACATAGGTATGTATTAGGAGTAATGGCATATTGGATTGACCCACAACGAGAAGCAATCTTAGAGATCGTAGTGCTAATGGTATTGTAATCCTTAGACTTGAAGTCACTAGATACTCTAGTTGTGAAATATCGTGATTTGATATTATGAAACGTTACACCGTAACTGGGTAACTATAAAGGTAATTATCGGGCATGATAGGAAGCAATCTTAGAGATCGTAGTGACGTAGACAGGATTTGTCCCTCCCACATAATGGGAGTAAATATCCATGGGCCACTCGAGAGATGGTGCTTATAGAATGTATGTCAAGACTCAGATAAATCAATATGGAGATATTGATGGTATCTGCACGGATAATCATATTCCCAGGATCGAGGAACTATGGATTGGATATACGAGTGTGACTAATATGTCTCGTGTCCAATCCGGATATGGAGACAAAGGGATAACACAATACATGAACATTGGGCACAAGGTTTTTCGGATGACTATTTCTATTACTTTTGTTGTGATACGATCTTTGGGAGAGACGAAAAAGAAAAGAGTATAGAAGATGTAGGGAGAAACTAGTACATGTGTATATATTCTCCAACCCTAAGCCTACTTATATAGGCATTAGGGTCGACTAACGAGCCAATAACAATGTACAATGGGTTTATAATTTGTGGTGAATATTCACCAATAAACTAGCCCAATATTTTATAACAGTCCCCCTTGAATATTCACCACTACGATGTCTCATTAAAACCTTGTCATGAAAAATTCTGTGGAAAAAATCAATAAATAAAGAAAAGAGTACATCGCTAAGATCTTCATACCAATCACCACCACAATTCCGTCCATCACTTAACGGAGCAAGACGTTAGTTGACTTTGAAGTCCTTTTTTTTAAGGGTAAAATTGTTTCTTATTGATGAACACTAAGATCTTCATACCAATCACCACCACAAAACCACCATCTCCGCCACGTGTAACTGGAATCTGGCCACCCCACCACCATCACCGCCACACGAACCCAGAATCCGGCTACCCCACCACATCAAAGTAGAGAAACCAAGAATCTCCAGCCCTTCATACTATGAATCACCGAACACAGAGAACTCGCAATTCCTAAGCCACCACATCCACCACCAGTGCCGCCTCAGCCACCACCATCACCGACCACTTTACCCAGATTCCGGCATACCCAAACCCACATACAGTCCAGATTCCGGCATAGCAAAATCCAATTGGGCAAAACCAATCCAAAACAGAAATGGGAAAATCAAAACTAGGAACAGAGTACAACCCTTTAACAATTTCAAACAAAATGCAGATATTATTAGGCACTAATCACAAATCAAAGCTATATCAAAATTAAATTGGGCAAAACCAAATCAAAGTTAAATCGCGAACATGAATCCAAACATTCGATCCTACTCACAATATGAGAAACAGAACAACCCGTATTGTAGGTTTGGTTTGGGAATCGAAAACTCACCAACAACAATAAATTCACCGAGAGAGAGAGAGAGCGAGAATCTAATTGAGAGACAAAGATGAATTCTTAGGGAAGAGCAGCAAATCGAGAAACCAAAGCTTCCGAGCGGAGATAGAGGATTTGGGTATGTCACCGGAATCGATGGGTGCTTAGCTATGGGTCGGGATTGATTTGGCGGCGATGCTTGATGTCCAGGCCGCTGGTTTTAATGGCTACGGCGGCCAAGTGGTTGATTGAGGGGTTGCGGTGTTCGAGAGGGAGGCAGAGCGATGAAGTGCGAGAGACGAGAAGGAGAGGAATGAACGCATTCAGATCTGTTCATCTTCTTCCTGAATTCCCCACCTTAACTTTTTTTTTTCTTTTTTTTACACTATTTCAAATTTATAATTTTATCATTGACAATTTTGCCCTTATTGTGATGATGATGTTTGGATGAAAATTTTTCCCAGTTTCAAAGTGACTGATTTATTGCAAATGAGGAACATTATCAGCAAGTTTTGATAGTAGGTAGTGCAAAGTGATAGTTTCGCTATACTGGGGGTACCATTAAGTAATTAAGCAAAAAATAAAATAAAAATAATCTTCTAACTACTTCGAGAGAGCCAAACGTAGAGCTTTGAAGTCCCATTCAACCAGTATAAATTTATAATTTTTTTTTTCTCGTACAGATGAATTTGTAGTTCTCAATTTTTTTTGGTTATGTTCATGTTTGACATTTCTATTATTTGGACTACGGCCTCAGATTGGTCAATTATTCTCCTTGCATTTTTACCTAAAATCTACTTGATCTCCTCATCTGTTACTCACTACAAACAATTTGTGCAGGAGGTGGGAGGCCAATTGGGTCAAAAACGGGATTATGGTAATCATGTGTACTTCCACCGATTCTGGTATGTTGTTGATAATTATGCATTCAAATTTATTAATCTCATCTTGTCACAAAACACTAGTAGCAACTGGCTGAGCCACTTAAGGGCAATAGTCATAGTAAGTCGCAAGAAGTGTAATGGTCTCAAGCATAGGGATGTCCGATGAGCGAGCACTTGAGAGGCGAATCGTCTCATGAATCCCCAAGCCGTAGTCCACCAGTGTGAGGAGCTTCAGAAGAGGTCGTTAACAAGTTTCCACCGAGACCAAATATCAATGCTCTCTAGTAGTTCCTCTTTGCCCCTCTGGGGTGACTCTAATCCGTAGTTTATTTAACAAGAAGCCAGGTTACGTCTACTACTTATTTTATTACAAACTCGGTGGATTGAGGAATGACATTTTTGCCCATACTGGTCACATTGTCAAATTGGTAGATGGTTAGCACCGGAATGAATGTTGAATTAGGTCTCAAATTGGCAAAACAACCGACATCATTACTCACTTTTGGGGTACCATAAAACTTTAAGGGTCATTACATATTTCTGAAAGGTGCCTTGAATGCCAATAGCTAAATTGGAAGTTGATTTATTTTAAATAGATGTTACGAAATTTAACTTCTAGAGCTATAGTATGCTAACATCTTCTTTCACAATCAATGTTATCTTAATTTCCATCGTAGCTAGGTAGTTGTGGTCTTATAATTTCGCACAAGATTGTAGAAACAGTAACAAAAGGAAGAAGCCAGTAAAATTAAAGTATGGCTTCTTCAAAAAAGCAAACTTGGATGAGGATCAAATGAGCTTCTTGCCTCCACGTTCGCCTTTTTTGAAGAAACCGTGCTTTTACTAGTTTCTTGCATGCGTTATTCTTGATGCAGCCTGAAGCAAAAAAAAAAAAAAAACATATCAAAACTACCTAGAATGGAAATTTTAGAAAATGTTGATTAGGAATGCTATAAATAGTTGCATAAAATGAAATTATGATGTCAGCAAACTTTTAGCTCTATACGTCGGATTACAATTATTTTGATAGGTTAAATGCCATAAACAGTTATTTGAGCTTCCTACTCAGGTTATCAGTTTGTATAGACATGATAGACTGAACATTTTATTTTATGGTCCTACACTAGGATACTTAGTTGCTTTGCAGTTGGTGTAACGTCTGTTTTGGGTTGGAAGCCCGAGAATTTTTTCGAGTTAAAAAGAGAAATTTTGATGAAAATAAAAAAATGCCAATTTAGTAATTTTTCATTTGAGAAGCCAAAGATAATGACCCTTCTACAGTTAAAGTCTGGGGTACCCAAAATGAGTGGTGTCTTCAGTTTCAAAAGTTTCAACCCGTAACAGCTCCGTAGTAGTTCCTCTTTGCTTCTCTCGGCCTGACTCCAATCCATAGTCAGTTTAAGAAGAAATTAACCATCTTACGTCTACAGTCTACATATATACTAGTATTATTTATTTTATTAAAAAATTGGCGGATTGAGCAATGATATTTGCTGCCCATACTGGTCACGTTATCAAAACGGTAGATGATTAGCACCGGAAAATGAATGTTGAATTAGGCCTCAAACTGGCCAAAAATTTAAGTCACTACTCACTTTTGGGGTACTCCAAAATTTGAGGGTCATTATCTTTCTCGAATGCCAATAACTAAATTGGCTTGGCAGTTGAATAACTTTTGCAAACCCAACATCTAGTTAGGGATCTCTAATCAGTCCCCACTACAAACATAAAACTGGAATATTTAAGTTAGGGATCTCTAATCAGTCCCCACTACAAACACAACCGCATTCCACTAGTCATGTAAATAGAACACTTTGTCTTCTATCTGTCATTGTCTTCTTCAGTCTTTCTCTTCTGAAGGCTAGATCAATTATCCAAAATTCAAGACAATTAAGTTTTTTGACTAGCAAGATTGAGGCAACAAACCCGGAGAAGTAGGACCATCTAACAAAATATTCATATAGTCCATGTAATACGAAGTTCTATATCAATAGGTCTGACAAACCTAGCCCAGTTTCTGTTCTGAAACGTACCGTGCGATACGCGTATCGTATCGGACGCGTATCGTATCGGATGTGTATCTCTCGATACAGTTTGATACACTTACATAAGCGATACAGCGAATGATACGTAATGCTGATGGCATGTAACGTATCGTACGATACGTATCGGGTATCGCTCGATACTGATAACAGAGCCTCCACCGCGACCCATCACCGCCACCCATCACTGCCACTGCCGTCACGACCCACTGGTTTGGCAAGTGTCAACCAAACACGAGAAAATAATTGCAGAGAACTTTTTTACACAAATATTTTACACATAGAATATTTTCCCTTGTAAAGCATTTTACTGCGAACCAAACAGATCCTTAATGTGGCCTGGTTTTCTTGTATGTTGGCTAGGTATTGTCGGGTGCAGCTAGATCAACTAGTAATTTTTTATTTTTATTTTTTTGAGAAAGTAATTTATTATTATTATTATTGAAGGCTTGATGAACATCTTGCCTTGATGAACATCAAACTCTCTTAATGCTGATAGCTGAATGCTTAGACGTTCTATTGAACACTATGGTTTCTGTGCCTTCTATGAGCATCAAGGTCTCATAAAATGAGGCTTTCTATGTTTTTAACCTGAACTAAATTCTCTGGAGGTCTATTGCAATTGGGGACTGAACCACCGCCTTTTTGTTCATCTATTTAAGGTGGAATTGCTTACGGCCTGGATAGACTGGTCATGATGTTGGCTGGTGCAAGCTCAATCCGAGATGTCATTGCTTTCCCTAAGACGACAACTGCGCAGTGCGCGCTTACTCGTTTGCCCTCCGAGGTGGATCCACAGCAATTGGTTGATCTTAAATTAAAGGCCCACTAGTAACTGGTGAGATGCTCTACAAATTTCTCAGAGCTTGTAACTGGTGAGATGTCATTGCTTTCTCAGAGCTTGTAACTGGTGAGATGCTCTACAAATTTCGACATGTTTGTACGTCGGAGTTTTCTCCTTAAAAGCGAGCAAGGTTTTTGGGGGGTTTTCTTGAATATGTTTTGAATGTATATTTAGAGAGCTACAATAATTTGTTTAGATAGACAATAATCAACTTTATTTTCCTACCACAATCTTATCTTATCTTATATAATATATAAAAGTAGGGAAATTCTCTCGTGGTTTCACGAGGCGCCATTTGTCTTTTAATAATTGATATAAATATTGACATTTGTAATTCTACATGTCAATATGTCCAAAATCAACCAATAAAGTATTGACACTACTTAAGTATGACTTGCAAATGGGTGTTAGTTCAGCGGTAGAACGTTTGAAGCTCTTGCATGGTAGCAGGTTTGTACCCATTATGATGTAAATTTTCAAAATTTTTTTTTTTTTAAATATGGATTTGTCACTAATTTGCTTATGGTACTCTTTATATTTGCAACTTAAGATCAATTATTATCTATCTCAATGTAGTGGGCAATTATAATTTGTTTCAATGTTGTAGTGTGGATTTTTTTAACTAATGTTGTGATTTTCCTACTAGAATTTTATTTGTCTTTAAATAGTTCATATAAATATGATATTTGTAATTCTACACGTATGTTCGTATGAAATTAATCAATAAAAAATTGGAGTGATGTTCTCACGAACTCGTGTTCATTGATACTACCATGAGAATGTGATGTGGCATCCTCACAACCACGATTTTTTTTCCATTAATGAATGAGAAATCACACTCGCACACTCTTTAAGATTTAGACTCTTAATAAATGTCTCTTTCATTAATATAAAGATATTTGTGGTTGTGAGGATGCCAGACACGTTCTCATGATAGTATCAATGAATACAAGTTCGTGAGAACGAAACTTGAAACCTAAATATTGCTTTTGTTGTGATACGATGTTTGGGAGAGACGAAAAAGAAAAGAGTATAGAAGAGAGTATAGAAGATGTAGGGAGAAACTAGTACATGTGTATATATTCTTCAACCCTAAGCCTACTTATATAGACATTAGGGTCGGCTAACGAGCCAATAACAATGTACAATGGGCTTATAACTTGTGGTGAATATTCACCAATAAACTAGCCCAATATTTTATAACAGTCCACTTTAAATATTCATCACTTCGATGTTTCATTAAAAACTTGTCATGAAAAATTCAGTAAAAAAATCAATAACTAAAGAAAAGAGTACATCGGTGAACTTTAATTGCATAATATTGGAGATAACATTGCTCAAGAACGCATCTGAATAAACTTGGATTGACTTACGCATGTCAGAGAGCTTCTGCTCAGATAGAGTTGAATTTGAGTGGATCGAAGGCGTGGATGAATCCGCCTCTAGAGTTTCTACTGTCCCTCCTCCGACTAGCCGTCGATCTTTTACCACTGAGACTAAGTGGTGGTGGCCTCTATCTCTGTCACTTCGCAACATCAAAAGACTTTGCATGAGTAGATCGGAAAAGAGGTTAGTTGTATTGTATATTAAATGTGCGACACTTCAAGTACTTATTTCTGACAGATCTACATGAATTGAATCAATTCTTTTATTTTGAGATTTCATATCTACCAATGGGTGTGAATAAATAACCGAAGTTGATCCGGAGCAAAATGTGTGATGATATTTTGGTGGCAGTGTCTGAGTCGGCATGTCTGGAGTTGGCATTGACAAAACTATTCTGATTGAAGAGCATTAGAAGAAAAGATGAACATCATCCTCAGACACTCGATTCCAGAATCAACTACAAACTCTCTTGTGCAAATTAAGTTTGGTATAGTTTCCAAATAATTTTTTAATCGGAACATGCATTTTTCAAGTCAAATACAAGATTGGACGACATAATTTTACTAGAGAGAACCCAATTCACAGTTGAAATATCAACGTATGCAAGCTCAAAGAAGTAAAGTCCAAAGCTAAAGCCCAGTTACGTTATAACAGAAGCAGCCCACTAGTATCGTGGCCCATTATCTATAGAGCCTATTGTTGGTATTTGGGTTACACTCCTAACCCTAAATGTATCTCTCGCGGCAGCACCATTGTAACCGTCAGATTATCCTACTGTTTGATCCTATAGTTAGATTTAGGTGTATATAAGCATGCCTTTCGTCTCTCTCTCTCTCTATTATAATGCCACAACCATTCGTCTCACAAGAATGAGATACATTTCATTGTCTCTATTCATTCCCGTCTGTTTCCGATTAGCTTTCATGGTATCAGAGCCATCAGAAAACTCTCTATCCCCACCACCTCACCAATGGAAATTTCATATCCGATTGATGTCCTCTCTAATAATCACAAGCTTATGCCACACAAATTTGATGCCTTCTATTTTATTTCATGGAAGCACCAACTCACATCAATCATTTGCATACCATCGTTGTTTGGCTTTGATGATGGCTCTCATCCCTATCCTCAGTGATACACCACCGCCAATGATGGGACCGTTTTAGCGTCGGCTTCACAATCTCGCCGACCAAAGATCAGTCAATCTTAACTCTGAACACTCTACATGAAGCTCTCACTCAAGTACTCGATCTCTGATTGCAGATCTGGAGGTGGAACTCTTTGAAACATCGGTATGCTTCTTTATCTAGATCTAATATTCTTCAATTAAGATTTTATCTACAAACTATAAAAAAAATATTATGATTCTATAGATCTGTACATGCAGAAGTTGAATACATATTGTTAATGATTATGATATGATCCTCTTTGCATTAAATTGACTTCCTATTTTGTAGGACACTTTTCCGTGTTCCATTAGAACTCGTTCTGAACTTGGTTTTTTTCAAGACTGATTGTAGACTAGGACGTGAAACTCTTTGGAACATCGGTATGTTTCTTTATCTAGATCTAATATTCATTAAAATTTGATCTCAAAACTAAAAAAAATAATGATTCTATAGCTCTGTACATACAGAAGTTAAAATATATTTTGTTAATGATTACGACATGATCCTCTTTGCCTTAAATCGACTTTCTTTTTTTTACGACACTTTTTCGTCTTTCATTAGAGCTTGTTCTAAACATGTTTTTTATTCAAGAGTTGAATGTTTTTTTACGATCGGAAGAGTAAATGCTCAAATCTCCAAATTGTTCTTCTAAAACTGGGAAACCCTATAAAATTAGACAAGCCGGAGAACAAACAAGCCAAATCATGGGTGTGGGCATTTTGTTCATGATACGTGAAGGAAACCCTAGCTATAAATCACCGATCCACCGTCAGATAACACCATTACCAATCGCCTTCTTTCCAATTCATCTTCTAACTATATTTCAAAAAATAAAATAAAAATAATCTTCTAACTACTTCGAGAGAGCCAAACGTAGAGCGTTGAAGTCTCATTCGACCAGTATAAATTTATAATTTTTTCTCTCGTACAGATGAATTTGTAGTTCTTAATTTTTTTTGGTTATGTTCATGTTTGACATTTCTATTATTTGGACTACGGTCTCAGATTTGTCAATTATTCTCCTTGCATTTTTACCTAAAATCTACTTGATCTCCTCATCTGTTACTCATGACAAACAATTTGTGCAGGAGGTGGGAGGCCAATTGGACAAAAAACGGGATTATGGTGATCATGTGTACTTCCACCGATTCTGGTATGTTGTTGATAATTATGCCTTCAGATTTATAATCTCATCTTGTCATAAAGCACCAGTAGCAACTGGCTGAGCCACTTAAGGGCAATAGTCATAGTAAGTCGCAAGAAGTGCAATGGTCTTAAGCATAGGGATGTCCGGTGACCGATGAGCGAACACTTGAGAGGCGAATCTGTCTCATGAGCCCCCCAAGCCATAGTCTACCAGTGTGAGGAGTTTCAGAAGAGGTCGTTCGAAAAGTTTCAACCAAGACCAAATATCAATTCTCTCTAGAAGTTCCCCTTTGCTCCTCTGGGGTGACTCTAAGCCGTAGTTTATTTAAGAAGAAGCCACGTTACGTATTTTATTACAAACTCGGTGGATTGAGCAATGACATTTTTGCCCATACTGGTCACATAGTCAAATTGGTTGATGGTTAGCACCGGAATGAATGTTGAATTAGGTCTCAAATTCGCAAAAACACGACATCATTTCTCACTTTTGGGGTACCATAAACTTTAAGGGTCATTACATATTTCTGAAAGGTGCCTTGAATGCCAATAGCTAAATTGGCAGTTGATTTATTTTAAATAGCTGTTACGAAATTTAACTTCTAGAGCTATAGTATGCTAACATCTTCTTTCACAGTCAATTTATCTTAATTTCCATCGTAGCTAGTTAGTTGTTGTCTTATAATCTCGCACAAGATTGTAGCAACAGTAACAAAAGGAAGAAGCCAGTAAAAGTATGGCTTCTTCAAAAAAGCAAACTGGATGAGGATCAAATGAGCTTCTTGCCTCCACGTTCGCCTTTTTTGAAGAAACCGTGCTTTTAGTAGTTTCTTGCATGCGTTATTCTTGATGCAGCCTGGTGCAAAAAAAAATAAAATAAAATCACAACTACCTAGAATGGAAATTTTAGAAAATGTTGATTAGGAATGCTATAAATAGTTGCACAAAATGAAATGATGATGTCAGCAAACTTTTAGCTCTATACGTCGGATTTCATAACAATTATTTAGATAGGTTAAATGCTATAAACAGTTATTTGAGCTTCCTACTCAGGTTATCAGTTTGTATAGACATGATAGACTGAACATTTTATTTTATCCTCCTACATGAGGATATTTAGTTGCTTTGCAGTGGGTGTAACGTGTGTTTTGGGTTGGAAGCCCGAGAATTTTTTCGAGTTAAAAATAGAAATTTTGATGAAAATAGAAAAAGACTAATTTAGTAATTTTTCATTTGAGAAGCCTTCTAAGACAAAGATAATGACCCTTCTACAGTTAAAGTCTGGGGTACCCCAAAATAGCGGTGTCTTCAGTTTCAAAAGTTTCAACCCGTAACAGCTCCGTAGTAGTTCCTCTTTGCTTCTCTCGGCCTGACTCCAATCCATAGTCAGTTTAAGAAGAAATTATCCATCTTACGTCTACAGTCTACATATATACTAGTATTGTTTATTTTATTAAAAATACTGGCGGATTGAGCAATGATATTTGCTGCCCATACTGGTCACGTTATCATAACGGTAGATGATTAGCACCGGAAAATGAATGTTGAATTAGGGCTCAAACTGGCCAAAAATTTAAGTCACTACTCACTTTTGGAGTACTCCAAAATTTGAGGGTCATTATCTTTTTCTTAGAGGTTTCTCGAATGCCAATAACTAAATTGGCTTGGCAGTTGAATAACTGTTGCAAACCCAACATCTAGAGCTGCACTACACTCGTATCATTATTTTATGCAACCTCCTTCCTTATCACCTCAACCTTGCGGAGCTTCTCTTTCCGTACACACAAGATTACTTAAGGTGCGATAGCCTCATGCACTACATAAGTAGGGTACCGCTCCAGCCACCCGACATCCATACCGAGTCCTTTCAAGTCTTTAAATTGTCCTTCAACTTCTCAAAGATCCCAGGAGGGGATTTTACCCGAATGGACTTCAGCGCCTGCTAGACGTCAGAAGGGGTAAAATGCCATCGTACAGGATTCGGGGTTGCGCAACCAAGGCCCAGCGAAACATGAAGTGTGTGAAGCCTGAACAAGGGTCACAAGCCGAATTTCATTTTTTTTACAAGCGCAACGTCAACAATATACCTGGCGCTAAAAACATGATCAACGGTTTGTGTATTGGGTGCCGCGACATCAATTGCCTCGGTTGGAGTGTAGAGATCCTTGTTCACGACATGAGGAGTGGGGGCATCCCCCGAAGGCTGGGCATTCTGGGATATACCACAATCTGCCTGATTTGATCATCAGGCTTCTCGTGTCCTTGGTCATCCTAGGCACCTATAGTAGGATAAAAGATGTCCGATGTTGTTCTTTTAAAGGTGTTGCTTAGGACAGCAAATTCTCAAGGACCAACAGATTTGATAAGATACAGAGATATTTTAGTCATTTTGTACGATATATATGTCATTTTAAATCAAAAAACAATATTACTCGTAACATCTACTATTAAGTAACTTCTATTGCATACCTGAGGTTTCACCTGTCTTCTAAGCAAAATAGCGGGCAACATCCTTCACTGAATATCCATTTTCCATGAGTATGATTGCTTTGTGAAGGAGGTCGAAAAAGAGAGCATCCTGCTCACTTTCTGACATGCCTGCACCGGCTGAAGCCTTGATAGCCTTTTCAATGCTGGCAGCTTGCAAAGCTTCTGCTTCAATCGCAACTTCTTGTTTAGAAGCCTTGATAATATCCTCCAGTTCAGAATCTTCTTTACCCCCTTCTACACCTTTAGATTTCTTCCTCCCTCCCCTTCCCCTTCCCCTTCCCCTGCTAGCTTAGACAGATGTGTACTTGGATATTGAGACGTAGCAGGAGTAGGAGCTTTGGAATGAAGTGGGGCAGGAGTCTGAGAAGGAGCTCGAGTATGTATTTTGTACGGAGACCTTGACGGCGTAGTAAGTGCACTTAGGCACACGATCGACACTCTTCATTATCACTTGAATCTTTTAGTACCCTTTGGCGCTTCCCAAGGAATCTGCCCATAATCTCGAGAGATCTATACCTCGCAGAAAAATGCCGCAACAAACACTGGTAGAGCACAAAACCCACTGACATAAATTTAGTTAAGTTCCACCATCACACAGCAGGATGGGAGGTTTTATAGATGTTCGTTTTACCATTTTACTAGTGACATGTGTTGATATTCGGTCATTACATATTTGCATACTTCAACTATATCTACTTTTTTGTTTCTCTATATTCTAGTGATACCTTGTATTCCTTTGAAAAGTTTTCATATCTCATTCGAAATCAAAATGTGGAACTACTTAAATACTGATCAATTTTTGTATTCAAACTTTTGTGAAATTAATGGGGTTATGAAAATATTGCATGTGTTGTTAAGGAATTTCGGTAAATGAGTGCATTCTTATGACCGTTTTGTGAACCTTTTTCTTTAAGGTGATTCACCGTTTATAATTTTTTTTCCTGTTAATACTTCGTAATATATTATTTCCATATGCACTTCTAATATGTAGAATATAAAACTTCTTTTGGAGGTGAGTATATATAGAAATTATACAAATACAAGTTTCCTTAAATCTGCACCCACAAGCAACACAAACCCCATTTATTTCTTACCATGAGAGAAATGAAAGATTTTCTAGTTCTCCGTAACAAGCCAACATCACGATAAAGTTTCATCTTGAAGTGCCACCTCACACCTGCTATGAAATATTATGCTGTAGTAAATGTTACCTATCTTAGAAAGTTGGTATTTGCAAAATTTCCACATATATATATGTTCCCCTATAAAGAAAATCTATATATTTGTAAAATATGTAGAAATAATATCATACGAAGTATTAATGGAAACAAAATTTGCTATACGATGAATCACCTTAAAGAAAAAAGGTTTACAGAACTGTCATAAAGATGCATTAATTTACGGAAATTCCTTATTAACAAATGCAGTTGTTTCATTTCCCCAAAAATTTCACAATAGTTGTAATAAAAAAATTGCCCAATGGCACAATCAGTATGTACTTTGTTCCACATTTCAATTCCGAATGAGATATGAAAACTTTTTAAAGAAATTCAATGTATCACTAGAATAAATAAAGACATAAAAGTAGACATAGTTAAAGTATGTGAATTCGTAATGACCAACATCAACACATGTCACTATTAAAATGGTAAAGAAACATCTATAAAACCTCCTATCCTGCTGTGTGATGGTGAGACTCAACGAAATTTCTGCGAGTGGATTTAGTGCTCTATCAGTCACTGTTGAGACATTTTTGTGCGGGGTATAGATCTCCCGAGATTATGGGCAGATCCCTTGCGAAGCGCCAAAGGTTGGTGAAAGATTCAAGTAGCGATGAAGAGGGTTCTGTGCCTAAGCGCACTCCTACGTCGTCAAGGTCTCCTTACAAAACACGTCGTCGACCTCCTTCTCACACTCCTGCCCCACCTGGTTCCAGAGAACCTACTCCTGCTAGGTCTCGATATATAAGGACACATCAGTCAAGCAGGGGCAGGGGCAGGGGCAAGGGCAGGGGAAGGGGAAGGGGAAGGGGAAGGGGAAGGGGAAGGGGAAGGGGAAGGGGAGGGATGAAGAAATCTGAAAATGTAGAAGATGGTAAAGAAGATTCTGAACTGGATGATATTATCAAGGCTTCTGAACAAGAAGCTGCGATTGAAGCTGAAGCTTTGCAAGCTGCGAGAATTGAGAAGGCTATCAAGGCTTCCGCCAGTGCAGACATGTCTGAAAGTGAGCAGGATGCTCTCTTTTTTCAGCTCCTTCCTAAAGTACTCGTACTCATGGAACATGGCTATTCAGTGGAGGATGCTTGCCGATATTTTGCTAAGAAGACAGGTGAAACTTCAGGTATGCTTAGCAGATGTTAAAATGAATTATGCTTTTTTGATTTAAAAAAATGACATAGCATCTGAAATAACTCAATTATCTATGTATTTTATCAATCTGTTGGTCCTTGAGAATTTGCGTTCCTAAGCAACACTTTTCAAGGAACAACATCTGACATCTTCCATCTTACTATATATAGGTGCCAAAGATGACCAAGGACGCGAGAAGCCCGATGGATCTGATGAGCCTGCTCCTGGTAAATCCCAGAATGCCCAGCCTTCAGGGGCTGCCCCCACTCCTCATGTCGTGGACAATGATCCCCAAGTTGCCCCTCGGGAGGCAGGTGCCTACGCTCCAACCGAGGCAGTTGATGTTGCAGAACCCGATACGCAAACCAATGACCATGGTTTCAGCGCTGGGTACACTGTTGACTTTGCGCTTGTAGCAAATGAGACCCGGCTTGAGACTCTCCGGGCTGTTGCGGCTTCACACACTTCCTGTTTTGTTGGGGTCATATTTGTAGTCTATGCTTTGTTTGTTGACTCATGAGTACCAATAAAATCTCCTTCTCGGGGAAGTAATGATTCCATATCATTACTCTATTCCTGTTTGCAACTTCTATTAGTGAATACACTCGACACATCCAATTATACTTACTACAAGTACGCAAGTTTGTCTGGAAACTGAATTCCAGAAGGGTCTGAGGAGTGATGACTCTAATCTTTAATGGGTATTTCAAGAAATAAATAAGTCTTCTATTAGAAGATAGATGAGTACTCCGAGTCTCTGACCACTCGTATCTTAACAAAAGTTTTTTTGTTCGCTTTCTGTGCAGATGTTTCCGGGATGAGGATCTTAGGGCAGATAGACAACCTGAGTTTACACAATTGGATATGGAGTTGGCTTTCACTCCATTGGAGGACATGTTGAGGCTCAATGAAGACTTGATCAGACAGGTTTGCAAGTTTTCCCGTGGTATTAAAGATGCTATATAATTAGGTCTTGGAAGTAACCTAATCAAAGATTATGAAAAAGGATTTCAGGGATTTGGACATTAGGTGCTAGGTGCTTGCATCTAGGGCAGGATAACTTTCTTTGTTATAACTTGTAAGGCCTGCATTGAGGTGGAATGGTAAAAGCATGTCTAAAAATCCGGTATTCACACGGAAATCTTTTGGATCAGAGAAATCATTTGCAACTCCCTCATAAGTGACTTCAGTTTGAACACTTCTACTATTTTCTGATTCACCTAATATCGGACTAGTCTGAACTTGATTGTAGTAAGGAGCCTATTGAGCGATGAATCAAATTGGTTCCTGGTGGCCAACCCAGCACCAGAGGCGTCCAATATACTACCGGTCTTTGCTTGTCCATCTTGGGTTGGCTTTGTTTGGTCCAGATTTCTGTTTGGGTGGGACAAAAGACCGACTGGATTTAGCTTTTTTTGTGGGCTGTGAGCCTTGAGAATTTTCCTTGAACATTTCTGCCTAGTAAGTAGAGGATAGAGTTTAGATAGTGATTGTGGGTAGCAAAGTAGACCTTTCTAGATGGCTTAGTTTATCAACAGTTGGCGCACAGAGTTGGCCTTCCTGTAAAGTCAGGGTCTGGCCATCAGGGTTTCAATTTCTGTCATCGCACCCTGTCAAGTCTGTAAATTTTAATGAAAATAAGATACTCAACAAGATGTTGCAACTATGATCTGATAAAACAAAATTAAGTAACAAAAAGTAGATATAAAAACAATTATTACCAACGAGTTTTAAGATATCTACAATTTTGTACTTGAATGTTGTCCCTAAAAGCACATCAATCAATGTAATGGGGGGGGGGGGGGTATTTGGATATTACCCATTAATCATATGTTATTCTGGGACAGTTTTTTTAATATTCAGAGGGGAACAATTGGAAATAAAAGTTCAATTGAAGGAGGAATTTATAATTGCTGGAAAGTTTCTTTTTCTTTGGGTGGGGGCAACTGAACCCTGGTGCCCCCCCACACCTCCGCCCTTGCTGACCATAGCTCAGATTGAGGTGATGAGGGCAGATTTAAAGAGTTGTAGCGGAAATTATAAGTGAAGCGAAGCACTGTTGGAATGTTCTTTAGGAGAACTCCTTCACAAGAAAAGAGATTTGATACCATGAGAGAAGGTGAACATGGAAGTTTTCTTTCAGATATTTTGTGAAAGAGAGTAGAAGATAAACAAAGTAATTGCGATTCTGCACATCATGACCCAAAACGGAAAAGTATAAGGCATTTCGGTCTCCATCAAGTAATTTGCCAGATAAATTTAGGAATCACATTTTCTTTGCGTAATATCCTAATTGGATTCTGGACTTCCCTGTTGAAGTAAATATTGGCATGGTTTTGAGAAGATCCATATGTTGGAGCTATCAGTGTGTTTGTGAATCTGTGATATATAGTAGCTTTTCCTAAAGGGTTTGTGCAGATTACCTCTAACACTCACACTAATGGAAGATGAGTAGATTAATCATGCCCAATTTCGCCAGTAGGTTATATGTACTAAACTACAAAGCCATTATATATATTCATGCAAGTTCCAGAAAAATGTACCATTGATATCTGTTAGTATTCTACCATGATCTCAATATAAAAGTAACATGCTGGTAGGGATCTAGTCAAGTTATTGAATGCATTCTGTGCCTTCTTGAATTTCTATATTGCATTCCAATTTGGTTTATATGATTGGTTTGTTTATTATAGGTGTTTCTGGAGATCAAGGGAGTTCAGTTACCCAATCCTTTCCCGAGGCTTACATATGCAGAAGCAATGCGTCGATATGGTTCAGATAGGCCAGACATCCGGTTTGATCTTGAATTAAGTGATGTAATGATTGCTTCCCATTCTCTTTTTTTATTTTTCTTGTTTGTTCTGCCATAGTGGTGGTAGAAATTAACATGCATATTGAACTTGAAGCTGTGGCATCATGAATCTTAGTGTCTCTGTTGTTTTGTTTTCCACTGACTTCGTCTCTGATCTTCCGAATATAATTATATTGGCTCTTAGCATTTCAAAATGAATTCACTTTCACCTTCTCAGATTATTGTTTGTGATGTAAAGTTTTTGTTATTAGGTGCTGATGATCGGCCTACTCTCATCCTCCAGTGGACAGTCTATTCAGTGATCTTAACTTTGTTATATTATCAGTTTGGAATGCCTATCGTGTAACTTTATTCTGCTCCTTCATATTGTGTAACCTGTAGCAGAACATGCTTTAACGTCTCTTTCAATAAGAAATACACATTTTATTGACCCAAGTAGTATCTTGTAACAGCAAAGCATAAGGCAACCCTAGGATTAAGGTTGACACCTGAAGTATATACTTCCAGTGCGTTGTAGGTCTTGCCAGTTCTTTTTTAGACATGTGCGCTGTATTTCCTTGACTTTGCTCTTTAAAGCCTATGACCTAGGGACTTATGCAGCAACTAGTCCAATTTGCACGAATGGTATACAATTTTCTTAATGTCTTTGTTGAAACTGCAGGTGTCTGATATTTTCTCAGAATCGTCCTTCAAGGTATTTACTGATGCCCTTGCAAGTGGGGGAATTGTGAAGGTCTTATGTGTGCCTTCTGGAGCAAAGAGTTATTCAAACACAGCCCTTAAGAAAGGTGATATCTACAATGAAGCAATGAAATCTGGTGCAAAGGGATTACCTTTCCTCAAGGTGTTGGATAATGGTAATGAGCGAGTTTAAAGAATGCCTTATTTTTGTGCAGGAACACCTGTCCTATACTGACAGTCCCTTAACCGTTATTTGTAGGGGAAATTGAGGGTATCCCTGCTCTTGTATCAAGTTTGCAGCTGGAGAAAAAGCAGCAACTGTTGACACAATGTTCTGCCGGAGCAGGTGACCTTATTCTGTTTGCAGTTGGTCACCAGGCCTCCGTTAATAAAGTATTAGACCGGCTACGGGTGTATATAGCAAACCAGCTGGGTTTGATTGACCAGGTAAGCTAGCATTAAGCTTTAACACAGAATGTTTCAATCTCTCTCTCTCTCTCTCTCTCACACACACACACACACACTCACTCTCTGTCCCGTCTGTTTGTCTGTCTCACATTTTGTTTTGTTAATTTTTGCTTCTCGAATGTAGTCCAAGGATTCGATCTTGTGGGTGACTGATTTCCCAATGTTTGAATGGAACAGTTCAGAGGAGAGATTTGAGGTATGCACTTTCACTCCCTGTAGAGTTTAAATGACATGATTTCCGTTCAAGGAGGATTTCTCTGTACTTAGAGTTGGTATTTAGGAAAGAGATGCAATTATTTGTTTGGGGTCTTCGGAATTATGTATTGGAACACAAAATTTACCATTTGCGCCCGAGACTCACAAAGTGTCACTTGTGGAGGAAAAAGTGCAATTCGTTGGACCTACAGGAGTAAGAAACCTTCATCTTGGCTAGTGGCGGAGCAAAAAGATCACACTAGCCGGGGCAAAAAAAGCAAGTCAAATTATTACAAAGTTAGCATTATAATATTTGATTCCAGTTGGGGCAATACTGCATTTAACACAAGGGTACGTTTGTTAGAAAGCTATGAGAAGAGGGGTATTATTGATTTTTAAAAGGTCATGGGTGGCAATTGCCACCCCTTGCTCCTCAGTCCCTCCGCCACTGATCTTGGCACAGTGTCGGTGGCCAGTACCTAGCTACCCTATTTCTCCCTAAGATTAAAGTTGCATGAGCTTTGTTCTGAAACTAACTTCACAAGTCTTCTCTGTTCAGTATGATATTGGATTCTTATATTTCTTGCAACTGACAGAATTTACCATGCTTCTGTCTTTTTTCACTATTGGCTCTGTTTCGTGTGCAATTGAACCGAGGTTTACATTTTCATGTTGAATGACAAGAAAACTGGGATGAAATGTGTTCAATCATGTCAAATTGTGAGAAGATCTCCATCTAACTCGCTAGACGGGTATTCAGTTCTTTATGATCCTTGCTTGTGGTTTGATTTGGTGCACAACTTGCATCTAGAGGAGATAATTTGCTCATATTCCAATTTTATAAGATGCCACTTTTATTACCGGGTCATTGTGGCTATGTTAAAACATCTGCAGGAGATAGGAACTTTCAAGCAGATGTCCTCTTCTTTTCAATGTTGAGATTCTGAAACTTCGTTCTGTTACAGGCTTTGCATCACCCTTTTACGGCTCCAAACCCGGAAGATATGGATAATCTCCCCTCTGCTCGTGCCTTAGCTTATGACATGGTTTACAATGGGGTTGAGGTATTTGAGCTTTTTCTTCTTCTATGAAGATGTTGAAACGCTATACTTGTTCTCTTTTGATGATTGCCCGATCATACTTCCCTGAATCATGTCGTTTGGTCCTGTCAGATTGGTGGTGGCAGCTTGAGAATTTTTAAGCGCGAGGTCCAAGAAGAGGTTTTGGGCATTGTTGGGATTTCTCCTGAGCAGGTTAGTAGTTATTTCATATATGAATAAGAGTATCTGGCTCTCTTTTTTAGTTAGTATACTCAAGTTTCTTGATCAGTAAGTGATGAAGACCATGGTATAGTGCCATTTATCTTAGGAAACTCGATACCCGTATTTTTTGTACTGCTGGGCCAAAGTTTTCATCGTAACTGTTGAACGATCATTGCATTTAAAAGTAGTCTCTGGATAAGAGTAACTGTTTTCTCCGTTTCCTATTGTTTGGCACATTATTCAACTGGGATGTCCCATATGATAGTGCTTGAGAATTAGAGGCTTAATTAATTCCAATGGTTTTGGTCTCTGCCCCCTCCCAAACCACTGCTTGCGCTAGTACATATGAGAATTCTTAATTGGCTAGCCCAAAGCTATGGAACAGAGGATTATCCCGGACCTACACTGAGGTATTCATGGTGATTCTCTTTTTTTTTTGATGAACTAGATGTATATTCATGGTGATTCTCAATTATAGTAGAATAGATGGGATACGATTTGATAGATAGAATGCAACTCAAACATAGCCAGGGAAAGGGTTCCCTACTTTTTAACTATCCCCTTCCAAAATGGATAGGTGTTCCGAAGAGTGAACAATGGGTTTTTCTATAGCTTTTAAGATCTTGCATAACCATGGCATCATGTAAAAAATCATTCTTTGTCTACAGGCTGAAGCGAAGTTTGGCTATCTTTTGGAAGCTTTGGATATGGGTGCTCCTCCTCATGGTACGGATGCTGCTCCTCTTAGATTGCATCTTTTTAGTTTTTCATCTTTTCTCGTTTGTCATGTGTAAACGTATATTTTGCATTTAGGCTCCGTTTGGTTGGTGGTAAAACATTTTCCTGTAAAATGTTTTCCCTTGTTTTGTTGCTGTTTGGTTGGAGGTAAAGTATTTTCCTGTAAAATGTTTTCCCTCAAATGTAGAGCTGCACTCGGTTCGGTTAAACTGCCGGTTTTCGGCTAAATCCGAACCGAGGAACCGAATAATGCTGAACCGAGAACCGAAATCGGTGCCCTGTAGCCGAACCGAAGCCGGACCCGTATTATAGCAGTCACGGTTCGGTCTCGTGGTTTGGTAAACCGGAACCGGAACCGGAACCGGGTCAGAACCGGAACCCGAACCGGTCCTAGAACTGAAAGTTTGGCTATTTTTATGTTTTTTAATTATTTTTTACACTACAAAACAACCCAAACAAAATAAAAATAAAAATAAAAAATAATCGGGCAAAGGGACGGAACCGGTTGACCGAACCGGACCGAAGTACCGGTTCCGGTCCGGTTCCTAGTTTTCGCAAAATTTCGGTGACTGTGACGTACCGGTTTAACCGCACCGGAACCGACGGAACCGGAACAAACTGGTTCGATTCCGGTTTCGGTTAACCGAATATGATGTAAATGATTCACACATTTCAAATCCGTAAGCCATTTTCCGGAGAGTGAAGGAGCACAGCAACAACAACAAGAATTCATACCAACACCTCAACCACCAATAACCACCACCTACCTCCACCGCGATCCATCACTGCCACTGCCGTCGCCGTCACGGCCCACTGTTTTGGCAAGTGTCAACCAAACACGAGAAAATAATTGTAGAGAACTTTTTCACACAAATATTTTACGCATAGAATATTTTCCCTTGTAAAGTATTTTACTGCGAACCAAACAGATCCTTAATGTGGCCTGGTTTTCCTGTATGTTGGCTAGGTATTGTAGGGTGCAGCTAGATCAACTAGTAATTTTTTATCTTTATTTTTTGAGAAATTAATTTATTATTATTATTATTGAAGGCTTGATGAACATCTTGCCTTGATGAACATCAAACTCTCTTAATGCTGATAGGTGAATGCTTAGACGTTCTATTGAACACTATGGTTTCTGTGCCTTCTATGAGCATCAAGGTCTCATAAAATGAGGCTTTCTGTGTTTTTTACCTGAACTAATTCTCTGGAGGTCTATAGCAATCGGGGACTGAACCACCGCCTTTTTGTTCATCTGTTTAAGGTGGAATTGCTTACGGCCTGGATAGACTGGTCATGATGTTGGCTGGTGCAAGCTCAATCCGAGATGTCATTGCTTTCCCTAAGACGACAACTGCGCAGTGCGCGCTTACTCGTTCACCCTCCGAGGTGGATCCGCAGCAATTGGTTGATCTTAAAATTAAGGCCCACTAGTATTTCGTATTCTCAGAGCTTGTAACTGGTGAGATGCTCTACAAATTTCGACATGTTTGTACGTCGGAGTTTTCTCCTTAAAAGCGAGCAAGGTTTTGGGGGTTTTCTTGAATATGTTTTGAATGTATATTTAGAGAGCTACAATAATTTGTTTAGATAAACAATAATCAACTTTATTTTCCTACCACAATCTTATCTTATATAATACATAAAAGTAGGGAAATCCTCTCGTGGTTTCACGAGGCGCCATTTGTCTTTTAATAATTGATATAAATATTGACATTTGTAATCCTACATGTAAATATGTCCAAAATCAATCAATAAAGTATTGACACCACTTAAGTATGGCTTGCAAATTGGTGTTAGTTATGTGATAGAACGTTTGAAGCTCCTGCATGAGGTAGCAGGTTTGTATCATTATAATGTTAATTTTCATTTTTTTAAAAAATATGGATTTGTCACTAATTTGCTCATGGTACTCTTTATATTTGCCACTTAAGATCAATTATTATCTATCTCAATGTTTTGGTGCAATTATAATTTGTTTCAACAATGTGGCAATTTTTTAATTAATGTTGTGATTTTATTACTAGGATTTTATTTGTCTTTAAATAGTTCATATAAATATGATATTTGTAAGGCCCTATATGTAATCCTACACGTCTATTCATATGAAATTAATCAATCAAAAATTGGAGTGATGTTCTCACAAACTCGTGTTCATTGATACTACCATGAGAACGTGATGTGGCATCCTCATAACTACGATTTTTTTTCATTAATGAAAGAGAAATCACACGCGTACACTTTTTAAGATTTAGAGTCTTAATAAATGTCTCTTTCATTAATATAAAGATATTTGTAGTTGTGAGGATGCCACATACGTTCTCATGATAGTATCAATGAATACGAGTTCGTGAGATTGAAACTCGAAACCTAAATATTGCTTTTGTTGTGATACGATGTTTGGGAGAGACGAAAAAGAAAAGAGTATAGAAGATGTAGGGAGAAACTAGTACATGTGTATAGGTTCTCCAATCCTAAACTTACTTATATAGGCATTAGGGTGGGCTAACGAGCCAATAACAATGTACAATGGGTTTATAACTTGTGGTGAATATTCACCAATAAACTAGTCCAATACTTTATAGCAGTCCCTCTTGAATATTCACCACTATGATGTCTCATTAAAACCATGTCATGAAAAATTCAGTGGAAAAAATCAATAACTAAAGAAAAGAGTACATTGGTGAACTTTAATTGCACAATATTGGAGATGACATTTCTCAAGAACGCATCTGAATAAACTTGGATTGACTTATGGCATGTCAGAGAACTTCTGCTCAGCTAGAGTTGAATTTGAGTGGATCGAAAGGCGTGAATGAATCCGCCTCTAGAGTTTATAATTACTGTCCCTCCTCCGACTAGCGGTCGATCTTTCACCACTGAGACTAAGTGGTGGTGGCCTCTATCTCTGTCACTCCGCAACATCACAAGGCTTTGCATGAGCATATCGAAAAAGAGGTTAGTTGTACTGCATATTAAATGTGCGACACTTCAAGTACTTATTTCTGACAGATCTACATAAATGGAATCAATTCGTTTATTTTGAGATTTTCATATCTACCAATGGGTGTGGATAAATAACCGAAGTTGATCCGGAGTAAAAGGTGTGATGATATTTTGGTGGCAGTGTCTGAGTCGACATGTCTGGAGTTGGCATTGACAAAACTAAAATTGTCGAGGCCCAGGGTTGTCTGATTGAAGAGCATTAGAAGAAAAGATGAACATCATCCTCAGACACTTGATTGTAGAATCAACAACAAAATCTCTTCTGCAAATTAATTTTGGTAGAGTTTCCAAATAATTTTTTTAATCGGAACGTGCATTTTTTTAAAAAGTATGGGCCATATCACAAACCCAAGTCAAATACAAATTTGGACGACATCATTTTACTAAAGAGAACCCAATTCACAGTTGAAATATTCAAAGTATGCAAGCAGCAAGCTCAAAGAAGTAAAGTTCAAAGCTAAATCCCAATTACGTTATAACAGAAACAGTCAACTAGTATCGTGGCCCATTATCTATAGGGCAGCACTATTGTAACCGTCAGATTATCCTACTGTTTGATCTCGTAGTTAGATTTAGGTGTATATAAGCATGCCTTTCGCCTCTCTCTATTATAATGCCACAACCATTCATCTCACAAGAATGAGATACATTTCATTTTCTCTATTCATTCCCGTTTGTTTCCGATTATCTTTCATGGTATCAGAGCCATCAGAATACTCTCTATCTCCACCACCTCACCCATGGAAATTTCATATCCGATTGATGTCCTTTCTAATAATCACAAGCTTATGGAAGCACCAACTCACATCAATCATTCGCACACCGTCGTGGTTTGGCTTTGATGATGACTCGCACACCGTCGTGGTTTGGCTTTGATGATGACTCTCATCCCTGTCCTCAATGATACACCACCGCCAATGATGGGTCCGTTTTAGCGTCGGCTTCACAATCTCGCCGATTCAAACATCAGTCCATCTTAACTCTGAACTCTCTACAAGAAGCCCTCACTCAATCTCTGATTACAGATGTGGAGGTGAAACTCTTTGGAACATCGGTATGCTTCTTTATCTAGATCTAATATTCTTCAATTGAGATTTAATCTACAAACTATAAAAAAACATTAAGATTCTATAGATGTGTACATGCAGAAGTTAAATATATCTTGTTAATGATTATGATGTGATCCTCTTTGCCTTAAATCAACTTCCTATTTCGTAGGACACTTTTCCGTCTTCCATTAGAACTCGTTCTACACCTGATATTTTTCAAGACTGATTGCAGACCTGGACGTGAAACACTTTGGAACATCGGCATGTTTCTTTATCTAGATTTAATATTAAATTAAAATTTGATCTCCAAACTAAAAAAACATTATGATTCCATAGCTCTGTACGTGCAGAAGTTAAAATATATTTTGTTAATCATTACGATATGATCCTCTTTGCCTTAAATTGACTTCCTTTTTTTTACGACACTTTTTCGGCTTTCATTAGAGCTTGTTCTAAACCTGTTCTTTATTCAAGAGTTTAATGTTTTATTACGATCGGAAGAGTAAATGCTCAAATCTCAAAATTGTTCTTCTAAAACTGGAAACCCTATAAAATTAGACAAGCCGGAGCACAAACAAGCCAAATCATGGGTGAGGGCATTTTATTCATGATACGTGAAGGAAACCCTAGCTATAAATCACCGATCCACCGTCACATAACTCCATTATCAATCGCCTTCTTTCCAATTCATCTTCTCACTATATTTCAAAAAATAAAATAAAAATAATCTTCTAACTACTTCGAGAGAGCCAAACGTAGAGCGTTGAAGTCCCATTCGACTAGTACAAATTTATAATTTTTTTTTCTCGTACAGATGAATTTATAGTTCTCAATTTTTTTTGGTTATGTTCATGTTTGACATTTCTATTATTTAGACTACGGCCTCAGATTTGTCAATTATTCTCCTTGCATTTTTACCTAAAATCTATTTGATCTCCTCGAGAAAATACTCAGTATCAAGGAGATTTTGGTGATGTGGTATCACGAGACACTGTAATTGGTTGATTATGTGATTATTTCCATAAATTGATATAATAAATATGATAGAATTAACATGATCAACCAATTAGAGTATTCCGTGATACCATGTCACGGAATTCCCGTGATACCGAATATTTTCTCGATCTCCTCATCTGTTACTCATGACAAACAATTTGTGCAGGAGGTGGGAGGCCAATTGGACAAAAAACGGGATTATGGTGATCATGTGTACTTCCACCGATTCTGGTATGTTGTTGATAATTATGCATTTAGATTTATTAATCTCATCTTGTCATAAAACACCAGTAGCAACTGGCTGAGCCACTTAAGGGCAATAGTCATAGTAAGTCGCAAGAAGTGTAATGGTCTTAACTCTTAAGCATAGGGATGTCCGATGAGCGAGCACTTGAGAGGCAAAGCGTCTCATGAGTCCCCCAAGCCGTAGTCGACCAGTGTGAGGAGTTTCAGAAGAGGTCGTTCAAAAAGTTTCAACCAAGACCAAATATAAAAGTTCTCTAGTAGTTCCTCTTTGCTCCTCTGGGGTGACTCCAATCCGTGGTTTATTTAACAAGAAGCCAGGTTACGTCTACTACTTATTTTATTACAAACTCGGTGGATTGAGCAATGACATTTTTGCCCATACTGGTCACATTGTCAAATTGGTAGATGGTTAGCACCGGAATGAATGTTGAATTAGGTCTCAAATTGGCAAAAAAACGACATCATTACTCACTTTTGGGGTACCATAAACTTTAAGGGTCATTACATATTTCTGAAAGGTGCCTTGAATGCCAATAGCTAAATTGGAAGTTGATTTATTTTAAATAGCTGTTACGAAATTTAACTTCTAGAGCTATAGTATGCTAACATCTTCTTTCACAATCAGTGTTATCTTAATTTCCATCGTAGCTAGGTAGTTGTGTCTTATAATTTCGCACAAGATTGTAGCAACAGTAACAAAAGGAAGAAGCTCGTAAAAGTATGGCTTCTTCAAAAAAGCAAACACGGATGAGGATCAAATGAGCTTCTTGCCTCCACGTTTGCCTTTTTTTGAAGAAACCGTGCTTTTACTAGTTTCTTGCCTGGTGCAAAAAAAAAAAAAAAAAAAAAACCGTATCTCAACTACCTAGAATAGAAATTTTAGAAAATGTTGATTAGGAATGCTATAAATAGTTGCACAAAATGAAATTATGATGTCACCAAACTTTTAGCTCTATACATCGGATTTCATAACAATTATTTTGATAGGTTAAATGCCATAAACAGTTATTTGAGCTTCCTACTCAGGTTATCAGTTTGTATAGACATGATAGACTGAACATTTTATTTTATGGTCCTACATGAGGATATTTAGTTGCTTTGCAGTGCGTGTAACGTCTGTTTTGGGTTGGAAGCCCGAGAATTTTTTCGAGTTAAAAAGAGAAATTTTGTTGAAAATAAAAAAATGCCAATTTAGTAATTTTCATTTAAGAAGCCTTTTAAGACAAAGATAATGACCCTTCTACAGTTAAAGTCTGGGGTACCCCAAAATGAGCGGTGTCTTCAGTTTCAAAAGTTTCAACCCGTAACAGCTCCGTAGTAGTTCCTCTTTGCTTCTCTCGGCCTGACTCCAATCCATAGTCAGTTTAAGAAGAAATTAACCATCTTACGTCTACAGTCTACATATATACTAGTATTATTTATTTTATTAAAAAAATTGGCGGATTGAGCAATGATATTTACTGCCCATACTGGTCACGTTATCATACCGGTAGATGATTAGCACCGGAAAATGAATGTTGAATTAGGGCTTAAACTAGCCAAAAATTTAAGTCACTACTCACTTTTGGGGTACTCCAAAATTTGAGGGTCATTATCTTTTTCTTAGAGGTTTCTCGAATGCCAATAACTAAATTGGCTTGGCAGTTGAATAACTGTTGCAAACCCAACATCTAGAGCTGCACTACACTCGTATCAATATTTTATGCAACCTCCTTCCTTATCACCTCAACCTTGCGGAGCTTCTCTTTCCGTACACACAAGATTACTTAAGGTGCGATGGCCTCATGCACTACATAAGTAGGGTACCGCTCCAGCCACCCGACATCCATACCGAGTCCTTTCAAGTCTTTAAATTGTCCTTCAACTTCTCAAAGACCCCAGGAGGGGATTTTACCCGAATGGACAGCGCCTGCTAGACGTCAGAAGGGGTCAAATGCCACCGTACAGGATTCGGGGTTGCGCAACCAAAGCCCAGCGAAACATGAAGTGTGTGAAGCCTGAACAAGGGTCACAAGCCGAATTTCATTTTTTTTACAAGCGCAACGTCAACAATATACCTGGCGCTGAAAACATGATCAACGGTTTGTGTATTGGGTGCCGCGACATCAATTGCCTCGGTTGGAGTGTAGATATCCTTGTCCACGGCATGAGGAGTGGGGGCATCCCCCGAAGGCTGGGCATTCTGGGATATACCACAATCTGCCTGATTTGATCATCAGGCTTCTCGTGTCCTTGGTCATCCTAGGCACCTAGAGTAGGATATAAGATGTCTGATGTTGTTCTTTTAAAGGTGTTGCTTAGGATAGCAAATTCTCAAGGACCAACAGATTTGATAAGATACAGAGGTATTTTAGTCATTTTATACGATATATATGTCATTTTAAATCAAAAAACAATATTACTCGTAACATCTACTATTAAGTAACTTCTATTGCATACCTGAGGTTTCACCTGTCTTCTAAGCAAAATAGCGGACAACATCCTTCATTGAATATCCATTTTCCATGAGTATGATTGCATTGTGAAGGAGGTCGAAAAAGAGAGCATCCTGCTCACTTTCTGACATGCCTGCACCGGCTGAAGCCTTGATAGCCTTCTCATTGCTGGCAGCATGCAAAGCTTCTGCTTCAATCGCAACTTCTTGTTTAGAAGCCTTGATAATATCCTCCAGTTCGGAATCTTCTTTACCCCCTTCTACACCTTTAGATTTCTTCCTCCCTCCCCTTCCCCTTCCACTTCCCCTTCCCCTGCTAGCTTATACATATGTGTACTTGGATATTGAGACGTAGGAGTAGGAGCTTTGGAATGAAGTGGGGCAGGAGTATGAGAAGGAGCTCGAGTATGTGTTTTGTACGGAGACCTTGACGGCGTAGTAAGTGCACTTAGGCACACGATCGACACTCTTCATTATCACTTGAATCTTTTAGTGCCCTTTGGCGCTTCCCAAGGAATCTGCCCATAATCTCGAGTCTATACCCCGCAGAAAAATGCCGCAACAAACACTGGTAGAGCACTAAACCCACTGGCATAAATTTAGTTAAGTTCCACCATCACACAGCAGGATGGGAGGTTTTATAGATGTTTGTTTTACCATTTTACTAGTGACATGTGTTGATATTCGGTCATTACATATTTGCATACTTTAACTATATCTACTTTTTTGTTTCTCTATATTCTAGTGATACCTTGTATTTCTTTGAAAAGTTTTCATATCTCATTTGAAATCAAAATGTGGAAGTAATTAAATACTGATCAATTTTTGTTTTTCAACTTTTGTGTAATTAATGGGGTTATGAAAAAATTGCATGTGTTGTTAAGGAATTTCGGTAAATGAGTGCATTCTTATGACTGTTTTGTAAACTTTTTTTTTTTAAGGTGATTCACCGTTTATAATTTTTTTTCCTGTTAATACTTCGTAATTAATTATTACCATATGCACTTCTAATATATAGAATATACAACTTCTTTTGGAGGTGAGTATATATAGAAATTATACAAATACAAGTTTCCTTAAATCTGCACCCACAAGCAACACGAAACCCATTTATTTCTTACCATGAGAGAAGTGAAAGATTTTCTAGTTCTCCGTAACAAGCCAACATCACGATAAAATTTCATCTTGAAGTGCCACCTCACACCTGCTATGAAATATTATGCTGTAGTAAATGTTACCTATCTTAGAAAGTTCGTATTTGCATAGTTTTCATATTTATTTATATATATATATATATATATATATATATATATATATATATATATATATTCCCCTATAAAGAAAATCTATATATTTGTAGAATATGTAGAAATAATATCATACGAAGTATTAATGGAAACAAAATTTTCTATACGATGAATCAACTTAAAGAAAAAAGGTTTACAGAACTATCATAAAGATGCATTAATTTACCAAAATTCCTTATTAACAAATGCAGTTGTTTGATTTCCCCAAAATTTTCACAATAGTTGTAATAAAAAAATTGCCCAATGGCACAATCAGTATGTACTTTGTTCCACATTTCAATTCCGAATGAGATATGAAAACTTTTTAAAGAAATTCAATGTATCACTAGAATAAATGAAGACATAAAAGTAGACATAGTTAAAGTATGTGAATTCGTAATGACCAACATCAACACATGTCACTATTAAAATGGTAAGGAAACATCTATAAAACCTCCTATCCTGCTGTGTGATGGTGGAACTCAACAAAATTTCTGTGAGTGGATTTAGTGCTCTATCAGTCACTGTTGAGACATTTTTGTGCGGGGTATAGATCTCCCGAGATTACGGGCAGATCCCTTACGAAGCGCCAAAGGCTGGTGAAAGATTCAAGTGGCGATGAAGAGGGTTCTGTCCCTAAGCGCGCTCCTACGTCGTCAAGGTCTCCTTACAAAACACGTCGTCGACCTCCTTCTCAGACTCCTGCCCCGCCTGGTTCCAGAGAACCTACTCCTGCTAGGTCACGATATATAAGGACACATCAGTCAAGCAGGGGCAGGGGCAGGGGAAGGGGAAGGGGAAGGGGAAGGGGAAGGAGAGGGATGAAGAAATCTGAAAATGTAGAAGATGGTAAAGAAGATTCTGAATTGAAGGATATTATCAAGGCTTCTGAACAAGAAGCTGCGATTGAAGCTGAAGCTTTGCAAGCTGCGAGAATTGAGAAGGCTATCAAGGCTTCCGCCAGTGCAGACATGTCTGAAAGTGAGCAGGATGCTCTCTTTTTTCAGCTCCTTCCCAAAGTACTCGTACTCATGGAACATGGCTATTCAGTGGAGGATGCTTGCCGATATTTTGCTAAGAAGACCGGTGAAACTTCAGGTATGCTTAGCAGATGTTAAAATGACTTATGCTTTTTTGATTTAAAAAAATGACATAGCATATAGAATAACTCAATTATCTATGTATTTTATCAATCTGTTGGTCCTTGAGAATTTGCGTTCCTAAGCAACACTCTTCAAGGAACAACATTTGACATCTTCCATCTTACTATATATAGGTGCCAAAGATGACCAAGGACGCGAGAAGCCCGATGGATCCGATGAGCCTGCTCCTGGTAAATCCCAGAATGCCCAGCCTTCAGGGGCTTCCCCCACTCCTCATGTCGTGGACAATGATCCCCAAGTTTCCCCTCGGGAGGCAGGTGCCTACGCTTCAACCGAGGCAGTTGATGTCGCGGAACCCGATACGCAAACCAATGACCATGGTTTCAGCGCTGGGTACACTGTTGACTTTGCGCTTGTAGCAAATGAGACCCGGCTTGAGACTCTCCGGGCTGTTGCGGCTTCACACACTTCCTGTTTTGCTGGGATTTGGTTGCGCACACCCGAATCCCGTACCATGGCGTTTGACCATTTTTACGAAGTCTTGGAGTCGGTGAAGTCCGTTCGGGTAGATTCCCCTCCTGAGGTATTTGACAAGTTAAAGGCAAATTTGGAAGACTTGAAAGGGCTCGGTATGGAAGTCGGGTGGCTGGAGCAGTACCTTGCCAAACTGGTGCATGAGGCTACAACACTTCAAGAAGTCTTGCATGCACGGGAAGAGAAGCGCCGCAAGTTGGAGGTGATGAGGAAGGAGGCAGCAGCGATAGAGGCTGAGCTAGCACAAGAGCCTCAAGCTCCTTCCCTGCCAGGGAAACTGTATTAGCCAGAGATAGATCTTGAACTCCTCATTTCTTTTGAAGCTACATTATTTCACTGTTTGTCACGTTAGTGCTTGCATATGATAAATGAATAAATACTCATATTTCCCGCACTTGTCTGTTATTTTATTTGGTGGTTCACACAACTCTTATTCCGGACTCGTTTAATAGACAATCGTACGAGAAAGAACTTACCCCATCTTACATAAGGAAGAACGTCCATACACCAAGTATAAACATTTAGCAAAACCTCAACAGATGAGGGCTAATTGCAAATAAGCATTGAGGATTGAGGATGGGTTGAGATTTGAGAATCAATGCCCTTGTTAACTACTACTAGTAGTAAGCAAATTGTTGCATACTATTGGTGATGATCTATACAGTATACTATGTAAAAGTTTACAGTTTTCCTAACCAAAATGGTTCCTAATGAACTTACATAAAATATAACTGCATATATTTCTCTAAGTTTTCTTTTTACAGAAAGACCTCCACAAATCCAAATATATCAGTATGCGACCTAGGCTTGTATCAGGCATTTCGATGGTAGCCAAATTTCATTTTTTGACGAGAATCTTCTAGGCTTTCGACATGGGTCTCTCTCCCAGACCTCCCTCTGAATTTTCTTTACGAAGGATTTTTTACTTTCCTCAGAGTTGTCGAAGCTTCTCTTGGATTCCGTTTTACTGGACATGCTCGGATAAATATCGAGATTGATTGCACGAAAGAGTTACTTGATTTTGTGTGGATAGATAATTGAGAGGGAAATGGGTTTCTAGCATAGAGTTGTTTTTTAGTCGAAGATTTATTCTGTAACAGCTGCAAAAAGAACAAACATGATGCCGCGGAAACTCGAAGCACACCGGTGGAGCCATGGAGGGGCAGGTTCTGGTTTACTACTCTCTAATGGAGGAGGCGCTGGTTCTTCCACAACTCTTCGTACTAGCTATGTAATGTTATGAGAACTTATTGCACCCGTTGGCCGTTGCCATCTTCAGCTCAGATCATGACCGACAACGTCACGCTAGACGATGCTCTTCTCTAAACCGCCCTCCTGTTCCTTGTTCTCTTCTTTACTTACTAGGGTCTCAACCATGGCTCCGTTGATGCTATTATTAAAACCCATTCTCAATTTTAGCCAATGTCGAGGAGGAAGCTCAACTTTTTTGAAGTTATTAATCATACTAAAAATAGTCTCGTAAGCTGCATTATTTCAATATTTGTCACGTTAATGCTTGCATGAGAAAAATGAATAAATACCTACATTTCCGACACTCTTATGCTATTTAATTACTTGGGGTTACATGCTCGTTAGATTAACAATTTCACGAGAGAGAACTTATGTGCTTATCCTCTCTTATAGAAGGAAGAACGTCCATGCACAAGTATACATATTTAGCAAAACCTCAACATATGGGGCTTAATTGCAAAATAAGCATTGAGGATTGAGGATAGGTTGTAATTTATGAATTAACTAGCTTTTTTTAACCCGTGCAATGCACGGTGTAATTTCAAATAAAAAAGTTTATATAATTGAAATAATCAATGTCTTATGCTGTCAAAATACTACATCGAAAAAAAAAAACGCGTAGCATCATATTCCTTCCAAAAGATTAAAAAACTGAACCTGGCTCTATGAGACCGGTCCCCATGTTGGCTTTCCTCCATCACAAATAATATTATTTATCATTAAATATTCTAAAATTTAAAATAATTTTAATTAAAAATTGAAGAAGTTGAAATGTAAGAAAGACAAATATAAGCTATCTGAAAGAAAAGTCGTAATGCACTCGATTATGGAGGATTGCTAAACAAAATGTAAGGAGTATTCATAAAATGCCCTAATTCATCCAAAAACCTGATTTCTCACCACTGTTGGAGCTCCGGTGTTGGGTCGTAGTTTCGTCTTCTCCTACTAGTGTCAATTCCTGGCCTCATCTCATACTTGCTCAATATACAAGATGAAATTTGCGTTAATGTCTGAGATGCAATTGATTTTCTTATCTTTTGTCATCGATGTATTTTATTTTGAGTATGTATTTCTACACAATTATGATTTTTTTTGGCAGTACTATTAATTTGAATATATATTTTTACACAATCATGGGCAGATTCAGCCCATAATTACCGTTATATACCATGTCAATTACCGGTATATACCGTTATATATGAGGATGGCAATATGGTCCGATCCGATCTGAGATCTGAGCGATCCGAGCCGAATGGATCAGATCTGAATCCGATCCTATTGAAAATGGATCGGATTTGGACCCGGAAAGCCAGAACCGATCGGATTTGGATTTGGATTGGATCGGAGGGCAGATCCACCGAGTTCCGACCCGATCCGATCCGATGTATATGTGTGCTTAACAAATACACCCCTATTACCTCCACACTTATGTTGGAATTGTGCCCTAGAGGCAATCAATTTATCGTAACAAATATATATGGACTTACTATTCATTACGTTATCGATATGGAGATATATTAACATGAATGAAGTCCTTAGAATATAAATGTTATATTCTTAAATATCCCTAGTCGATTATGTTGATTAACAGGACAATCAACTATAGACTAGTATGGGGTTGGATTGATATGGAGATATCACGATGAAACACATGGGTATGTATTAGGAGTAATGGCATACTGGATTGACCCACAACGAGAAGGCTACATTATATTATGTTAAAGTCACAAGCGCTTGTCGTAGTGCTAATGGTATTGTAATCCTTAGACTTGAAGTCACTAGATACTCTAGTTGTGAAATATCGTGCTTTGATATTATGAAACGTTACACCGTAACTGGGTAACTATAAAGGTAGTTATTGGGCATGATAGGAAGCAAGCTTAGAGATCGTAGTGACGTAGACAGAATTTGTCCCTCGCACATAACGGGAATAAATATCCATGGGCCACTCGAGGGATGGTGGTTATAGAATGCATGTCAAGACTCAGATAAATCAATATGCAGATATTGATGTTATCTGCACGGATAATCATATTCACAGGATCGAGGAACTATGGATTGGATATACGAGTGTGACTAATATGTCTCGTGTCCAATCCGGATATGGAGACAAAGGGATAACACAATACATGAACATTGGGCACAAGGTTTGTCGGATGACTATTTCTATTACTTTTGTTGTGATACGATGTTTGGGAGAGACGAAAAAGAAAAGAGTATAGAAGATGTAGGGAGATACTAGTACATGTGTATATATTCTCCAACCCTAAGCCTACTTATATAGGCATTAGGGTCGATGTGCACAAGAGATTCCGGTGGGGAGACCTCCGTGTACACCGTATGTAGTGGATCAGGGATCGCACAGGAAGAGAGGGGTTGTGTGTAGGGAGAGAGTAAGGCAGTAGCAATGTCCGAGAGAGAGACAGAGGTTTGGCAGAGCTTCCGCGTATGGCAGTGTGTTCTTTTTTTCCTTGTATGGAAAGGTTGACGATCTATATATACTGGAGAACATGACCGTTGTAGTGTGGTTAATGCGCCCATTGATGGCGGCTTAATTAGCTTAACCATAATGGCACGTTCGTCCGAGTATATAGGGACCGTTACAGCACGTGGTGCGCGAATACCGGAACCGTTACGAGGTTGACCGGGTTTGACCGGATTGACCGGGTTTATGGAGCTCGTGCCATAAATCTCTCAAACAGTTACTACAGGTCGCGCGCGGGCTTGGCTCGCACGCGACAGGGCTTACTCTAGCCTCCAAACCACAAAGTCCCTACAAGTCCCGTGCAGTGGTATGCGAGGGCTCTGTCTCGCAGCCCCCACATGGATCAGCTAGGCTGGTGATCCAGTGTGTGTGGAGCACAATATGGTGTGCTGGATGGCTGCCACGTGGCCAAGATCTGTCAGCTCAGAAAGCAGTATCTACATTAGCCCCCTTTCTGCGCGTGAAGACTCATAGCTGTATAGACTTCCATGCGCGGAAACCAACATACGCGTCGCCGCCACGCACCAATTCAAATACGGGTAAGTTCAGCCCCCGTGCGTGTCATTATGACCTAAAACCCCTAGAGTCGTGCCGTCTGACCTTTAGGGTTTTAGGCGTGACGTCAGCTTGTCCTGTGATTGCGCGATTCGACGGTGACGGTTGCGATTCGACTACCGAAAGGACGCAACCCTTCATTGTTTTGGATAAATACCTTGTATCCCCCATTATTGCAAAGCATCACTTTTTTCTCTTAAAGTGAATGGTACCCGGAGATCTTCGAGAGCAGATCCAGATAATCAATCACCAGTTCAGAACTGCAAATCGTATTCTTCAATTGTGCATATCCAAGCAGGCTTCAAGAAAACAAGGTTGGCCTCGTTTACTTTTGATTTAAGATACCAGTGTTTGCCTTGAACTGCGTTGAATCTGTAAACCCATGAAATTTGTGAAGAGGCTTTGATCTTTGAACCTGCTTTGCTTTAATCCTTCAACAATATGAGATCTTGCAACTCCCCGATTTCTGAAATTGATACCAGAACTGTTCGTCTTCCTTTGCATAGATCTTGAATTTTCAAAATTCAAACTGAAGTGTGGTATTTCTCCCCCCTTTTTCTTGCTCTTCCGCAGGAATGGCCAAGACAAGAGTAACCGGACCCGTCAAGGAAGATGAAGAGATACCCGACCTTCCGCAGGCCTTGTGGCGAAAAGCCCCCTTTTTAGGCGGCAAAGATTTCTACCATGCGAGGGTAAAGGCGAAGAGGATGCCTGATCCTGTCCCAGTTGAGCGATTGCTGACGCTAACTCGCCCAGTTAACTTAGCCTTGCTCGAGTTGGTTGGTTCCGAGGATGTGGTTCGATTAGGAATCGAGAACGGGCACTTCCCATATACTGCGATTTCTACCCAGGCGTTCGTCCAGAAATTGGACTATATGGATGAGTGGATCGACCACGTGTTGGATCATCACGCCGCGACTCTTGATGAAGCCGGCGTATACTTTGCTATCCGTGCAATGAAGGGTGCTGCCGTGAAGCTGGATCAATCCATGCTTCTAGACCTTCTGTCCCGTTACTCGCCTGCGACTCACACGTTCCATTTTGCTGAGTTCGAGGCTGCCCCCACACTCGAGGACGTTCAAATGCTGTACGAGCTTTCCCCCATGGGCGAGGTGGACCCTCTGAGTCCCTTGAGAACATCTGCGGAGATTGCCTTGTACACGCAGATGGAGGAATGCCTAGCAGAGGTAAATAAAATCTCCACTCGGTGGACCACTACAAAGCCTCTTCCGAACTGGCAGCTGGTTGATACGTCCGCGAAGAATACCTGGAACAAATGGTTGCAGTACTTCTTCCGAGACTATGCGGACAGCAGCATCACTAAGAAACTTCTGAGTGAGGACCCGGAGGCCGAGAATTACGTAGAGGGCAAGGGTTATCATTTGACCCTTTGTGCTTTTCTCTGTGCCTGGCTGTCGAGGTACTTGATTGATGGTCACCCCCATGACGGAGTCTTCTACCATGTGTTGCCACTTGCTGTGAGGCTCGCTCTTGGCTAGAGAGTCGCACTCGGACCCTTGGTCTTGGGCACGCTGTACTATAGGCTTGATCAGCTGGTTCTGGCTATGAGGGAGTCGCGTGGCCGCCTCGATGTACTGACCTTTGTCAATATTTCCTTTTTGACAATGTGGGTTTTCGAGCGATGGCCGTCTTATGCTCCAACTGCTCTTAAGCTTGACAAGTGGTGTCCCCCAGGCGAGACAGAAGCGCGCAACAGCGGAAGAGCTGCGAGATGGTTCGGAGCAAGCAACACCAAGTGCGTTTGGAGCTTGATATGCGACAAACGGAAGGAGTTTACTGCCAGGCCCTATGCCACGCGCATTGAGAATGTGCGATGGTTTCCAAAGCTGTACCCCTCTAAAGGTATGGTCTTCTCAGAAGAGCTTCTCTTTGAAGAGGGACCGCATTTCCACGAGCGCTATCGCGAGTTCTTTTGCTGGTGTCTGCGAGGTTCCCTTCCTGCCCTTGCAGAGCATATTCGTGAGCTCGCGCCGAGGTATGAAAAGCTTACCGTGGACGTTGACCCCACTCGAGTTTCTCCTCAGTTTGGTTTTGATGCGGTGGCCCCATCAATCTGGCCCCAGTCCATTATCAGAGGATGCTACAAGCGCTTGCTAACAAAGGAGTGCAAGACAGTCTTCATGAACAATCTTCCCTTTGATCAGCCTGCGGGAACCCGCGAGGGTGGTTGTTCCCAGAACTGGCTCGCATACTGGGTTGCCCAGCAAACGAGGATTGAGACGGAGTCGGCCGCGCAGCCAAGTCGAGCCCCCCTGATCAAAAGAAACTCTTTTCCGTTTCGCCCCAATTGCAGTCTGAGCGAGTCTGAGTATGGTTGCTACTCACTGTGGGATCGTGAGAACCATTTGTGCCGTGATGTCATTCTGAAGGAGCAAGTCGCCGCAGTCAAGAAGGGCGACACGCATGTCGTCAGATATAGCAAGGCATTTGCTGAGGTAAGCGATTTCTTCGCGGGCGTTAAGCTTCTTGATTTCCTTATGCTGACACTTTCATTCTGTCCTGTTGTAGTGTCATGTGCGGAGATTCGCAGCTGGTGATCGCTCCAAGTCGCTGGTTAACACCATTGTTGCCACCAGAAGACAAAAGCAGTCGTTCCGGCTTTCATGGAGGATGGACGCTGAGGTCGAAACAAAGGTTCGCGCAGTCATGAACGCTTTCGCCGACTCGCTGATAGACAATCCTCCGGCTCCGTCTCCTCCTGGAGACGACCCGTCCCCTCCAGCGACTGCGGCGCCGAGAGTGAAGAGACCTAGGCAAAAGGGAATTACGATTTCTTCCCCTAGAAGTGCTCCAGCCTCTCCTCCAGTGAGGTCCCTTTCTATAAAGGACAAAGGCAAAGGTCGCATGCCCAGCAAAGTGCGGAAAGAGCTCGCAGTTGAGACTTTCGTTCCATTCAATCAAGAGGAAGAGGAAGAGAGGCAGGAGCCCCAAGAAAGTGATGAAGAAGAAGAAGCAACTGTTGTGATGCATGAGGAAGAATCAGGAGGTACCTCCGTCGCATTTCCTTTCCCGTTATCGTAACTTCTTTGCACTTCTTTTCTTAAACCAAACGTGTATTCGCAGATGATGATGATGAAACCATTGGTGGCCCTGTGGCCAAGAGACAAAAGAGAGATGCCCATTCTAGCATTCCAGATGATCCCATAAGCGAGGACGTTCTTGCTGAGTCCCGGAAGACAGCCGCTGAGGCTGCTGAAAGAAGGAGGCGGCGAGAAGAAGAGGAGCTCGAGCGTGTGAAACAGCGGAGCCTCGAAGAGCGGCATGTTGACGACTTAGCGCGTCCAGTTGACGAGGAAGACGAGCTTCCCGAAGAAGTGGCTCCTCATGCGGAGGAGGAAGATGAGGTTCCCGGAGAGGATGCAGCAGCCTTGGAGCAAGTCCAAGCGGACTTCGAAGAGATCGCAGGCGGCGATAAAGGTGAGATCTTCAATCTCGTAGTAACTTATAGAGATGTTATTGTGGGTGCGTTAAAGCATGGCGTGTCAAAGGCTGACATTCACCGTTGGTTAGTAGGCAAATGCGGAGAACCCTCAGGTAATTATTTGAGTGATACGCACGTACTAGGCTTTAGCAATTTGAGGCAGAATCATGACTGGTTTATTCGCATCCCAGGTCACGCTTCTCTTAAAGACTTGCTTAGTGAGGACACACTGATAGGGCATGGTTCCACGTCCTTAGTGTACGATGAGGATACCTCAATCCCACCTTCGCGTGGAGGTGCTTACTCGTGGCTTTAGTAAAGATAGCAAAATAACTTATAGCACAAGTTACCTCATATCATCGCATTTAATGTCGCAGGTCATGCTGAGGAACCTGTGCCGGAGCAGGGAGGTCAGCCTTCTGCGTCCTATGTTCCAGTTCCGGGCTCCCATACTGAGAAGCCCGTCCCGGCTGCTGAACATGCAAGTGAGCCCTTCGAGGGCATCATCGAACTTTCCGATGATGCTGAAGCAGATGCTGTGCTGATGGATGAAGATGTCCGTACCGGTGCTGAGGAAGTAAGGACAAGTGCTGCTAATGTTCTCGCATCTGAGAGCGTCCTTCGCCAAGCGACTTCGGCTGTCCCTTCGCCTCCGGCGATGACTGAGCCAGAGGCACCTATTCCTGCGTGGAGCTTTTGGGGCTCGCAGGTTGGGAATGCAGTCGCAGCTGGTGCGGCCTACACTCTTCCTCCTGACTACGAGAGATTGGAGCTCGCAGCTGATAGGAGAGCTATGGAGCGAGGACAGTCTTCGACTACCCCAGCAGTGGGCATTCCTTCTCTTCATGAGATTCTGGAAGGAACTGGTAAGCAAAGCTTTACTGTTCACATTTTGCATTATTTTCTTGCGAGTTTGATATCATAACTTAGTTTTGACGTCTCCTCAGGTTTGAAGCAAACCGATGTAGACTGGGTGGTTCGAATGCGCCTCACCTACCCGCAGTCGTTTGTGAGATCTCTGGAGATAGGGCCCTTCGACAGGAGGCTGTTTCTTACTGAAGCCATCTGGATTTTGGAGCAGCTGTCTGCGGCTACGCCTGCGACCATTTCGGTCCAGAGTGCTGAATTGCTATGTGGCATGTGCCAAAATCTCGTGACCAAAGTCCAAGGCAGACTGGGCTTCAAGTTTCTTATGAACAGAGTCACGCTGATTCGCGCAGCCGTAACTTTGAAGCTCGGCCACCAAAATCTCGCAGCTGAGAAGTAGAAGGTGGAGCAGCAAAAGCTAAAAGTCGATGAAGCTCTGAAGCTCTATCATGAGATGAACGCCAAGTGCGAGCTATTGAAGCAAGAAGTGGAACAAGTAGAGAAGCTGAGCCATCAGTTCGAGCCCCAAAATTCCTTGATCAAGAATTTGCTTTGATTTTCGAATTTTGAAAAAATAGCAAGAAAATAGCTGGAACATTAATGTAATGTTTGAAACATTAATGTAATGTTGCCAGGGTTTCCCCCCCCCCCCTTTTTTTTAACGACAAACAATGAATCTGCCCGTTTTGCCCTTTCCCGGGATTTGATAGGATATCTCTGTGCATATCCAATTATGACATCAGCAATTGATACTCTGCTTGATTTTCGCGCTAATTTCTCGGCAGATAAGCACGCTTTCGTTGGGAAGTCCATCCGAATCATGACCATCCGTCATTTATTAGGATACGCAACTGAATCGTCGTAGCCTTTAGTAGGGTATTTGATTGTTACCGCTTTTCAAGGCGTAAGTGATTGAACTTACCCTCTTTTTGAATTCTGCTGACTCATCTTTGGCAACCGAAGAGTCTGTACAGGGTCTATATAAACCTTGTCTTTGCTATTTGGGTTCTTCATCCCAAAAATGTGCTTTGCCGTGAGTCCTTACGACTGCTGGCTTCAACGCTTATTTTTCGTTGATTCATGGCAACTTCAAGTTGTGAATCCTGAGTTTGCGCTTTGTGCTGTAGAAATAGTTTCCAAGATCCACTTTATGAGGCTTATTGCTCTTTATAACCATCATAAAGGAGATGCAGATAATATTTCATGTGTGTTCGAAGAAATTTCTTCGTGTATTATGTGTACAGGTCATATTTCCGGCCGCCTCGTGGTGAGGTGCAGCGCCGAGGTGACCGTGCTACCGTCTCGTAATGAACGGCGGAATTCTCCTCCAGCGTCCCTGAAGAAGAATCCATCGCCTTCACGTTTGTGAGCTCGGGGTGGCGAACTGTCATGTTCATCCCCGTCTACAAGGAGCCCTTGCCCGTTGGAGCTTCTGCTTGCCTGTGGATCGCCGGAACCGGTGGTTCCTTGGGCAAATGTTATGGGGTGCAGATCTGACACGGGCCTCGTTAGATACTGGGATCTTGAACGTATGGCTTCATGTGGCTCTTTTAGAGCAAGATCCCACCTGCTACAGATGTTCACCCGCAGATCTGCGTATTGCGCAGCCGGTGTTGAAACCGGTGGGTTCATCCTTTTCTAGTCGGAATTCCCGTAGTGTGTTTCTGCTGGCTTGTCAGCTACTTTTCGAATGTATTGTAAGCCATGTTGGCTGCGTAGTTAGATTCGAGCTTTTTCGCTTGTAAGCTGCTATCTAGACAGATAAATTGTAAGTCATTTGACTCATAATGATAAATAGCCTTTTGTATTATCTGCTGTCTCTTTACAACAAAATACAACTTCGCATGCGTTTCGGCATATTTTGCTTTGCATAATGCTACATAATGTTTTCGCATTTCGCGATCTGTTACATGGATTCGCGGATGTTTTGCTAGATCGTTTGAGATCATATTTTCGCAGCTGCGCCATCCTGGCAGATGGGCTTATGATTGGCCTTTGTGGATCATTTAAGATCATCTTCACAATGTCGCAAGTTGCTATCGTGGCAGATAGTATTTAGTAGATCAATTAAGATCGTTAAATTGTGCGAGTTGCTATCGTTGCAGATAGGCTTTACTAGAAGATCGATCGGGATCATCTTTTAGCATTCGCATGAGCTACTATCGCAATAAATAGGCTTTTAGAAGATCAGATAATATCATGCGCACATGAATTGCTATCGTAACAGATAGGCTTTAAAGATCAATTAAGATTGCATTTGTATGTGTTGCTATCGTAACAGATAGGCTTTTATGATCAATTAAGATCGCATTTGCATAGGCTGCTATCGTGACAGATAGGCTTAGATGATCACTTAAGATCGCATTTGCACAGGCTGCTATCGTAAGAGATAGGCTTAGATGATCGGTTAAGATCGCATTTGCATAGGCTGTTATCGTAAGAGATAGGCTTAGAGGATCAGTTAAGATCGCATGGGTTGCTATCGTAAGAGATAGGCTTAGATGATCAGTTAAGATCGCATTTGCATAGGCTGCTATCGTAAGAGATAGGCTTAGATGATCAGTTAAGATCGCATAGGCTGCTATCGTAAGAGATAGGCTTAGATGATCAGTTAAGATCGCATTTGCATAGATTGCTATCGTAGGATATAGGCTTAGATGATCAATTAAGATCGCATAGGCTGCTATCGTAAGAGATAGGCTTAGATGATCAGTTAAGATCGTATTTGCATAGATTGCTTATCGTAAGAGATAGGCTCAGATGATCAATTAAGATCGCAGTTGTATAGATTGCTATTGCGGCGAATAAACCATGATTAACAGTAATAACAAACTGAATAAAGTATCATAAACAGCTAGAAATGTGAACTTCTCGTTTGGGAGAATTCTTTTATTATAACGCTCTCATATGGGAGAGATGGGATTACAATCCTCTCATATGGGGGAGGAGATTGTGTAAATCGTAGCCATTCAAGATATCAAGCGACGTTATAATAAAACGCATGAAATGAGAGAAGTCAGGGATAGTACTTCTTAATCCAGCGCATGTTGACTGAACTCGGAGTTGAGGTTGTGCCGTGCAACCTTCGTATGCTGCAGTAGCCACTGTCAAAGACTTCTGTGACTTCGAAGGGTCCTTCCCAATTGGCTGCGAACTTCGGGTGAGTCGCTTCTCGCATACAGTGATCAGATGCGCGCAAGACCAAGTCTCCGACTGCGAAATCTCTTCGCTGGACCGTCTTATTGTAGGCGCGAGCGATTCTTTCCTGGTACCGCTTGTTGGTTCTCTTGGCTTGTTCTCGCTTTTCCTCCAGCAAGACTAAGTCGTGATCGCGTTGATTTTCATAGAGTGCATGGAAAGCCAACCTTGCCGAATTGACTCTAACCTCCGCAGGTACTACAGCTTCGGCCCCATAACATAGTAGAAATGGCGAGGCCCCTGTGGGTGTCCTTGGAGAAGTTCGGTAAGCCCACAGAGCTATGCTTAAAGAGTCGGCCCACTTCTTGTGGTCATCTGCGACCATCTTGCTCAAAATTCTCAATAGCGTTTTGTTAGTCGCTTCAGCTTGTCCGTTTCCCTTTGGGTAATAAGGGGTAGAACATATCTGCCTGATATTGTACTCCGCTAACTTCGCAGCTACCTGGCAATTAACAAAAGGAGTACCGTTATCTGAAAGAATGGTGTTTGGGATTCCGAACCTGCATATGATGCTTTCCTGGATGAAATTGACCACAGCCAGCGCATTTGCCGTCTTTACTGGTATTGCTTCCACCCACTTGGTGAACAGCTCAGTTGCGGTGAGAATGAAATGATTCCCGTGCGACGTCGGTCGGATGGGACCGATGAAGTCCAAAGCCCATGTGTGAAATGGCCATGGAGTCCCTAGTGCATGTAGATCCACGGCGGGAGCGTGCACTAGGTTCCCTTTGAATTGGCATTCCTGGCAGTGATAACGCCCAATTAGGGGTTATCTTTTAGCCTTATTTCACGAGTATTTGTGCCGAAATTAGCGGTTTTTGCCGGAAAATGCCTTAGAATGCCCCGGGAATCTAGAACGAGACGTTTATTCATACTTACTGGATTTCTGCTTATTTCTGCTTATTTCTTGCTATATTTGGATATGATCGCGGGTGTTTGTTCGTGTTGCCTTTTCAGGAACAGGTTCGGGAGGTGCAGCGGGAAGCGTGCCGGGACCCAGCCGGGACCGTCTCGGGAAACGTGCACAAGACCGGGACACGACGGAAACACGGAAAAGCAGAAGTACACCGAAGAGGCAAGCCGGGAGCATCAGGAAGAAGAGTGGGACCCAGGGGACCAGTCCTGGCCCACCAGAGGACCAAGTGGGCCCCACCTACCCCACGGCCTGCGTATATACGCAGGCCCTGCGTATATACGCAGCACCTGCGTATATACGCAGGCAGTGGGGTGGTGGGGGGATCTTGGTTGGGCCCTGGTTGCGTATATACGCAGCCCCTGCGTATATACGCAGCCAGTTTGACTTTTGGTCAAAGACGGTGGACCGATGGCATATTCCGTAATTTCGAGCACAAGCGTTTTCAGGAAACAGCACTATTTAAAGACTCGTCCAGACTCGTTTTGAAGACACACGGAGACACAGCACAATTCACAGCACACCCGAAGGCCAAGTCGGAGCATTCACGGAGAGCACGAAAGCGCGATTCGAGATTCGAAGACTTAGTTTGATTTCGTTCTCTCTCTTTATATTCAGAAACTGCGTTTTGTATTATGTCTAGTCGTAGCTAAACTTTTCACCTAGGTTCTCGGTGAACCTAGGGTTTCGTACTCAGATTTTATGATTACTACGTTTATGGATTCATGATGATTATCTTAATTCAGCAAGTTGTATCTGTTATTCTGGTTTGATTATTATCGTATATGCATGATAGGATTGATCACCCAGGATTGCTATAGACCCGAGCTTGTAGGTGAAAACGTCAAGTTAGGGTTAGGAAGAAAAACCGGGATTTAGTACCTTACCCTGATAGACCGACCAGAGAAAGGGAGATAGGGCTAGCACCGAAAAACGTGAGACCAACTGTTAGAGAATTTGACCCGGGCCATTCGGACAGGTTAGAAACCCTAACAGGATTAGACCGAGACTGCAGACTTAGGCAGCTTAACAAGAATCCGAAAGTCTGCAGGATCGGGATTACGTGTGGAATCTGAAAAGTCACTGCACAACTGGTACGTTGCACAGATACCGAAACTGCTGAGTGTTTTCATAAACGAACGTAAAACTGAAATCTGTAGAAACCCTAGGGGATCCTGGAGCCTAGTCTTCATCTATTATTGTTACAACAAAATCAGCTTATTTCAGAAAACGTCACAAAAATATTTACAGTTTTAAATTCTGTTTTTAGTTTAGTCATTATAATCACAACCTACTCCTCCTGGTTACTACTCTTGGGAAACCGAAACTGACAACTTGAGTAAACCCGAAACAGTCCTCGTGGGAACGATAATCCGAGTCTAATTGCACCCGGTACTACAAGATTCGTACACTTGCGATAGCACGTTAGTTTGCGCATCAAGTTTTTGGCGCCGTTGCCGGGGACTTTTAGGGTCTATTTAGTAGTCAGGATTAGTTTTCTGAGTTTTTATTTATTTTCAGTTTTGTTATTTTTCTTTTTATCTCACTGCGTTTTCGAATCTGCGTTTTCAGGACTGTTTAGTTGATGCCCAGATTGCCTCGCGATTTGGTGACACCACTCGACAACCCGGAAAAGCTGTATACCGAACAGAACCGCAGAAACCGAGAAAGCAGGATGGCAACCAACGAGAGAGATCCACCCGAGAACACCGCAGCCGGTGGTCAGGAACGAGAGACACGTACCCCAGCCCAGATGGCGAGGTACATTGAGGAGCTTGTCACAGCGGGACTTGCTGCCCGAAGCAACCAGAGAACATATAACCGATCTGGGAAGGCGTTGGTGGAAAATTTCGAGGTCCCCACCGGGGGGCATGAGCGAGCCATTGTGGTGCCTGAGATCACCGCAGAGCACTTTGACATCAAACCATCCACCATCCAGACGGTACAAACTCTCTGCCCGTTTCATGGCAGGGCCGACGAAGACCCGAACGATTTCATCGGGAAATTCGAAGATTACTGCAACAAGGTCAGATACAAGGGGGTAGAAGCAGAGGCACTCATGTTGATCTTATTTCCGTACTGTCTTTATGGAGTAGCCAAGGACTGGCTCGAATCCCGACCACCCCGATCCATCACCACATGGGAGGAGTGTGTCGCAGATTTTCTGGCGAAGTTCTATCCCGCCTCCCGAGTCATACAGTTACAGAGTGAAATACTGTCGTTCAGACAGAAGATGGGGGAGACGGTAGTGGACGCATGGGACAGGCTCATGAGATTGGTCAAACGGTGCCCGAACCACGGTTTTGGAGACGCAAAAATCCTGCAGGTTTTCTACCATGCCCTAGATAGGGAGAACGCCGACAGGATTGACAGAGAGGCCGGGGGTAACTTCTTGTATCACGTGGACAAAGAAGGTGCGTATGACCTGATGAAGCAGTTGGCCAAGCAGGACACCCGACTGTTTGACGATCGCAGGATGGCGGCTAGAGCCGAACCTGCAGAGGATGACCGGATAGACAACCTGGCCAAGATCGTTCACGACTTGGTCAAGAAAGTCTACTCGGACAAGAAGACTGTTGCAGCAGTCGAGGAACCGGATCTGGACACAGCCATTGAGGAGCTAAGGACTGAAGATACCAACTACGTACAGCAGCAGTGGGACCCGAGCCGGTACCGACCAGGCACGAGAGACCATCCCGGGTTTCGGTACGGAAACCCGAACGCAGCAGTTTATGCACCGGGGTTCCAGCACAGGCCACCAGCTCAGCAGGCTGCCCCGGCCCCGCAGGCTCAGACAGTCCCGTCAGCACAGCAGTACGACGCTCAGATGAAAGAAATCAAGTCCATGTTCCAAACTATGGAGTCCCGGTTCAAGCACATGGACACCTTGACGGCAGATATGCAGACAACCAAAACGTCACTGCGCGCTTTGGAAGTACAGGTGGGGCAGTTAGCACAGCAGCTAACGGAGAGACAGCCAGGAAACCTACCCTCGAACACAGTGAATAATCCACGGGCTCAGATCAATGCTATCTCCACTCGGAGTGGATTGGCACTGCAGGATCCACCGTATCCCAGCCACGCACGTGCAGAAAATTCGAAAGAAGTAGAACGCAACTTGTCGGGCCAGGATAACAGCACAGTCGATCGCCCCCAGCCGAAGGGCTCGGTTGAGCAGGATGCAGTGCAGAACGAGACAGGTGCAGAAACTGTACCCGTCTCCAAGGAGATCCCGTACCCCTTGCGAACACGAAAGAGGGATGACAGCAAGGACTACGCCAGGTTTCTCGAGATGTTCAAGCAGCTGCAGATTAACATACCTTTTGCTGAGGCTTTGGCTAAGATGCCCACTTACGCCAAATTCCTCAAGGACATCTTGTATGGGAGGAGGCGAATGAGCGATTTCGAGACCATAAACCTGACGGCAGAAGTGAGCAATTGTGTGAAGAATGGGCTACCGAGGAAGAGAAAGGATCCTGGCAGTTTCGTAATACCGGTCACCCTAGGTAACGCTTACACAGGAAAGGCTCTGTGTGACCTAGGGGCCAGCATCAACCTGATGCCATTAACGATTTTCAAAAGTTTGAAAGTCGGTGAACCCCGACCCACCAGAATCATGCTGCAGATGGCAGACAGGTCCGTAAAACAGGCCTACGGGGTTATCGAGGACATTCTGGTCAAGGTCGGCGAGCTTATTTTTCCGGCAGATTTCGTCATCCTGGACATGGAGGCAGGGGAGGTACCGCTCATACTTGGCAGGCCGTTTTTGGCCACGGGCGAAGCAATGATAAACTGCAAGAGCGGGGAGCTGACCATGCAGATTAACGAGGAAAAAGTCAAATTCAACGTTTTCAAAAATCTGCAACTGCCAAACTACTACGACCACGAGGACATCTTTGCTATCGATGTTGTGGACGAAGGCTGGGAAAACGAGGAGATGGACCAATTGTGGGAAGAGATTGACAGCATGTACGGGGAAGAAAAGGAGAAGACTCGGTGCGAGCACGCCATGAGAGCCGAGGACTGGACCACTTTGCACCAGGACGAAGACGGCGGGCAAAAGATGATTCTGGTCCCGTCACTCAAGGAGCCACCCGCACTGGAGCTGAAACCGCTCCCGAGCCATCTCAGGTATGCGTATATTGGTGAAAATAGTACTCTGCCCGTAATTGTTTCGTCTCGTTTATCTCAGGAACAGGAGCAGAAACTGCTGGAAGTATTGCGAGAGCATAAGGAAGCAATCGCCTGGACGATTGCAGATATCAAGGGGATCAGCCCCGCCTACTGCATGCACAAGATCCGAATTGAAGAAGGCAAGAAACCGGTGATTCAGCCCCAGCGGAGACTGAACCCGAACATGAAGGACGTTGTGCGAAAAGAGGTCATGAAGTGGCTGGAAGCAGGAATCATCTACCCCATATCGGACAGCACGTGGATCAGCCCGGTCCAGTGCGTGCCCAAAAAGGGGGGTATTACGGTGGTGCAGAATAATGATCAGGAGCAGATTGCGCAGTGCACCGTTACGGGCTGGCGGATCTGCATGGACTATCGGAGGCTAAACGATGCAACATTGAAGGACCATTTCCCGCTGCCATTCATGGACCAGATGCTGGACCGGCTCGCCCATCATGCCTACTACTGTTTTCTGGACGGGTATTCCGGGTACAACCAGATTTGCATAGCCCCGGAGGATCAGGAAAAGACGACGTTTACCTGCCCGTACGGTACGTTCGCGTTTCGGCGCATGCCATTCGGGCTGTGTAACGCCCCTGCCACGTTTCAGAGATGTATGATGGCAATTTTTTCCGACATGATCGAGAAAAATCTGGAGGTGTTCATGGACGACTTTTCACTCTTCGGGGACAGTTTCGATGACTGCCTGTTCCATTTGGGCCAGGTTCTGATCCGATGCAAGAAGGCAAATTTGGTGCTCAATTGGGAAAAGGGTCACTTTATGGTCACCGAGGGGATCGTGCTGGGTCACAGAATTTCCAGCAAGGGACTCGAGGTGGACAGGGCTAAGATCGAGGTGATAAAGCAGCTTCCATACCCGACGAACGTAAAGGCGATCAAAAGCTTTCTGGGACATGCAGGATTTTACCGAAGATTCATCAAGGACTTTTCCAAGATCACAAAGCCACTTTGCGCGTTACTCGGAAAAGACGTACCCTTTGATTTCGATGCAGCATGTCGGCAAGCTTTTGACCACTTGAAAGAGAAGCTGACCACAGCCCCGGTTATAACCACGCCAGATTGGTCACTCCCGTTTGAGCTGATGTGTGACGCCAGCGACTATGCAGTCGGGGCAGTTTTGGGACAGCGGAAGGATAAGGTATGCCACGTTATTTATTATGCGAGCCGGGTACTCAACGATGCCCAGCTCAACTATGGCACGACAGAAAAAGAACTGCTGGCCGTGGTGTATGCACTGGACAAATTCAGGCCCTATTTGGTCGGGTCAAAAGTTATCGTTTTTACCGACCATAGTGCTCTGAAATACCTGCTGGACAAGAAGGACGCAAAACCGAGACTGTTGAGGTGGGTACTACTGATGCAGGAATTCGATGTGGAAATCCGGGACAAGAAGGGTGTTGAGAACGTGGTAGCGGATCACCTATCCAGACTTGAGAACGTGAAGGTGGACCCGGTGCCGATCAAGGAAAACTTCCCGGACGAACACATCATGGCAGTCAAGATCGGGAGACCATGGTACTATGCCATAGCCAACTATTTGGTAACCGGCACGCTTCCCGAGGATCTCACCCCGTCGCAGCGGAAAAAGTTCATTGCCGAAAGCCGACAGTATTTCTGGGACGACCCGTACTTGTTCAAACAGGGGGCCGACAACATCCTGAGAAGGTGTATCCCGACCCACGAGGCCTGGAACGTGATCCGACACTGCCACTCATCACAGTGTGGGGGTCATTTTGGGGGAACGCGAACAGCGCATAAAATACTGCAGTCCGGTTTTTTCTGGCCGACAATCTTCAAGGACTGTCACGACTATGTGCAGGGATGCGATAGGTGCCAGAGGACAGGAAACACGTCACACCGGGACGAGATGCCGATGACCGTGTGGCAGGAGGTAGAGCCATTTGATGTATGGGGGATTGACTTCATGGGTCCGTTCCAGTCTTCGATGGGGAATCTTTACATTCTGCTGGCAGTGGATTATGTGACAAAGTGGATCGAGGCGGTCGCGTGTCAGAAAAACGATGCAGCTACCGTTGAGCGTTTTCTGAAACGCAACGTTTTCACTCGTTTCGGGACTCCCAGGGCAATGATCAGCGACGAGGGCTCTCACTTCATCAATCGAGTTTTTGCGAAAGTTCTGAAACAGTACGGCGTGTCAGTTCATAAAGTCTCGTTACCTTACCATCCGCAGACGAACGGGCAAGCCGAGGTGTCGAATCGAGAGATCAAGAGCATACTCGAGAAAACAGTGAATCTCGGCCGAAAGGATTGGTCAGTCAGACTAGACGATGCGCTTTGGGCCTACAGGACAGCTTTCAAAACACCGCTGGGAATGTCACCGTACCAGCTCGTTTTTGGGAAAGCATGCCACTTACCGGTGGAACTGGAGCATAACGCGTATTGGGCCATCAAACTGCTGAACTTGGACCAGAACCTAGCAGGGGATAAGAGGAAGATGGCACTGCTGGAATTGGAAGAATTCCGCAGAACGGCTTTCGAGAGCGCCAAAATTTACAAAGAGAAGACAAAGAAGTGGCATGATCACCGTATCACGCCAAAGCAGTTTAGCGAAGGCGACAAAGTGCTTCTCTACAATACCCGGATGCGGTTCTTTCCGGGGAAGCTGAGGTCTCGTTGGTCGGGACCGTTCATCATCAAGCAGATTTTTGCCTGGGGGGCATTCGAGCTGGAAAATCCAAAAGACAACTCCAGTTTCAGGGTGAACGGGAACCGGATCAAGCCGTATCTCGAGACCGCCGAAGTCGTCAAAATAGACCCGGTCTATTTTGATGACCCGTGAGAGGTAACAAGGTCGGGCCGTCGACCGTAAATCACAAGGCGCTGTTTGGGAGGCAACCCAAAATTTATCGTTTATTTAGTTAGTCTTATTAGTTATTACGTTAGTATGTCAGTTCTGAATTTTTGAGAGAGGCGAGATGAGCGGGTTTTTAACGTTGAATTTGAAAGTGTGCAGAAACAGAATCATCCAAAACAGCCAAAATCAGGAAAGCAGGTGGAAAGACAAACTTAAAAAAAAAAAAAAAAAAAAAAAAAATTGCATTTTTGCCCTCGGGCTGCGTATATACGCAGCCCCTGCGTATATACGCAACCCGTGGGGCAAGGTTGCAATTTTTTTCGTTTTTTGGTTGATTTCTGGTTGGGTATATACGCAGTACTGCGTATATACGTAAACAGGAAGAAAAAAAAAAAAAAAAAATTGAAAATTTTTCAAAACCCCGGGGGTATTTTGGTCATTTTGACCAAATTAGGTCATATGCAAAGGGGGGGGGGACGGGTAGCCATTGTTGGCACCTCCCTTTCTCTCTCTACCTCCATTTGCTCTCACTTGAAGAACACATTTTTTGACTCGGACCTCCAAATCAAATTCCGGGCACATTTCTGGAATCCTCTCGTCGCAAGGAGCAAGATTCATCCATCCAAATCCAGAAACAAGTGAAAATCGAGAGAGCAAGTTCCATCAAAAAGTGAGGTGTTCTTGAAGAAAAGTGCAGATTCGGAGGTGTTAGAGCAAGAACTTGCAAAATCCGTAGAAGGGAACGTGAACGAGGAGATCGAGGGCTTCGATTTGGTGGGCTCGGAATCAAATTCCGGGCAGTTGACTTTTCCGGCGACTTTTCCGGCAACCACCGGCGGTTATCCGGCGACTTTCCGGGCAGAATCTCCGGTCTTCACCCCTGTTTAGGGAAGGTCGAAAATCTCATCCCTCGCTTTATTTTCCGTTTTGGCACGGCCCGTAGCCGGGCCCGTTTTTTTTCGGTAATTTTGCATTTGGAGCGGCACTTGCCGTGTGGACCTCTGGTAGATCTTAGGTGGACTACCTATTGCGACACACTATTTTTGTGCACGTTTCACGTTTTGCTCTATTTCCCGAGTAGGCACGTTTTTCGAAATTCGGCTGTTATGGAGTTTCATGTGCCCCTCTTAGACCATAACCGAGATGACATCCCTACGGATTATGAGCCGGAAGAGCTCACCCCTTTGCTATTTGACAGTTTTAGGTTCGTTAGTTATCAAGCCCAATTTTACTTTATGACGGCGACCAAAATGACTCATAGCATTCCCGTAGACTACAAGTTTGAGGTCGACCATACTTACATGCCGCCAGAGATGGCTGCCTATGCGAGTCGACCGGACATTTTCGGGACGTCCCTAGCGGGGTTCCCGGACTTGTCCGATACTGACTTGGTGCGTGAGTTCTACGCGAACCTCATGTGCAGGGGAGAGGGGGAAGCCAATGGGGATGTCCGTTGGGTCTATATGAGGCGTACGTTTATTTTGCTCACGGCGGATACCATCCGCCAAGCGTATCAGATTCCGATGCGCCACATCTCGTGCTCATATGCCGAGTGTGCTGACTACCCGCCGAGCGATGCTGAGCTGTTGCGGGTTGTGACTGGGGGGCACCCGGGGGCCCATTTCGAGAGAGAGGGGCCAGGCGAGATAGGCAAGAAATTGCATTCTCGTTTTGTTACCGGCCCGCCACGGTGGTGGGCCGCGTGGGTAGTGAACAGGGTTGTAGGTATTAAACACTTCACCTACCTTGACTTCGAGTATGTACTCTTAGTCTATTGCCTTGTGCTGGGACGAGACGTGGACATTCCTCGTCGTATTTGGGTGTATATGATGGAGCGGAACTGCACCGGTAGCAAGAAGGGATTGGGGTACGCCAACCTCATTGCCAAACTTGCACGGGAGTACGAGGTTCCGATGCCAGATTTACAGGGTGACTTAGCGCCTCCTTTGCTCCGGCCTTATAGGAAGCTTATTAGTCGTCACCCGGGCCCGCCACCTCCAGTTGTTGACCTCGATGAGGATGATGACTTTATGGAGGAGGACCCGGCACCTGCCCCTGCCCCTGCCCCTGCCCCTAGGAGGCGATCGACTCAGGAGCGACCAGTCAGTCGCCAGGCATCGGCCGGACTCCGGCGATGCCGTACTTCTCGAGAGAGCGAGCGCCCCGAGTCGAGTAGGCAGGGGACTGAGAGGAATGCCCAGCCTCAGCCTGCCCATGAGAGAGCGAGCCCGGCCCCGCGGGCCAACCCGGCCCCACGAGCTAGACCGGCCCCGCCCCGTAGACTGCCCAGAGTGGATGAGAGATTTGAGGGGTGTCGGGGTGGACGCAAGTCCATTGGAGAGAAGGTGTTAGAGGGAGTGGGCAAGATCTGGAGAGCGGTGACGCATGTCCGCCGGACTCAGCGGAAGGTCACCAAGGACACCCAGGCTGCCCTTGCGAGTATTCGAGAGGAGCAGCGGGATGCGGCTCGGCACGCAGGCCGAGACCCGCCACTCCCGCTGTATTTTCCACCCACCTACTCCAGTAGCTTTACCGAGGGATGGTCGGATGACGGGGACTCTAGCGAGTACACGTCTGCTCCGCCACCCCCGACCCGGCCACCACCACCGACTCAGCCGTCACCGCCACCTGCCAGACAGGAGAGACGGCAGCCTGGGACACGATCCCGGCAGCCTACGGGTCGTCAGGCTGGGACACGTACCCGACAGACTTGGACACGTACCCAGCAGACTGGGGCCCGTTCTCACCAGCAGTCCAGTGGCAGGACGACTTTGCGGTCCCAGCCACCTAGCAGTTGGACTGGGTCCGAGTCGCAGTCCTCGGATTACCGGCCCCGTACACGGGCGCGCCAGCCGGTATTTAGGACTGATTCAGAGAGCAGCTCACCGGGTAGCATTTCCGGTACGTCCGAGACCGGGTCCGACCCGACATTTTTTCCGGACGAGTGAGTGCCATGAGGGCATGCCACCTCTTAGTGGGGGGGTGGTAGTCGTGTCTGCATTAACCCGGTCTGCACGTTTTTTCGTATTTATTTTTATTTTAATTTTTATTTTTTGAGTCAGCATATTTTCTTTATTTGAGTCAACCCACCATAATCATTCTGGCCATGCATTGTAAATAATAAAAAAAAAAAAAAAAAAAAACAAATTTGAAAAATTGAAAAAATTAAAAATTTTTTATGCTGCTGATTGGGTATATACGCAGGACCTGCGTATATACGCAAACAGCATGTATAAATTATTTTTCAGAAAAAAAAAAGTTTAAAATCAGAAAATTTTGAGAAAGGGCAATCGAGATAACGAAAACAGTGAAGAAATTGAGTTTGAATCCTTTGAAAGAAAAGAAAACTTGCACCGAGGTATAGTAGATAGGTGAGAGCCAGTGACCTTTGGAATCCGCAAGTAGTTATCGACTGAGCGAAAAATCCGACTAGTTGCTACACCGCCGTCACATAGGTAGTCGACAACCCGCCCACGGGCGCCGTCACGGTCATCGCATTTTTCGGTGGAGTGACTGGCTATCAAGGGACCTCACGTCCTGTTTCTTACCCTAGGTCCAACTAGTCAACCCGTTTGAAGCCATTTACCCTCTTTCTTCGTAGCCACTTTAGCCTAGGCAGCCTTCTTTGAGACCTCATCAGTCGATAGTTGGCTATTCTACGTGTTATGACGGAGGGAGTGAGTAGGGGACAGGTTTTAGATAGGGGAGCTTCATGAGATATCAGATTTGGACAGTTTCGATTTTGACACGTTTTTCGAGGGAAGGACAGGGTGAGTGAGAGGCGACAGTGCATTAATTTGCGGAGGTGGATCACTTCACTACATAGTGACCACAGGAGGAGTTAGTCGCGTGCGAGCATCTTTTCGCACGAACCGGGGTTCCGGGGGGTTGTAGGGTCGATTGGTGGTTGAGCCGTTTTTCTACATCTTTGGTGATGAGGAGGTTCGGTGGGACTGCATGGTATTATTTCGACTACAGGATCAGCGCTTCAGGATTAGTGTGGGGGTACTTCACATGAGGACACTTTACGTACCCCACGACAGAGATTTATTTTCACTCACTCAGCTTTAGTCAGTTTAGCATTGTGGATATTCGTGTGCGTATGTATATAGTTGTGTTAAAAAAAAAAAAAAAAAAAAAGAAAAGAAAAGAAAAAAAGAAAAAAATAAAGAAAAAAAAAAGAAAAGAAAAATTATTATGATCTAGTTTTTAGTTTGTTTTGTGTTTTTGTTGTTTAAATAAAAAGCTGAGTGAGTGGCACAATTTTCGAGACGTTTTGCACCGCTTCACATTTGTGGCCGCGAGCACGGCAGAGACACACCGGGGGACAGGAGAATTGGGAAAGCAGGAACTTAGGTGTTTCGGGCAGTTTTTCGGGATCTCGGTGAGGGGTGTGAGTTTGGTAAATTGTGAGAATGTCATAACATGTAGGATTAGGCCGTACCTTGATACATATATTTATCCTACCTGTTTAGACATAGATCCTTTCGGAAACAGCTCGGATGGTAAGTTAGCTAGGGATTTGTTCAGTTTGATAACCAAAGTAATAGTACTTCGGTCCAGTGCTTTGATCCACCATATAAATCTGTTCAGACTTACCGATCGCTTGCAGGGAAGTAAATTCTGAAAAGGATGAGATCACGAGGACACACTGTTTCTGTTTTTGAGGTTGCCCGATCTCGCCAAAAATTTTTTTGTCACTAGTCTGTTTTGAGTCGTTTGAGTCTGTGTATATTCTATCTGCGTCAGTTTTTCTATCGAGTCGTCCGGTTGAAAGGTTCGGGTCGAAAGTGTATGCAACGGTAGGGTATGTGCAGAGTCAGTCACGAGGACAGAACTGCAGGCTAGAGTTGGCAGGATTGCTCGGGACGAGCAATGTTTAGTGCGGGGGTATTTGATAACGCCCAATTAGGGGTTATCTTTTAGCCTTATTTCACGAGTATTTGTGCCGAAATTAGCGGTTTTTGCCGGAAAATGCCTTAGAATGCCCCGGGAATCTAGAACGAGACGTTTATTCATACTTGCTGGATTTCTGCTTATTTCTGCTTATTTCTTGCTATATTTGGATATGATCGCGGGTGTTTGTTCGTGTTGCCTTTTCAGGAACAGGTTCGGGAGGTGCAGCGGGAAGCGTGCCGGGACCCAGCCGGGACCGTCTCGGGAAACGTGCACAAGACCGGGACACGACGGAAACACGGAAAAGCAGAAGTACACCGAAGAGGCAAGCCGGGAGCATCAGGAAGAAGAGTGGGACCCAGGGGACCAGTCCTGGCCCACCAGAGGACCAAGTGGGCCCCACCTACCCCACGGCCTGCGTATATACGCAGGCCCTGCGTATATACGCAGCACCTGCGTATATACGCAGGCAGTGGGGTGGTGGGGGGATCTTGGTTGGGCCCTGGTTGCGTATATACGCAGCCCCTGCGTATATACGCAGCCAGTTTGACTTTTGGTCAAAGACGGTGGACCGATGGCATATTCCGTAATTTCGAGCACAAGCGTTTTCAGGAAACAGCACTATTTAAAGACTCGTCCAGACTCGTTTTGAAGACACACGGAGACACAGCACAATTCACAGCACACCCGAAGGCCAAGTCGGAGCATTCACGGAGAGCACGAAAGCGCGATTCGAGATTCGAAGACTTAGTTTGATTTCGTTCTCTCTCTTTATATTCAGAAACTGCGTTTTGTATTATGTCTAGTCGTAGCTAAACTTTTCACCTAGGTTCTCGGTGAACCTAGGGTTTCGTACTCAGATTTTATGATTACTACGTTTATGGATTCATGATGATTATCTTAATTCAGCAAGTTGTATCTGTTATTCTGGTTTGATTATTATCGTATATGCATGATAGGATTGATCACCCAGGATTGCTATAGACCCGAGCTTGTAGGTGAAAACGTCAAGTTAGGGTTAGGAAGAAAAACCGGGATTTAGTACCTTACCCTGATAGACCGACCAGAGAAAGGGAGATAGGGCTAGCACCGAAAAACGTGAGACCAACTGTTAGAGAATTTGACCCGGGCCATTCGGACAGGTTAGAAACCCTAACAGGATTAGACCGAGACTGCAGACTTAGGCAGCTTAACAAGAATCCGAAAGTCTGCAGGATCGGGATTACGTGTGGAATCTGAAAAGTCACTGCACAACTGGTACGTTGCACAGATACCGAAACTGCTGAGTGTTTTCATAAACGAACGTAAAACTGAAATCTGTAGAAACCCTAGGGGATCCTGGAGCCTAGTCTTCATCTATTATTGTTACAACAAAATCAGCTTATTTCAGAAAACGTCACAAAAATATTTACAGTTTTAAATTCTGTTTTTAGTTTAGTCATTATAATCACAACCTACTCCTCCTGGTTACTACTCTTGGGAAACCGAAACTGACAACTTGAGTAAACCCGAAACAGTCCTCGTGGGAACGATAATCCGAGTCTAATTGCACCCGGTACTACAAGATTCGTACACTTGCGATAGCACGTTAGTTTGCGCATCAGGCAGCGTCGCACTTTGGTGCGGCAATCGACCTCCATCGTGGGCCAGAAATACCCGATTGAGAGGAGCTGCCTGCATAATTTCGCACCTCCTTGGTGTTCCACCTGATGAGAAAGGTCCATGACTTCTTGTGCTTCTCTGCCGTCTAGACATCGCAGCAAGTTGCCCTCGTGACCTCTTCGCCAAAGCAGGTTTTCCTGTACCACGTATCGAGACGCTTTCCTTTTCAATTTTTCGGCTTCTTTTCTTGACTCGGGCACGGTGCCCTGGGTGAGGAAATCAAATAGTGGTTTCCTCCAGTCCGTGTCATCATCGGTTAGGGCGATGAGTAGAGAATCTTTGATTAGTGCGCAACTTTCGCACTTCCCTTGTATCAGGGCTGCGGCTGTTGACATGTCTGGCCAATGAATGCCATATCTCTGAGCCTTTCTGTAGATTGACACCTCGCTTTCTCCGCAAGCGTGTTGGTGAATCTTTTCTAACAGCTGTTGTCCCTCTTGCTCGGAGACGCATTGCATGAGTATTCCTCCAGGACCTTTGTAGTAAAGGGTGTTGTCGTGGATGCAGTATCCTTTTGCGAGTGCCCAACTTTCGCTGCTGGTGCCTTTCGCGATAGCTTGCAGGATTGCTTTCCGCCAGTCTGCGTCATCCATGTGTTCGTCTTCGCACGCATCTTCTGTCAATGCCGACGATGTTTGCACTTCAATGGAGATCCTTGCGGGGCATTTGTCTATGCTGACCTTAGATCCCAAGGTTGCTAAAGCGTCTGCGTGCCTGTTGTCTGCTCGGGGCTTGTGCTCGTACTTCACATCGCAGAATTGCTGCATCAGATTTTGTACTAGGGTGCAATAAGACAGGAGGTTGATCTCCTTCAAACCATATTCGCCCGAGGCTTGCTTAACAATCAGCTTGGAATCTCCCATGACCGTTAAGTTGTTCACTTCCAGAGCTTTCGCCGCACGGAGCCCCGCGATGAGAGCCTCGTATTCCGCTTCGTTGTTTGTGACTGCGAAGTTGAGCTTTGCGGACATCTGTATGACTTCCCCGTCTGGCTTTGTCAAGACTATCCCAATGCCTCCGCCTTTCCTGGTTGACGAACCGTCGAAGTTTAAAGTCCAATAGGGCACGTCGATTGCGTAGATTTCAGGGCCTTCGAGCTCTTCCTCGATCACGGGCTCGTGGCTGTTATCGGGGAACTGTGCCAACAGATCTGCTACCGCCTGCGACTTGATCGCTCGTGGTCGCACGCATGTGATGTCGTATTGGGAAATGGTCATGTACCATTTCGCCAACCTCCCGCCCGGAGTAGTGTGAGTTAGCAAGTATCTTATGGGGTCGCTCTTGGTGACCACTACTACTTTGTGTGATGCAAAATAGTGTCTCAACTTCTCTATCACAAAGAATAAGGCAAGGCAATGACGTTCGATGTCTGTGTACCTTGATTCAGCAGGCTGCACGATGCGAGAGATGTAGTAGATAGGCCTCTCTTGGCCTTCATACTCCTGAGCCAAGAGCGCCCCTATAGATCTCCTTGTTGATGTCAGATATAGCAAAAGCGGTGACCCCAGTTGAGGCGCGATCATTATCTTTGAGGACGTGAGTAAATCCTTCAGCTTTCCGAATGCGGCTTCGTGCTCCGGAGCCCAGTTGTACGCGGCGTCCTTCTTGAGAAGAGTGCTGAAACAGCATGTGATTTCGGCAATTGCTGGGATGAATCTCCGCAGATAGGATAGCTTTCCTAAAAATGTCTTTAATGCACTCTGATTATGGGGCGGCGTCAGTGGCGGAGCCAGGATTTCAACAAAGGGGGGCACAATTCGCCAATATTTGTACTCTCATTTAAGCATAAAATTAATTAAATATCTAAATTGTTGTTATAATCGTTTTGGCTAAGTTGGTAAAGTACTCTCATATTTACTTCAACCACCAGGGTTCGATTCCCCACTGGCACTATTAATTTTGTTGTTTTTCTGATTTTTTGATGAAAAAAAATAAACAATGCGCAGAGAACAACTCGAACCTGCGTCAATTTGGTTCTTAACATAGAACTTAACCATCTGTGCTGGGCATGCTCTACGTCTCAGGGGGGCACTTTATTATTTATACATAGAATGGATTAATTTTTTTTAACAAATTAAGGGTAATCTAGTGTTTTCGGAAAATTTTGGGGGGGCACGTGCCCACCCGTGCCCCTACATGGCTCCGCCCCTGGGCGGCGTCATGCCAGTGATAGCTGATACTTTCGCGGGATCGGGCTCGATCCCTTGGCGATGAACCACGCATCCCAAGAATTTCCCTGATGTCACCCCGAACGCGCATTTCATGGGATTCATCTTCAGTTGAAAGCGCCTGCATCTATTGAACACCTTTCGCAGATCTGCGAGGTGGTCTGCTTCGTGCTTGGATTTAACCACCAGGTCATCCACATAGAATTCCACCTCTTTGTGCATCATGTCGTGGAATAGAGCCATCATGGCCCGCTGATAGGTCGCGCCCGCGTTCTTAAGACCGAACGGCATCACCGTGTAGTTGAATACCCCCACAGGAGTGATGAATGCAGTTTTCCGCGCATCTTCGGGATCCATCTTGATTTGATTGTACCCGCTGAAGCCGTCCATGAAGCTGAACATGAGATGGCCCGCTGTTGAATCGATAAGCAAATCGATGTTGGGCAGTGGGAAATCGTCTTTAGGGCAGAAGCGATTGAGATCTCGGAAGTCCACGCAGATGCGGAGTTGTCCGTTCTTCTTTACCACTGGCACAATGTTGGCCAGCCATGTGGGATGATGATTCGGCTCTATGAACTTGGCATCTAGGAGTTTGACAATATCCTGCTTGATCTTCACGTTAAGCTCTGGCCTGAAGCTTCTTGTGCTCTGCTTGACCGGTTTAGACCCTGGGATGATGTCTAAACGGTGCATGGTGATGCTTGTATCCAGACCCGGCATCTCATCATACTCCCATGCGAACACATCCTTGTATTCAGTTAGGAGCTGTAGCAGTCCTTGTTCCTCTTCGCTTGTGAGGTCCGCACTCAGGAAGACTGGCCTTTTCTTTTCCCCGTTCGGGCTGAGGAACACTTCCTTTAGCTCTTGCTTTTGCGGTCTTGGCCTGTCTTCCATGCATTCAGGCGCTTCTTTGAGTTTCTCATCTGGAGCGCCCTGTGTTGGCTCTTCCGTCAGCGCAATTTGCTCGATTTGATTGATTTGCCCAGGGATATCCCCATGCCCGCGTGAGGACATCCCCGCGCACCTTCATATGCGATAGCATTTCTTCCCATTGGCGTAGAAGCTCTCTATCTCCTTGCCCTCGGGGTCATGCTTTGCGATCCTCTTTAGAGTATACACGTTCTTTCGATGATATGCGATACGCGGCGCCTCTTCGCGTGTAGGCGGCTTTTCCTTGGCATCTTCCCTTGTCACCATTACTCCCGCAGGCGACTGGTCCTTGATGTCCTCCCAGAGAGGCAAATGAGTAGGGTTGAATGGTCCGGGTGTTTGCTCGTCCGCCATCTCAGTGAACCACACTGCCTCGCTAAGATGTGCTTCATCCAGGTTGAATGGGTTCGTCGAAGCCGGTATCTCGACTATTCTGTCGTTCCAGATAGCTTTCATAACCTGGTGAGCCGTTGAAGGGACTGCGTCGAAGCGATGAATCAAGGCTCGACCTATAATCATGTGGTATGTGGTGTTCGCGTCTATGACATAGAACTTTGCTGAGCACTTGATTTTGCCAATCTGAACGCCCAGGCGGATCCACCCGATCGTCATTCTAGAGTCGCTTCCGAATCCCATAAGTGGAGATGGACGTCTGACGATCTTGTACTCGGGGATCCCTACTAGCTTCAGTGTGTGGAGCGAAACGACGTTGACCGCTGCTCCTCCATCGACGAACGCTCGTTTGAACTCGACGCCATTGATGATGGCGGTCACGTACAGAGGTCTTTGGTGGCTCGCATCCGTCTTCTTGTCGCTGGCAGAAAAGGTCATAATCTTTTCTGTGGAGCGGGATGCCCTGATGACTCTCCCGTTGGAGACTACAAGGTCCTCCTCGTAGTCCTCTGCTATTCTCAAAATCGCTTTGGTCATATCAGTCCGGCACTTCTCGGAGAAATTCATCTCGTCGAAGAATTTGTTGAAGCCGTGCGACCCTTTCATGCGGTCGGCACGTTCATCCTCTGTGTCCATGCTGTAGTCTTCGTCTTCATGGACCTCGGCGACGATGGGCAGGCCATCCTCTCCGACTTCTTCCAAGTCGACGATCGAGATCATGGCGACCTCTTTGCCCTTCGAGCCCTGCTCCGCATGCACGGGAAGCGGGTTTTTGCGCACGTCCTTCCGGTGATCGCTGACGATAAGCTCGCCGTTCTTCATCTTCTGATCGAACGCGAACCTGAGCTTCTTGCACTCGGCTGTGGGATGCATGACCTTGCCGTGGTACTCGCACCACTTAGGGTCCCTCACCATCTCCTTGGAGGGTGTTTTCTCGAGCGGTGGCAGGACGCCGTCCTTGCGCCACTGTCTGCAGAGGTCACTTGCTTCCTCTACCGAGCATGGCAGAGGCGGTACATCGAAGTTCGCAACCTTCGCTTGTTTCTGGGGCGAAACTGTATTGACCTCAGCTTCGCGTCCCCTCTTGTAGCTAAACCTCCCGATCTTGTAAGTAGTGCCGCTCGCAGGTCGCTCTGGAGCGCTCTTCTTTTTCTGTCTCTCGACTATAGGCTCGATGTTTTTCGTGCATTCGATTAGCTTTGAAAACGTAGGTGTTTGCAAATTGATGAGCATACCTTTGTATTCATCTCGCATGCACTGCAGGCATATCTCTACCAGCCGGCTTTCGGGCATTGGATCTTTGCACTCCAAGGATTTCGCCCTGAATTTCTTGATGAAAGTGATTCCGTCCTCTTCGCGCTTCTGATACATCCGCGAGAGATGGATCATCGTCACCTTTTCTTCCATCTGGAAGAACTTGGTATAGAACTTCTGGACCATGTCGTCCCAAGTCTTCACGGATCCGGCCTCCAATGTTCGGTACCATTTGTATGCTACGTTCCCAAGAGATTTTGGGAACTCTCGCATCAGCAGCTTGGGATCGGCTCCGTACGGACCCATGACGTCAATGAAACGCATGACATGCTCATGAGCGTTTCCATTGACGTCCTCGAACTTATCCCATTTAGGAGCCTTGTACCCCGCCGGGTTAGGCATGAGATAGATCTCTCGTGGAATAGGTGGATTGTTGTCTAACTTCGGGATAATGGTATCCGCGAATGACTGATGAGCCAGGATAGTGTCCACGCGCTTCGGCAGAGACGTCATGCATTCTGGAATGCTCCCCTCGGTAGTCGATGGCGGGGTTGCTGTAGGCGGTGGCGACACATACGCCGCCGGAGGGTTGGGAGCATACTGACTACCCGTATTTCCCCAGATCGCCGTTGGGGGAGGCAAAGGGTACTGCAGAGTTGGGTTAGACGCCAAAGCCGAGGGCTGAGGAGTGTGAGCAGCAAGAGGCAACATCTGAGCCGTTGACCCTTGAACCGACGGCAGCTGCGTAGTCGCCGGTGGAGTCTGCAGATTGGAGTTGGGAGGTGTGGTTGACACTCCCGATCCTAGAGCAACAGGGGCTCCTCCTCCTTGAGGGGCCGCGGTGGCTGACGAAGGGTTTGGCGCAAGGGTGCCCAGAACGGCTAAGATCCGTTCTAATTGCGCAGACTGAGCCTTGAGAGCTTTCGCCTGACCCTGAACAGTGGCGTCCAAGGACTCCAGCGTCGGTGTCTCGCCGGGAGTCGTAGGAGTACGGCGGGTCTCGTCTCCCGATGGTGCTTCGGTGGAAGGCGATCTGTTGCTGACATCATCCTCCTGAGACATGGTTGCTTTTGTTGGTAAGTTCACGTCGGGTTCACCAAAATGTGCACAAGAGATTCCGGCGGGGAGACCTCCGTGTACACCGTATGTAGTGGATCAGGGATCGCACAGGAAGAGAGGGGTTGTGTGTAGGGAGAGAGTAAGGCAGTAGCAATGTCCGAGAGAGAGACAGAGGTTTGGCAGAGCTTCCGCGTATGGCAGTGTGTTCTTTTTTTCCTTGTATGGAAAGGTTGACGATCTATATATACTGGAGAACATGACCGTTGTAGTGTGGTTAATGCGCCCATTGATGGCGGCTTAATTAGCTTAACCATAACGGCACGTTCGTCCGAGTATATAGGGACCGTTACAGCACGTGGTGCGCGAATACCGGAATCGTTACGAGGTTTACCGGGTTTGACCGGATTGACCGGGTTTATGGAGCTCGTGCCATAAATCTCTCAAACAGTTACTACAGGTCGCGCGCGGGCTTGGCTCGCACGCGACAGGGCTTACTCTAGCCTCCAAACCACAAAGTCCCTACAAGTCCCGTGCAGTGGTATGCGAGGGCTCTGTCTCGCAGCCCCCACATGGATCAGCTCGGCTGGTGATCCAGTGTGTGTGGAGCACAATATGGTGTGCTGGATGGCTGCCACGTGGCCAAGATCTGTCAGCTCAGAAAGCAGTATCTACAGTCGACTAACGAGCCAATAACAATGTACAATGGGTTTATAATTTGTGGTGAATATTCACCAATAAAATAGCCCAATATTTTATAACAGTCCCCTTGAATATTCACCACTATGATGTCTCATTAAAACCTTGTCATGAAAAATTCTGGGGAAAAAATCAATAAATAAAGAAAAGAGTACATCGGTGAACTTTAATTGCACAATATTGAAGATGACATTCCTCAAGAACGCATCTGAATAAACTTGGATTGACTTATGGCATGTCAGAGAGCTTTTGCTCAACTAGAGTTGAATTTGAGTGGTTCGAAAGTCGTGGATGAATTCGCCTCTAGAGTTTCTAGTTACTGTCCCTCCCTTGACTAGCCGGCGATCTTCTTCTTCTTCTTCTTCTTCTTCTTCTTCTTCTTCTTCTTCTTCTTCTTCTTCTTCTTCTTCTTCTTCTTCTTCTTCTTCTTCTTCTTCTTCTTCTTCTTCTTCTTCTTCTTCTTCTTCTTCTTCTTCTTCTTCTTCTTCTTCTTCTTCTTCTTCTTCTTCTTCTTCTTCTCCTTCTCATTTCTGTAGATCGCTTATCTCTCTCTTTTTTCTAGATCTGTTTGATGTTGATCTTTGTGATGATGAATCTGTTCTTGTATGTTCTTTGTTGTGTTAATCTAAGAAGTAGCTGAAGGAGGTGGATCCGTGAGAGTGGAATTAATAAAAGAAGAAGGGGTAAAATAGTCATTTCAGTGTGTTTCTTAATTGCCGTGCCAATAAAGTTTTTGAAGTATCTGATGAAACAGAGGGAGTATGGCGTGCAAATGGGTGTTAGTTTTGCGGTAGAATGTTTGAGATAGCAGGTTTGTAACCATTATGATGTAAATTTTCATTTTTTTTTAAATATGGATTAGGGTCGGCTAACGAGCCAATAACAATGTACAATGAGCTTATAACTTGTGGTGAATATTCACCAATAAACTAGCCTAATATTTTATAACAGTCCCTCTTGAATATTCACCACTACGATGTCTCATTTAAACCTTGTCATGAAAAATTTAGTGGAAAAAAACAATAACAAGTAAAGAAAAGAGTACATCGGTGAACTTTAATTGCACAATATTGGAGATGACATTCCTCAAGAACGCATCTGAATAAACTTGGATTGACTTATGGCATGTCAGAGAGCTTCTGCTAAGCTAGAGTTGAATTTGAGTGGATCGAAAGGCGTGGATGGATCCGCCTCTAGAGTTTCTAATTACTTGTCCCTCCTTCGACTAGCCGTCGATCTTTCACCACTGAGACTAAGTGTTGGTGGCCTCTATCTCTGTCACTCCGCAACATCACAAGGCTTTGCATGAGTAGATCGGAAAAGAGGTTAGTTGTATTGTATATTAAATGTGCGACACTTCAAGTACTTATTTCTAACAGATCTACATAAATTGAATCATTTCTTTTTTTTTTGAGATTTTCATATCTACCAAAGGGTGTGGATAAATAACCGAAGTTGATCCGGAGCAAAATGTGTGATGATATTTTGGTGGCAGTGTCTAAGTCGGCATGTCTGGAGTTGGCATTGACAAAACTAAAATTGTCGAGGCCCAGGGTTGTCGGATTGAAGAGCATTAGAAGAAAAGATGAACATCATCCTAAAACACTCAGATTGTAGAATCAACAACAAACTCTCTTATGCAAATTAATTTTGGTATTGTTTCTAAATAAATTTTTAATCGGGACATGCATTTTTTTTAGAAAGTATGGGCCATATCACAAGCCAAAGTCAGATACATGTTTGGACGACATAATTTTACTAGAGAGAACCCAATTCACAGTTGAAATATTCAAAGTATGCAAGCTCAAAGAAGTAAAGTCCAAAGCTAAAGCCCGATTACGTTATAACAGAAGCAGTCCACTAGTATCGTGGCCCATTATCTATAGGGAATATTGTTGGTATTCGGGTCATACTCCTAACCCTAAATGTATCTCTAGCAGCAGCACCATTATAACCGTCAGATTATCCTGCTGTTTGATCCTATAGTTAGATTTAGGTGTATATAAGCATGCATTTCGTCTCTCTATATTATAATGCCACAATCATTCGTCTCACAAGAATGAGATACATTTCATTTTCTCTATTCATTCCCGTTTGTTTCCGATTACCTTCATGGTATCAGAGCCATCAGAATATTCTCTATCTCCACCACCTCACCCATGGAAATTTCATATCCAATTGATGAGCATACTTATGGAAGCACCAACTCACATCAATCATTCGCACACCGTCGTCGTTTGGCTTTGATGATGGCTCTCATCCCTGTCCTCAGTGATACACCACCGCCAATGATGGGACCGTTTTAGCGTCGGCTTCACAATCTCGCCGATTCAAAGATTAGTCCATCTTAACTCTGAACTCTCTAAAAGAAGCCCTCACTCAAGTACTCGATCTCTGATTGCAGATCTGGAGGTGAAACTCTTTGGAACATCGGTATGCTTCTTTATCTAGATTTAATATTATTCAATTAAGATTTAATCTACAAACTATATAAAAAACATTAAGATTCTATAGGTCTTTACATGCAGAAGTTAATATATCTTTTTAATGATTATAATATGATCCTCTTTGCCTTAATCGACTTTCTATTTTGTAGGACACTTTTCCGTCTTTCATCAGAGCTCGTTCTGAACCTGTTATTTTTGAAGACTGGTTGTAGAGCTGGAGATGGAACTCTTTGGAACATCGGTATGTTTCTTTATCTAAATCTAATATTATTCAATTAAAATTGGATCTCCAAACTATAAAAAATACATTATGATTCTATTGATATGTACATGCAGAAGTTAAAAAATATTTTGTTAATGATTATGATATGATCATCTTTGCCTTAAATTGACCTCCTATTTTTACGACACTTTTTGGTCTTTCATTAGAGATCGTTCTAAACCTGTTTTTTTCAAGAGTTGATTGTTTTATTATGATATGAAGAGTAAATGCTCGAATCTCAAATTGTTCTTCTAAAACTGAAAACCATATTAAATTAGACAAGCCGGAGCCTAAACAAGCCAAATCATGGGTGAGGGCATTTTGGTCATGATACGTGAAGGAAACCCTAGCTATAAATCACCGATCCACCGTCAGATAACTCCATTATCAATCGCCTTCTTTCCAATTCATCTTCTAACTAAATTTCAAAAAATAAAAAAAATAAGCTTCTAACTACTTCGAGAGAGCCAGATGTAGAGCGTTGAAGTCCCATTCGACCAATGTTGTTGTTATTATTATTATTATTATTATTATTATTATTATTATTATTATTATTATTATTATTATTATTATTATTATTATTATTATTATTATTTTTTTTTCAGTTCTCAACTTTTTTTGGTTATGTTCATGTTTGACATTTCTATTATTTGAACTACGGCCTCAGATTTGTCAATTTTTCTCCTTGCATTTTTACCTAAAATCTACTTGATCTCCTCATCTGTTACTCATGACAAACAATTTGTGCAGGAGGTGGGAGGCCAATTGGGTCAAAAAGGGGATTATGGTAATCATGTGTACTTCCACCGATTCTGGTATGTTGTTGATAATTATGCATTCAAATTTATTAATCTCATCTTGTCACAAAACACTAGTAGCAACTGGCTGAGCCACTTAAGGGAAATAGTCATAGTAAGTCGCAAGAAGTGCAATGGTCTTAAGCATAGGGATGTCCGCTGACCGATGAGCGAGCAATTGAGAGGCGAATCTGTCTCATGAGCCCCCTAAGCCATAGTCTACCAGTATGAGGAGTTTCAGAAGAGGTCGTTCGAAAAGTTTCAACCAAGACCAAATATCAATGCTCTCTAGAAGTTCCTCTTTGCTCCTCTGGGGTGACTCCAAGCCGTAGTTTATTTAAGAAGAAGCCATGTTACGTATTTTATTACAAACTCGGTGGATAGAGCCCCCTCATCATTATTAAATATTCAATTTATTCTTTAAAATTTTATATTAGTCTTTACGGTAGGTTTCTCAGGAGGAACATATTAGTTATTATTAAATTCAATATATTGCAAAATTTTGAAATTTTTGTTTAGGATTATATCACATATATATAGTCTTTTCGATCAGTTTCATCTATACTAATATATAAAGGGCATAAGAATTTTGGTGAAGCCAAAATTCTTAACCCTTTCTAACTACCTTTGTATAATTTTTAACCCACTAACCCATTAGCTTTCACCCACTATCCCTTAATATTTATCATTTCTTAATTTGATTTTTTTATTTTTGAAAAAACATTTGTGCTTGCACACAGTGTGTGTGTACCATGTATCATAGTTTTCCTAATAACGAGTACGCTTTGCTGAGAAATCTACGTTTGAATAATATACATATTAAAAAGTCGGCCCCCGCTTATTTCCAGTCCTGCGTCCGCCACTGCTTTGAAGTGGGTGTTGTTTTGGCCCCACGTTTGTTTCGGGTCGGAAGCCTGAGAATTTTTTCGAATAAAAACTAGAAATTTTGTTGAAAATGAAAAATGCCAATTCAACTATATTTCATTTGAAAACCCTTTAGACAAAGATAATGACCCTTCTACAGTTAAAGTCTGAGGTACCCCAAAATGAGCGGTGTCTTCAGTTTCAAAAGTTTCAACCCGTAACAGCTCCGTAGTAGTTGCTCTTTGCTTCCCTCGGCCTGACTCCAATCCATAGTCAGTTAAGAAGAAATTAACCATCTTACGTCTACAGTCTACATATATACTAGTATTATTTATTTTATTAAAAAAACTGGCGGATTGAGCAATGATATTTGCTGCCCATACTGGTCACGTTATCATACCGGTAGATGATTAGCACCGGAAAATGAATGTTGAATTAGGGCTCAAACTGGCCAAAAATTTAAGTCAATACTTACTTTTGGGGTACTCCAAAATTTGAGGGTCATTATCTTTTTCTTAGAGGTTTCTCGAATCCAATAACTAAATTGGCTTGGCAGTTGAATAACTGTTGCAAACCCAACATCTAGAGCTGCACTACACTCGTATCATTATTTTATGCAACCTCCTTCCTTATCACCTCAACCTTGCGTAGCTTCTCTTTCCGTACACACAAGTAGGTTACCCTCATGCCCTACATAAGTAGGGTACCGCTCCAGCCACCCGACATCCATACAGAGTCCTTTCAAGTCTTTAAATTGTCCTTCAACTTCTCAAAAACCCCAGGAGGGGATTTTACCCGAATGGACTTCAGCGCCTGCTAGACGTCAGAAGGGGTCAAATGCCATCGTACAGGATTCGGGGTTGCGCAACAAAATCCCAGCGAAACATGAAGTGTGTGAAGCCTGAACAAGGGTCAGAAGCCGAATTTCATTTTTTTACAAGCGCAATGTCAACAATATACCTGGCGCTGAAAACATGATCAACGGTTTGTGTATTGGGTGCCGCAACATCAATTGCCTCGGTTGGAGTGTAGAGATCCTTGTACACGGCATGAGGAGTGGGGGCATCCCCCGAAGGCTGGGCATTCTGGGATATACCACAATCTGCCTGATTTGATCATCAGGCTTCTCGTGTCCTTGGTCATCCTAGGCACCTATAGTAGGATAAAAGATGTCCGATGTTGTTCTTTTAAAGGTGTTGCTTAGGATAGCAAATTCTCAAGGACCAACAGATTTGATAAGATACAGAGGTATTTTAGTCATTTTATACGATATATATGTCATTTTAAATAAAAAAACAATATTACTCGTAACATCTACTATTAAGTAACTTCTATTGCATACCTGAGGTTTCACCTGTCTTCTAAGCAAAATAGCAGGCAACATCCTTCATTGAATTTCCATTTTCCATGAGTATGATTGCTTTGTGAAGGAGGTCGAAAAAGAGAGCATCCTGCTCACTTTCTGACATGCCTGCACCGGCTGAAGCCTTGATAGCCTTCTCAATGCTGGCAGCTTGCAAAGCTTCTGCTTCAATCGCAACTTCTTGTTTAGAAGCCTTGATAATATCCTCCAGTTCAGAATCTTCTTTACCCCTTTCTACACCTTTAGATTTCTTCCTCCCTCCCCTTCCCCTTCCCCTTCCCCTGCCCCTGCTAGCTTAGACAGATGTGTACTTGGATATTGAGACGTAGCAGGAGTAGGAGCTTTAAAAAGAAGTGGGGCAAGAGTATGAGAAGGAGCTCGAGTATGTGTTTTGTACGGAGACCTTGACGGCGTAGTAAGTGCACTTAGGCACACGATCGACACTCTTCATTATCACTTGAATCTTTTAGTGCCCTTTGGCGCTTCCCAAGGAATCTGCCCATAATCTCGAGAGAACTATACCCCGCAGAAAAATGCCGCAACAATCACTGGTAGAGCACTAAACCCACTGGCATAAATTTAGTTAAGTTCCACCATCACACAGCAGGATGGGAGGTTTTATAGATGTTTGTTTTACCATTTTAATAGTGACATGTGTTGATATTCGGTCACTTCATATTTGCATACTTTAACTATATCTACTTTTTAGTTTCTCTATATTCTAGTGATACCTTGTATTCCTTTGAAAGGTTTTCATATCTCATTTGAAATCAAAATGTGGAACTAATTAAATACTGATCAATTTTTTTATTCCAACTTTTGTGAAATTAATGGGGTTATGAAAAAATTGCATGTGTTGTTAAGGAATTTCGGTAAATGAGTGCATTCTTATGACCGTTTTGTAAACTTTTTTCTTTAAGGTGATTCACCGTTTATAATTTTTTTTCCTGTTAATACTTCGTAATATATTATTTCCATATGCACTTCTAATATATAGAATATACAACTTCTTTTGGAGGTGAGTATATAATTATATATAGAAATTATACAAATACAAGTTTCCTTAAATCTGCACCCACAAGCAACACGAAACCCATTTATTTCTTACCATGAGAGAAGTGAAAGATTTTCTAGTTCTCCGTAACAAGCCAACATCACGATAAAATTTCATCTTGAAGTGCCACCTCACACCTGCTATGAAATATTATGCTGTAGTAAATGTTACCTATCTTAGAAAGTTGGTATTTGCATAGTTTTCATATATATATATATATATATGTTCCCCTATAAAGAAAATCTATATATTTGTAGAATATGTAGAAATAATATCATACGAAGTATTAATGGAAACAAAATTTGCTATACGATGAATCAACTTAAAGAAAAAAGGTTTACAGAACTGTCATAAAGATGCATTAATTTACCAAAATTCCTTATTAACAAATGCAGTTGTTTGATTTCCCCAAAAATTTCACAATAGTTGTAATAAAAAAATTGCCCAATGGCACAATCAGTATGTACTTTGTTCCACATTTCAATTCCGAATGAGATGAAAACTTTTTAAAGAAATTCATGGTATCACTAGAATAAATAAAGACATAAAAGTAGACATAGTTAAAGTATGTGAATTCGTAATGACCAACATCAACACATGTCACTATTAAAATGGTAAAGAAACATCTATAAAACCTCCTATCCTGCTGTGTGATGGTGGAACTCAACAAAATTTCTGTGAGTGGATTTAGGGCGAGACATTTTTGTGCGGGGTATAGATCTCCCGAGATTACGGGCAGATCCCTTGCGAAGTGCAAAGGATGGTGAAAGATTCAAGTAGCGATGAAGAGGGTTCTGTGCCTAAGCGCACTCCTATGTCGTCAAGGTCTCCTTACAAAACACGTCGTCGACCTCCTTCTCAGAATCCTGCCCCACCTGGTTCCAGAGAACCTACTCCTGCTAGGTCACGATATATAAGGACACATCAGTCAAGCAGGGGCAGGGGCAGAGGAAGGGGAAGGGGAAGGGGAAGGGGAGGGATGAAGAAATCTGAAAATGTAGAAGATGGTAAAGAAGATTCTGAACTGGAGGATATTATCAAGGCTTCTGAACAAGAAGCTGCGATTGAAGCTGAAGCTTTGCAAGCTGCGAGAATTGAGAAGGCTATCAAGGCTTCCGCCAGTGCTGACATGTCTGAAAGTGAGCAGGATGCTCTCTTTTTTCAGCTCCTTCCCAAAGTACTCGTACTCATGGAACATGGCTATTCAGTGGAGGATGCTTGCCGATATTTTTGCTAAGAAGACAGGTGAAACTTCAGGTATGCTTAGCAGATGTTAAAATGACTTATGCTTTTTTTATTTAAAAAAATGACATAGCATATAAAATAACTCAATTATCTATGTATTTTATCAATCTGTTGGTCCTTGAGAATTTGCGTTCCTAAGCAACACTCTTCAAGGAACAACATCTGACATCTTCCATCTTACTATATATAGGTGCCAAAGATGACCAAGGACGCGAGAAGCCCGATGGATCCGATGAGCCTGCTCCTGGTAAATCCCAGAATGGCCAGCCTTCAGGGGCTGCCCCCACTCCTCATGTCGTGGAAAATGATCCCCAAGTTTCCCCTCGGGAGGCAGGTGCCTACGCTCCAACCGAGGCAGTTGATGTCGCGGAACCCGATACGCAAACCGATGACCATGGTTTCAGCGCTGGTACACTGTTGACTTTCCTCTTGTAGCAAATGAGACCCGGTTTGAGACTCTCCGGGCTGTTGCGGCTTCACACACTTCCTGTTTTGCTGGGATTTGGTTGCGCACACCCGAATCCCGTACCATGGCGTTTGACCATTTCTACGAAGTCTTGGAGTCGGTGAAGTCCGTTCGGGTTGATTCCCCTCCTGAGGTATTTGACAAGTTAAAGGCAAATTTGGAAGACTTGAAAGGGCTCGGTATGGAAGTCGGGTGGCTGGAGCAGTACCTTGCCAAACTGGTGCATGAGGCTACAACACTTCAAGAAGTCTTGCATGCACGGGAAGAGAAGCGCCGCAAGTTGGAGGTGATGAGGAAGGAGGCAGCAGCGATAGAGGCTGAGCTAGCATAAGAGCCTCAAGCTCCTTCCCTGCCAGGGAAACTGTATTAGCCAGAGATGGATCTTGAACTCCTCATTTCTTTTGAAGCTACATTATTTCACTGTTTGTCACGTTAGTGCTTGAATATGATAAATGAATAAATACTCATATTTCCCGCACTTGTCTGTTATTTTATTTGGTGGTTCACACAACTCTTATTCCGGACTCGTTTAATAGACAATCGTACGAGAGAGAACTTATGTGCTTACCCCATCTTACATAAGGAAGAACGTCCATACACCAAGTATAAACATTTAGCGAAACCTCAACAGATGAGGGCTAATTGCAAATAAGCATTGAGGATTGAGGATGGGTTGAGATTTGGGAATCAATGCCCTTGTTAACTACTACTAGTAGTAAGCAAATTGTTGCATACTATTGGTGATGATCTATACAGTATACTATGTAAAAGTTTACAGTTTTCCTAACCAAAATGGTTCCTAATGAACTTACATAAAATATAACTGCATATATTGCTCTAAGTTTTCTTTTTACAGAAAGACCTCCACAAATCCAAATATATCAGTATGCGACCTAGGCTTGTATCAGGCATTTCGATGGTAGCCAAATTTCATTTTTTGACGAGAATCTTCTAGGATTTCGACATGGGTCTCTCTCCCAGACCTCCCTCTGAATTTTCTTTACGAAGGATTTTTTACTTTCCTCAGAGTTGTCGAAGCTTCTCTTGGATTCCGTTTTACTGGACATGCTCGGATAAATATCGAGATTGATTGCACGAAAGAGTTACTTGATTTATTGTCGATAGATAATTGAGAGGGAAATGGGTTTCTAGCAGAGAGTTGTTTTTTAGTCGAAGATTTATTCTGTAACAGCTGCAAAAAGAACAAACATGATGCCGCGGAAACTCGAAGCACACCGGTGGAGCCATAGAGGGGCAGGTTCTGGTTTACTACTCTCTAATGGAGTAGGCGCTGGTTCTTCCACAACTCCTCGTACTAGCTATGTAATGTTATGAGAACTTATTGCACCCGTTGGCCGTTGCCATCTTCAGCTCAGATCATGACCGACAACGTCACGCTAGACGATGCTCTTCTCTAAACCGCCCTCCTGTTCCTTGTTCTCTTCTTTACTTACTAGGGTCTCAACCATGGCTCCGTTGATGCTATCTTCAAAACCCATTCTCAATTTTAGCCAATGTCGAGGAGGAAGCTCAACTTTTTTGAAGTTATTAATCATACTAAAAATATTCTCGTAAGCTGCATTATTTCAATATTTGTCACGTTAATGCTTGCATGAGATAAATGAATAAATACCTACATTTCCGACACTCGTATGCTATTTAATTACTTGGGGTTACATGCTCGTTAGATTAACAATTTCACGAGAGAGAACTTATGTGCTTATCCTCTCTTATAGAAGGAAGAACGTCCATGCACAAGTATACATATTTAGCAAAACCTCAACAGATGGGGCTTAATTGCAAAATAAGCATTGAGGATTGAGGATAGGTTGTGATTTATGAATTAACTAGCTTTTTTTAACCCGTGCGATGCACGGTGTAATTTCAAATAAAAAACATTATATAATTGAAATAATCAATGTCTTATGCTGTCAAAATACTACATCGAAATAAAAAACGCGTAGCATCATATTCCTTCCAAAAGATTAAAAAACTGAACCTGGCTCTATGAGACCGGTCCCCATGTTGGCTTTCCTCCATCACAAATAACATTATTTATCATTAAATATTCTAAAATTTAAAATAATTTTATTTAAAAATTGAAGAAGTTGAAATGTAAGAAAGACAAATATAAGCTATCTGAAAGAAAAGTCGTAATGCATTCGATTATGGAGGATTGCTAAACAAAATGTAAGGAGTATTCATAAAATGCCCTAATTCATCCAAAAACCTGATTTCTTACCGTTGTTGGAGCTCCGGTGTTGGGTCGTAGTTTCGTCTTCTCCTACTAGTGTCAATTCCTGGCCTCATCTCATACTTGCTCAATATACGAGATGAAATTTGCGTTAATGTCTGAGATGCAATTGATTTTCTTATCTTTTGTCATCGATGTATTTTATTTTGAGTATGTATTTCGACACAATCATGATTTTTTTGGCAGTACTATTAATTTGAATATATATTTTTACACAATCATGGGCGGATTCATCCCATAATTACCGTTATATACCATGTCAATTACCGGTATATACCGTTATATATGAGGATGGCAATATGGTCCGATCTGATCTGAGATCTGAGCGATCCGAGCCGAATGGATCAGATCTGAATCCGATCCTATTGAAAATGGATCGGATTTGGACCCGGAAAGCCAGAACCGATCGGATTTGGATTTGGATTGGATCGGAGGGCAGATCCACCGAGTTCCGACCCGATCCGATCCGATGTTTATGTGTGCTTAACAAATACACCCCTATTACCTCCACACTTATGTTGGAATTGTGCCCTAGAGGCAATCAATTTATCGTAACAAATATATATGGACTTACTATTCATTACGTTATTGATATGGAGATATATTAACATGAATGAAGTCCTTAGAATATAAATGTTATATTCTTAAATATCCCTAGTCGATTATGTTGATTAACAGGACAATCAACTATAGACTAGTATGGGGTTGGATTGATTTGGAGATATCACGATCCAACACATGGGTATGTATTAGGAGTAATGGCATACTGGATTGAACCACAACGAGAAGGCTACATTATATTATGTTAAAGTCACAAGCTCTTGTCGTAGTGCTAATGGTATTGTAATCCTTAGACTTGAAGTCACTAGATACTCTAGTTGTGAAATATCGTGCTTTGATATTATGAAACAATACACCGTAACTGGGTAACTATAAAGGTAGTTATCGGGCATGATAGGAAGCAAGCTTAGAGATCGTAGTGACGTAGACATGATTTTTCCCTCCCACATAACAGGAATAAATATCCATGGGCCACTCGAGGGACGGTGGTTATAGAATGTATGTCAAGACTCAAATAAATCAATATGGAGATATTGATGTTATATGCACGAATAATCATATTCACAGGATCGAGGAACTATGGATTTGATATACGAGTGTGACTAATATGTCTCGTGTCCAATCCGGATATAATGACAAAGGGATAACACAATACATGAACATTGGGCACAAGGTTTGTCGGATGACTATTTCTATTACTTTTGTTGTGATACGATGTTTGGGAGAGACGGAAAAGAAAAGAGTATAGAAGATGTAGGGAGAAACTAGTACATGTGTATATATTCTCCAACCCTAAGCCTACTTATATAGGCATTAGGGTCGACTAACGAGCCAATAACAATGTACAATGGATTTATAATTTGTGGTGAATATTCACCAATAAACTAGCCCAATATTTTATAACAGTCCCCCTTGAATATTCACCACTACGATGTCTCATTAAAACCTTGTCATGAAAAATTCCGTGGAAGAAATCAATAAATAAAGAAAAGAGTACATCTGTGAACTTTAATTGCACAATATTGAAGATGACATTCCTCAAGAACGCATCTGAATAAACTTGGATTGACTTATGACATGTCAGAGAGCTTTTGCTCAGCTAGAGTTGAATTTGAGTGGTTCGAAAGGCGTGGATGAATTCGCATCTAGAGTTTCTAGTTACTGTCCCTCCCTTGACTAGCCGTTGATCTTTCACCACTAAGACTAAGTAGTGGTGGCCTCTATCTCAGTCAATCCGCAAAATCACAAGGCTTTGCATGAGTAGATCGGAAAAGAGGTTAGTTGTATTGTATATTAAATGTGCGACACTTCAAGTACTCATTTCTGAAAGATTTACATAAATTGAATTAATTCTTTTATTTTGAGATTTTCATATCTACAAAAAGGGTGTGGATAAATAACCGAAGTTACTCCGGAGCAAAAGGTGTGATGATATTTTGGTGGCAGTGTCTGAGTCGGCATGTCTGGAGTTGGCATTGACAAAACTAAAATTGTCGAGGCCCAGGGTTGTGTGATTGAAGAGCATTAGAAGAAAAGATGAACATCATCTTCAGACACTCGATTGCAGAATCAACAACAAACTCTCTTGTGCAAATTAATTTTGGTATAGTTTCAAAATAATTTTTTTAATCGGAACATGCACTTTTTTAGAAAGTATTGGCCATATCACAAGCCCAAGTCAGATACATGTTTCGACGACATAATTTTACTAGAGAGAACCCACTTCACAGTTGAAATATTCAAAGTATGCAAGGTCAAAGAAGTAAAGTCCAAAGCTAAAGCCCAATTACGTTATAACAGAAGCAGTCCACTAGTATCGTGGCCCATTATCTATAGGGCATATTGTTGGTATTTTGGTCATACTCCTAACCCTAAATGTATCTCTCGCAGCAGCACCATTGTAACCGTCAGATTATCCAATTGTTTGATCCTATAGTTAAATTTAGGTGTATATAAGCATGCCTTTCGTCTCTCTCTATTATAATGCCACAACCATTCGTCTCACAAGAATGAGATACATTTCATTTTCTCTATTCATTCCCGTTTTTTTCCGATTACCTTTCATGGTATCAGAGCCTTCAGAATACTCTCTATCTCCACCAACTCACCCATGGAAATTTCATATCCGATTGATGGGCATACTTATGGAAGCACCTAACTCACATCAATCATTCGCACACCGTCGTCGTTTGGCTTTGATGATGGCTCTCATCCCTGTCCTCAGTGATACACAACCCCCAATGATGGGGTCGTTTTAGCGCCGGCTTCACAATCTTGCCAATTCAAAGATTAGTCCATCTTAACTCTGAACTCTCTAAAAGAAGCCCTCACTCAAGTACTCGATCTCTGATTGCAGATCTGGAGGTGAACCTCTTTGGAACATCGGTATGCTTCTTTTATCTTTTTTTTTTTGAAATGGTATGCTTCTTTTATCTAGATTTAATATTATTCAATTAAGATTTAATCTACAAACTATATAAAAAACATTAAGATTCTATAGATTTGTAGATGCAGAAGCTAAATATATCCTCTTAATGTTTATAATATGATCCTCTTTGCCTTAATCGACTTCCTATTTTGTAGGACACTTTTCCGTCTTCCATTAGAGCTCGTTCTGAACCTGTTAATTTTCAAGACTGGTTGTAGACCTGGACATGAAACTCTTTGGAACATCGGTATGTTTCTTTATCTAGATCTAATATTATTCATTTAAAATTTGATCTCCAAACTATAAAAAAAACATTATGATTCTATATTTTGTTAATGATTAAAATATACATGCAGAAGTTAAAATATATTTTGTTAATGATTATGATATGATATCTTTGCCTTAATCGACCTCCTTTTTTTTACGACACTTTTTCGTCTTTCATTAGAGCTCGTTCTAAACCTGTTTTTTTTCAAGAGTTGAATGTTTTATTATGATATGAAGATTAAATGCTCGAATCTCAAAATTGTTCTTCTAAAACTGGAAACCATATAAAGTTAGATAAGCCGGAGCCCAAATAAGCCGGTGAGGGCATTTTGGTCATGATACGTGAAGGAAACCCTAGCTATAAATCACCGATCCGCCATCAGATAACTCCATTATCAACCGCCCCCTTTCCAATTCATCTTCTAACTATATTTCAAAAAATAAAATAAAAATAATCTTCTAACTACTTCGAGAGAGCCAAACATAGAGCGTTGAATTCCCATTCGACCAGTATAATTTTATGATTTTTTTTCTCGTACAGATGAATTTGTAGTTCTCAATTTTTTTTGGGTATGTTCATGTTTGACATTTCTATTATTTGGACTACGGCCTCAGATTTGTCAATTATTCTCCGTGCATTTTTACCTAAAATCTACTTGATCTCCTCATCTGTTACTCATGACACACAATTTGTGCAGGAGGTGGGAGGCCAATTGGACGAAAAACGGGATTACGGTGATCATGTGTACTTCCACCGTTTCTGGTATGTTGTTGGTAATTATGCATTCAAATCTATTAATCTCATCTTGTCATAACACACCAGTAGCAACTGGCTGAGCCACTTAAGGGCAACAGTCATAGTAAGTCGCAAAAAGTGTAATGGTCTTAAGCATAGGGATGTCCGATGAGCGAGCACTTGAGAGGCGAATCGTCTCATGAGTCCCCCAAGCCGTAGTCCACCAGTGTGAGGAGCTTCAGAAGAGGTCGTTAACAAGTTTCCACCGAGACCAAATATCAATGCTCTCTAGTAGTTCCTCTTTGCCCCTCTGGGGTGACTCTAATCCGTAGTTTATTTAACAAGAAGCCAGGTTACGTCTACTACTTATTTTATTACAAACTCGGTGGATTGAGCAATGACATTTTTGCCCATACTGGTCACATTGTCAAATTGGTAGATGGTTAGCACCGGAATGAATGTTGAATTAGGTCTCAAATTGGCAAAAAAACGACATCATTACTCACTTTTGGGGTACCATAAACTTTAAGGGTCATTACATATTTCTGAAAGGTGCCTTGAATGCCAATAGCTAAATTGGAAGTTGATTTATTTTAAATAGCTGTTACGAAATTTAACTTCTAGAGCTATAGTATGCTAACATCTTCTTTCACAATCAATGTTATCTTAATTTCCATCGTAACTAGGTAGTTGTGGTCTTATAATTTCACACAAGATTGTAGCAACAGTAACAAAAGGAAGAAGCCAGTAAAAGTGTGGCTTCTTCAAAAAAGCAAACATGGATGAGGATCAAATGAGCTTCTTGCCTTCACGTTCGCCTTTTTTTTGAAGAAACCGTGCTTTTACTAGTTTCTTGCATGCGTTATTCTTGATGCAGCCTGGTGCAAAAAAAAAAAAAAAAGAACATATCACAACTACCTAGAATGGAAATTTTAGAAAATGTTGATTAGGAATGCTATAAATAGTTGCATAAAATGAAATAATGATGTCACCAAACTTTTAGCTCTATACGTCGGATTTCATAACAATTATTTGGATAGGTTAAATGCCATAAACAGTTATTTGAGCTTCCTACTCAGGTTATCAGTTTGTATAGAAATGATAGACTGAACATTTTATTTTATGGTCCTACATGAGGATATTTAGTTGCTTTGCAGTGGGTGTAACGTCTGTTTTGGGTTGGAAGTCCGAGAATTTTTTTCGAGTTAAAAAGAGAAATTTTGTTGAAAATAAAAAAATGCCAATTTAGTAATTTTTCATTTGAGAAGCCTTTTAAGACAAAGATAATGACCCTTCTACAGTTAAAGTCTGGGGTACCCCAAAATGAGCGGTGTCTTCAGTTTCAAAAGTTTCAACCCGTAACAGCTCCGTAGTAGTTCCTCTTTGCTTCTCTCGGCCTGACTCCAATCCATAGTCAGTTTAAGAAGAAATTAACCATCTTACGTCTACAGTCTACATATATACTAGTATTATTTATTTTATTAAAAAAATTGGCGGATTGAGCAATGATATTTGCTGCCCATACTGGTCACGTTATCATACCGGTAGATGATTAGCACCGGAAAATGAATGTTGTATTAGGGCTCAAACTGGCCAAAAATTTAAGTCACTACTCACTTTTGGGGTACTCCAAAATTTGAGGGTCATTATCTTTTTCTTAGAGGTTTCTCGAATGCCAATAACTAAATTGGCTTGGCAGTTGAATAACTGTTGCAAACCCAACATCTAGAGCTGCACTACACTCGTATCAATATTTTATGCAACCTCCTTCCTTATCACCTCAACCTTGCGGAGCTTCTCTTTCCGTACACACAAGATTACTTAAGGTGCGATGGCCTCATGCACTACATAAGTAGGGTACCGCTCCAGCCACCCGACATCCATACCGAGTCCTTTCAAGTCTTTAAATTGTCCTTCAACTTCTCAAAGACCCCAGGAGGGGATTTTACCCGAATGGACTTCAGCGCCTGCTAGACGTCAGAAGGGGTCAAATGCCACCGTACAGGATTCGGGGTTGCGCAAACAAAGCCCAGCGAAACATGAAGTGTGTGAAGCCTGAACAAGGGTCACAAGCCGAATTTCATTTTTTTTACAAGCGCAACGTCAACAATATACCTGGCGCTGAAAACATGATCAACGGTTTGTGTATTGGGTGCCGCGACATCAATTGCCTCGGTTGGAGTGTAGAGATCCTTGTCCACGGCATGAGGAGTGGGGGCATCCCCCGAAGGCTGGGCATTCTGGGATATACCACAATCTGCCTGATTTGATCATCAGGCTTCTCGTGTCCTTGGTCATCCTAGGCACCTAGAGTAGGATAAAAGATGTCCGATGTTGTTCTTTTAAAGGTGTTGCTTAGGATAGCAAATTCTCAAGGACCAACAGATTTGATAAGATACAGAGGTATTTTAGTCATTTTATACGATATATATGTCATTTTAAATCAAAAAACAATATTACTCGTAACATCTACTATTAAGTAACTTCTATTGCATACCTGAGGTTTCACCTGTCTTCTAAGCAAAATAGCGGACAACATCCTTCATTGAATATCCATTTTCCATGAGTATGATTGCATTGTGAAGGAGGTCGAAAAAGAGAGCATCCTGCTCACTTTCAGACATGCCTGCACCGGCTGAAGCCTTGATAGCCTTCTCATTGCTGGCAGCATGCAAAGCTTCTGCTTCAATCGCAACTTCTTGTTTAGAAGCCTTGATAATATCCTCCAGTTCGGAATCTTTTTTACCCCCTTCTACGCCTTTAGATTTCTTCCTCCCTCCCCTTCCCCTTCCACTTCCCCTTCCCCTGCTAGCTTAGACAGATGTGTACTTGGATATTGAGACGTAGCAGGAGTAGGAGCTTTGGAATGAAGTGGGGCAGGAGTATGAGAAGGAGCTCGAGTATGTGTTTTGTACGGAGACCTTGACGGCGTAGTAAGTGCACTTAGGCACACGATCGACACTCTTCATTATCACTTGAATCTTTTAGTGCCCTTTGGCGCTTCCCAAGGAATCTGCCCATAATCTCGAGAGATCTATACCCCGCAGAAAAATGCCACAACAAACACTGGTAGAGCACTAAACCCACTGGCATAAATTTAGTTAAGTTCCACCATCACACAGCAGGATGGGAGGTTTTATAGATGTTTGTTTTACCATTTTACTAGTGACATGTGTTGATATTCGGTCATTACATATTTGCATACTTTAACTATATCTACTTTTTTGTTTCTCTATATTCTAGTGATACCTTGTATTCCTTTGAAAAGTTTTCATAACTCATTTGAAATCAAAATGTGGAACTAATTAAATACTGATCAATTTTTGTTTTCCAAATTTTGTGTAATTAATGGGGTTATGAAAAAATTGCATGTGTTGTTAAGGAATTTCGGTAAATGAGTGCATTCTTATGACCGTTTTGTAAACTTTTTTCTTTAAGGTGATTCACCGTTTATAATTTTTTTTCCTGTTAATACTTCGTAATTAATTATTTCCATATGCACTTCTAATATATAGAATATACAACTTCTTTTGGAGGTGAGTATATATAGAAATTATACAAACTAGGCGTGACCCCGCGCCTTGGCGCGGGGAGTAGATATATAGCTTTCATGAAATTGAGTTAAGTCACTTATATGAATGTAAACTATGCAAAAGAAAATTCGTTTATAATATTGTAACAGTTGGTTAATATCATTGAAATAGTTCTTCCGAAAATTACTGCAGTCAAATCACGTTTCTTTCTCTTTATAATTTTTATTATCAATGAGTGTCTCTTAATTCTTTTTAATATATAATATTTCAGCTTCTCCCTTATAACTGTTCTGCGAATATTCTTTTTAAAATTGTTCGCAACTGAGAGTGTACAATATTCCTACTGTTAAAGGACGACCACTTACTGTAATGTCATCTTTATTTTCACACATAAAGATGAAATTACTTCAATTTTTTATATTTACCAAATGCCTTATACACGTCTTATGAATGAAATTTCTTTCTCCAAAAAATTTTACTGCAAATTTATTTACAAAAAGTTTTAATTTGAATATTAGATCATGGTTCATATTACCAAATGTTGTAACTATGCAATAATATGCATAACTAAGAACTCATAGAATTATCTTTTTTTGTAAAGAATAAAAGATCTTGGTTCATGTTATTCATAGTCGTTGACCCGCACAGTTGTGGAGGTCAATTAGTAAAATTTTATTATATCTAGCTGCATTGTGAATATCATTTCAATTATGGTCAATGAAAAATGAGACGTTACACATCTACCACCTCTCCTAACACCCATTGTAAAGTAATATATATTATTGTTTTCACTATTTATTATTAAATTTCTACATTTTTGACTTTTGGAAAAAATTAGAGACATGAGACAACCCAAAAACTTCTTAGTTATTTTTTTGGTTATTATGATCTTTTATTTAATAGTAAGACAGATAACTTCAAATTTGACACATGAAAAATCGACATACAACTGCCCATAGAAAAGGATAATTACATCCAAATAAAACACCAGGCGCCTAATCAACTTGTTGGAAGTTAAATAGAAGTAAAGTAAGAAACAACATTTTCTATATAAAATAAAAAGCTACACGGAAATGAAATTTTTCATAGATTGTGCATTCAATTTTAATATTTATTTTTATTTTTATAGAATAACTTAACTCACCTTGAATAACAGATTTGAGCACATTTGAAACCTCTAAGTAGAAGACAACTACAAATGTCATGTGTACGCCTACTAATGTTGCTATTAAATTTATAAAATACATTGGGAATAAAACGATGGCCTAAACATAAGTAAATTCAAAAAGGTAACTAATTTTTTTTTCCTAAGATGATATTTGTTATATTAGTTAATAAATTTTCAGGTATTTCATTATAGAACTTGAGATAAATAACAAACTAAACTTTAATAGAAAGAAAGAATTTTTCAGCCTCCCTTACATCCTTTAAAAAAAAATAAACTGTAATAGATAAACCCTTGAAAATTAATTTTAGAACCCCAATATTCATTGAATATCTGTTGAGCTCCTAAGCCTCTCATGGTAGCATAGTTTATGCTAATTTACAAAAAAAAAAAAAAATGTTGAAATATTATTAGTGTGCTGTCAAATGAATTATTTAACCCTTCCTCACCCTGTAACTCTTTGAGAGACAATTATGTCCCGATTCTGAAAGGTAATTTTATAACATTTATGAAGACCGTTATTACATTGAGATCAATTGTATTAGCTTTTTATGAGTTACAGAAATAATAATAATAATGACATATGGATGAATAAAAGACGTTTCTTAATTAATTAGATGTTGCATCTTTAACCGTTTCAAGGATCGTCACATTTACATTTTTATCTTCTCTATTCTTTCAGAAGTTCTAAATGATCAAAAAATCAAAGCACATAAAATAGCAAGAGATATAACAACAGAGGGAATCACATGCACGCAAGCGATTTCGTTCGTTCTTTCTTAATGGTTATAGTGGTCGACATATTTGTTAGACGTGTGAGACATTAAAGGTCTAACACCACCCGAGGAAAACTTAAAGCACACAAAATAGCGAGAGATGAACAGAGGAAATCAAGTAATTGCATGAAAATATTCAATTAATGATGCTTTTTTTTAAAAAAAAAAGGCCTAAAAGAACATATGTATTGAGCGAAGAACATTTGGAAAAATTTATCAATGATATATATCACTTCACATGTTGGTTTATTTTTTCTTTCATAAATGGTCGACAAATTTTTAAATGTGTGGGATATTGAATATATATATATATATATATATATATATATATATATATATATATTGAGAATAAGACTTACCTATATTTGTGTAGCCATGTTGATTTTTTCTTCTTCTTCACATGTATTTTAATGTATAAGAAATGATTTTCTCAACAAAAAATTGAAAAAATTGACTTAAAATAACCAACATGTACCAATTGATTAAAACGAATAACCTTTAATATAAAGGGGAACTACATTTCTTTCTTTAACATATGAATAATATTAAAGAGTTCATAATCCAAAGCAAGTACATATAAGAGTGTAGAAGATTGCTACTTAAAACAAACATATATGAGTGGCTAAAAGTGGGACTTGTTATTGTTTACAGAAAAGCGAAACAAAATCAAACCCTTGCAACAGTTTCTTTCATAGTGAAAAATGCATGTTTAATCCCCTTATGCAAGGCATGATCTGCAGAAGTAGATTGAAACCAAAACTACACAAATAGTGAAGCAACGAAAAAAAAAGATAGCAGAAACCAAAACACAAAGTCTACCTTGTATATACGGAAATAGATAGAATTAACAGAAAGGCCAAAGAAATGAGGAATTGTACCTGCAATTTTTTTAAAAAGAGCAAAAATTCAGGGTGGATGATTTGTGAGGGTCCTGAATCATGGATGTTTCTTCAATCTTTGTAAGTTGGGTAGTAAGAGGGGTTTGTTCAACAAATTCAAAGAAATATTGTTCGACAAATTCAAATTTGCATCCAAAATTCTCCGGTAAACTTTTGATTTTATTTCATACATTTGGCATTTTCCAATTATGTAAAACACTACCTGCGTATATATAATGAGGGGACGAAATCAAACAAATTGCATAGATTGATCATTGAGACATAAGAATTAAAACGGAAACACGAATAGAAGAAAAAGTGTACCTTGTTTCTATCTGAAGTAGATGGAATGAAAGAAAATTAGAAACAATTTCTACGGACTATGTCCAAGGGTTTTATGATTATTCATGTATGTGTGAAATTGATCAGTTTTGAAAAGCAACCATCAGCATTCATAGAGCATTAAAATTAAATTAATAGCAATTATAAGTCAGCTATAAAAGTAGTGGAAAAAACCAACAGCTGTATTGAAAAAATATTACATGTCAAATTCTTATTGGTAAGTTAGTTACACATAGACATTTATGATGCCAAATGTCATAACAATGTTATATATTGAACGACAAATGGCGTCATATGGTTAACTCTGAGCACTTGTCTGCTTTTATATATATATAGATACAAGTTTCCTTAAATCTGCACCCACAAGCAACACGAAACCCATTTATTTCTTACCATGAGAGATGTGAAAGATTTTCTAGTTCTCCGTAACAAGCCAACATCACGATAAAATTTCATCTTGAAGTGCCACCTCACACCTGCTATGAAATATTATGCTGTAGTAAATGTTACCTATCTTAGAAAGTTGGTATTTGCATAGTTTTCATATATATATATATATATATATATATATATATATATATATATATATATATATATTCCCCTATAAAGAAAATCTATATATTTGTAGAATAAGTAGAAATAATATCATAAGAAGTATTAATGGAAACAAAATTTGCTATACGATGAATCAACTTAAAGAAAAAAGGTTTACAGAACTATCATAAAGATGCATTAATTTACCAAAATTCCTTATTAACAAATGCAGTTGTTTGATTTCCCCAAAATTTTCACAATAGTTGTAATAAAAAAATTTCCCAATGGCACAATCAGTATGTACTTTGTTCCACATTTCAATTCCGAATGAGATATGAAAACTTTTTAAAGAAATTCAATGTATCACTAGAATAAATGAAGACATAAAAGTAGACATAGTTAAAGTATGTGAATTCGTAATGACCAACATCAACACATGTCACTACTAAAATGGTAAGGAAACATCTATAAAACCTCCTATCCTGCTGTGTGATGGTGGAACTCAACAAAATTTCTGTGAGTGGATTTAGTGCTCTATCAGTCACTGTTGAGACATTTTTGTGCGGGGTATAGATCTCCCGAGATTACGGGCAGATCCCTTACGAAGCGCCAAAGGCTGGTGAAAGATTCAAGTGGCGATGAAGAGGGTTCTGTCCCTAAGCGCACTCCTACGTCGTCAAGGTCTCCTTACAAAACACGTCGTCGACCTCCTTCTCAGACTCCTGCCCCGCCTGGTTCCAGAGAACCTACTCCTGCTAGGTCACGATATATAAGGACACATCAGTCAAGCAGGGGCAGGGGCAGGGGAAGGGGAAGGGGAAGGGGAAGGAGAGGGATGAAGAAATCTGAAAATGTAGAAGATGGTAAAGAAGATTCTGAACTGAAGGATATTATCAAGGCTTCTGAACAAGAAGCTGCGATTGAAGCTGAAGCTTTGCAAGCTGCGAGAATTGAGAAGGCTATCAAGGCTTCCGCCAGTGCAGACATGTCTGAAAGTGAGCAGGATGCTCTCTTTTTTCAGCTCCTTCCCAAAGTACTCGTACTCATGGAACATGGCTATTCAGTGGAGGATGCTTGCCGATATTTTCCTAAGAAGACAGGTGAAACTTCAGGTATGCTTAGCAGATGTTAAAATGACTTATGCTTTTTTGATTTAAAAAAATGACATAGCATATAAAATAACTCAATTATCTATGTATTTTATCAATCTGTTGGTACTTGAGAATTTGCGTTCCTAAGCAACACTCTTCAAGGAACAACATCTGACATCTTCCATCTTACTATATATAGGTGCCAAAGATGACCAAGGACGCGAGAAGCCCGATGGATCCGATGAGCCTGCTCCTGGTAAATCCCAGCAGGCCCAGCCTTCAGGGGCTGCCCCCACTCCTCATGTCGTGGACAATGATCCCCAAGTTTCCCCTCGGGAGGCAGGTGCCTACGCTCCAACCGAGGCAGTTGATGTCGCGGAACCCGATACGCAAACCAATGACCATGGTTTCAGCGCCTGGTACACTGTTGACTTTGCGCTTGTAGCAAATGAGACCCGGCTTGAGACTCTCCGGGCTGTTGCGGCTTCACACACTTCCTGTTTTGCTGGGATTTGGTTGCGCACACCCGAATCCCGTACCATGGCGTTTGACCATTTTTACGAAGTCTTGGAGTCGGTGAAGTATGTTCGGGTAGATTCCCCTCCTGAGGTATTTGACAAGTTAAAGGCAAATTTGGAAGACTTGAAAGGGCTCGCTATGGAAGTCGGGTGGCTGGAGCAGTACCTTGCCAAACTGGTGCATGAGGCTACAACACTTCAAGAAGTCTTGCATGCACGGGAAGAGAAGCGCCGCAAGTTGTTGGTGATGAGGAAGGAGGCAGCAGCGATAGAGGCTGAGCTAGCACAAGAGCCTCAAGCTCCTTCCCTGCCAGGGAAACTGTATTAGCCAGAGATAGATCTTGAACTCCTCATTTCTTTTGAAGCTACATTATTTCACTGTTTGTCACGTTAGTGCTTGCATATGATAAATGAATAAATACTCATATTTCCCGCACTTGTCTGTTATTTTATTTGGTGGTTCACACAACTCTTATTCCGGACTCGTTTAATAGACAATCGTACGAGAGAGAACTTACCCCATCTTACATAATGAAGAACGTCCATACACCAAGTATAAACATTTAGCAAAACCTCAACAGATGAGGGCTAATTGCAAATAAGCATTGAGGATTGAGGATGGGTTGAGATTTGAGAATCAATGCCCTTGTTAACTACTACTAGTAGTAAGCAAATTGTTGCATACTATTGGTGATGATCTATACAGTATACTATGTAAAAGTTTACAGTTTTCCTAACCAAAATGGTTCCTAATGAACTTACATAAAATATAACTGCATATATTTCTTTAAGTTTTCTTTTTACAGAAAGACCTCCACAAATCCAAATATATCAGTATGCGACCTAGGCTTGTATCACGCATTTCGATGGTAGCCAAATTTCATTTTTTGACGAGAATCTTCTAGGCTTTCGACATGGGTCTCTCTCCCAGACCTCCCTCTGAATTTTCTTTACGAAGGATTTTTTACTTTCCTCAGAGTTGTCGAAGCTTCTCTTGGATTCCGTTTTACTGGACATGCTCGGATAAATATCGAGATTGATTGCACGAAAGAGTTACTTGATTTTGTGTGGATAGATAATTGAGAGGGAAATGGGTTTCTAGCATAGAGTTGTTTTTTAGTCGAAGATTTATTCTGTAACAGCTGCAAAAAGAACAAACATGATGCCGCGGAAACTCGAAGCACACCGGTGGAGCCATGGAGGGGAAGGTTCTGGTTTACTACTCTCTAATGGAGGAGGCGCTGGTTCTTCCACAACTCCTCGTACTAGCTATGTAATGTTATGAGAACTTATTGCACCCGTTGGCCGTTGCCATCTTCAGCTCAGATCATGACCGACAACGTCACGCTAGACGATGCTCTTCTCTAAACCGCCCTCCTCTTCCTTGTTCTCTTCTTTACTTACTAGGGTCTCAACCATGGCTCCGTTGATGCTATCTGCAAAACCCATTCTCAATTTTAGCCAATGTCGAGGAGGAAGCTCAACTTTTTTGAAGTTATTAATCATACTAAAAATATTCTCGTAAGCTGCATTATTTCAATATTTGTCACGTTAATGCTTGCATGAGATAAATGAATAAATACCTACATTTCCCACACTCGTATACTATTTAATTACTTGGGGTTACATGCTCGTTAGATTAACAATTTCACGAGAGAGAACTTATGTGCTTATCCTCTCTTATAGAAGGAAGAACGTCCATGCACAAGTATACATATTTAGCAAAACCTCAACATATGGGGCTTAATTGCAAAATAAGCATTGAGGATTGAGGATAGGTTGTGATTTATGAATTAAGTAGCTTTTTTTAACCCGTGCGATGCACGGTGTAAATTCAAATAAAAAAGTTTATATAATTGAAATAATCAATGTCTTATGCTGTCAAAATACTACATCGAAAAAAAAAAAAACGCGTAGCATCATATTCCTTCCAAAAGGTTAAAAAACTGAACCTGGCTCTATGAGACCGGTCCCCATGTTGGCTTTCCTCCATCACAAATAATATTATTTATCATTAAATATTCTAAAATTTAAAATAATTTTATTTGAAAATTGAAGAAGTTGAAATGTAAGAAAGACAAATATAAGCTATCTGAAAGAAAGGTCGTAATGCACTCGATTATGGAGGATTGCTAAACAAAATGTAAGGAGTATTCATAAAATGCCCTAATTCATCCAAAAACCTGATTTCTCACCACTGTTGGAGCTCCGGTGTTGGGTCGTAGTTTCGTCTTCTCCTACTAGTGTCAATTCCTGGCCTCATCTCATACTTGCTCAATATACAAGATGAAATTTGCGTTAATGTCTGAGATGCAATTGATTTTCTTATCTTTTGTCATCGATGTATTTTATTTTGAGTATGTATTTCTACACAATCATGATTTTTTTTGGCAGTACTATTAATTTGAATATATATTTTTACACATTCATGGGCGGATTCAGCCCATAATTACCGTTATATACCATTTCAATTACCGATATATACCGTTATATATGAGGATGGCAATATGGTCCGATCCGATCTGAGATCTGAGCGATCCGAGCCGAATGGATCAGATCTGAATCCGATCCTATTGAAAATGGATCGGATTTGGACCCGAAAAGCCAGAACCGATCGGATTTGGATTTGGATTGGATCGGAGGGCTGATCCACCGAGTTCCGACCCGATCCGATCTGATGTATATGTGTGCTTAACAAATACACCCCTATTACCTCCACACTTATGTTGGAATTGTGCCCTAGAGGCAATCAATTTATCGTAACAAATATATATGGACTTACTATTCATTACGTTATCGATATGGAGATATATTAACATGAATGAAGTCCTTAGAATATAAATGTTATATTCTTAAATATCCCTAGTCGATTATATTGATTAACAGGACAATCAACTATAGACTAGTATGGGGTTGGATTGATATGGAGATATCACGATCCAACACATGGGTATGTATTAGGAGTAATGGCATACTGGATTGAACCACAATGAGAAGGCTACATTATATTATGTTAAAGTCACAAGCGCTTGTCGTAGTGCTAATGGTATTGTAATCCTTAGACTTGAAGTCACTAGATACTCTAGTTGTGAAATATCGTGCTTTGATATTATGAAACGTTACACCGTAACTGGGTAACTATAAAGGTAGTTATCGGGCATGATAGGAAGCAAGCTTAGAGATCGTAGTGACGTAGACCGGATTTGTCCCTCCCACATAACGGGAATAAATATCCATGGGCCACTCGAGGAATGGTGGTTATAGAATGTATGTCAAGACTCAGATAAATCAATATGGAGATATTGATGTTATCTGCACGGATAATCATATTCACAGGATCGAGGAACTATGGATTGGATATACGAGTGTGACTAATATGTCTCGTGTCCAATCCGGATATAATGACAAAGGGATAACACAATACATGAACATTGGGCACAAGGTTTGTCGGATGACTATTTCTATTACTTTTGTTGTTATACGATGTTTGGGAGAGACGGAAAATAAAAGAGTATAGAAGATGTAGGGAGAAACTAGTACATGTGTATATATTCTCCAACCCTAAGCCTACTTATATAGGCATTAGGGTCGACTAACGAGCCAATAACAATGTACAATGGATTTATAATTTGTGGTGAATATTCACCAATAAACTAGCCCAATATTTTATAACAGTCCCCTTAAATATTCACCACTACGATGTCTCATTAAAACCTTGTCATGAAAAATTCCGTGGAAAAAATCAATAAATAAAGAAAAGAGTACATCTGTGAACTTTAATTGCACAATATTGAAGATGACATTCCTCAAGAACGCATCTGAATAAACTTGGATTGACTTATGGCATGTCAGAGAGATTTTGCTCAGCTAGAGTTGAATTTGAGTGGTTCGAAAGGCGTGGATGAATTCGCCTCTAGAGTTTCTAGTTACTGTCCCTCCTCCGACTAGCCGTCGATCTTTCACCACTGAGACTAAGTGGTAATGGCATCTATCTCTGTCACTCCGCAACATCACAAGGCTTTGCATGAGTAGATCGGAAAAGAGGTTAGTTATATTGTATATTAAATGTGCGCCACTTCAAGTACTTATTTCTGAAAGATTTACATAAATTGAATTAATTCTTTTATTTTGAGATTTTCATATCTACAAAAAGGGTGTGGATAAATAACCGAAGTTACTCCGGAGCAAAAGGTGTGATGATATTTTGGTGGCAGTGTCTGAGTCGGCATGTCTGGAGTTGGCATTGACAAAACTAAAATTGTCGAGGCCCAGGGTTGTGTGATTGAAGAGCATTAGAAGAAAAGATGAACATCATCTTCAGACACTCGATTGCAACTGCAAACTCTCTTGTGAAAATTAATTTTGGTATAGTTTCAAAATAATTTTTTTAATCGGAACATGCATTTTTTTAGAAAGTATTGGCCATATCACAAGCCCAAGTCAGATACATGTTTCGACGACATAATTTTACTAGAGAGAACCCACTTCACAGTTGAAATATTCAAAGTATGCAAGGTCAAAGAAGTAAAGTCCAAAGCTAAAGCCCAATTACGTTATAACAGAAGCAGTCCACTAGTATCGTGGCCCATTATCTATAGGGCATATTGTTGGTATTTTGGTCATACTCCTAACCCTAAATGTATCTCTCGCAGCAGCACCATTGTAACCGTCAGATTATCCAACTGTTTGATCCTATAGTTAAATTTAGGTGTATATAAGCATGCCTTTCTCCTCTCTCTCTATTATAATGCCACAACCATTCGTCTCACAAGAATGAGATACATTTCATTTTCTCTATTCATTCCCGTTTGTTTCCGATTACCTTTCATGGTATCAGAGCCTTCAGAATACTATCTATCTCCACCAACTCACCCATGGAAATTTCATATCCGATTGATGGGCATACTTATGGAAGCACCTAACTCACATCAATCATTCGCACACCGTCGTCGTTTGGCTTTGATGATGGCTCTCATCCCTGTCCTCAGTGATACACAACCCCCAATGATGGGGCCGTTTTAGCGCCGGCTTCACAATCTTGCCAATTCAAAGATTAGTCCATCTTAACTCTGAACTCTCTAAAAGAAGCCCTCACTCAAGTACTCGATCTCTGATTGCAGATCTGGAGGTGAAACTCTTTGGAACATCGGTATGCTTCTTTTATCTTTTTTTTGAAATGGTATGCTTCTTTTATCTAGATTTAATATTATTCAATTAAGATTTAATCTAAAAACTATATAAAAAACATTAAGATTCTATAAATTTGTAGATGCAGAAGCTAAATTTATCCTCTTAATGTTTATAATATGATCCTCTTTGCCTTAATCGACTTCCTATTTTGTAGGACACTTTTCCATCTTCCATTAGAGCTCTTTCTGAACCTGTTAATTTTCAAGACTGGTTGTAGACCTGGACATGAAACTCTTTGGAACATCGGTATGTTTCTTTATCTAGATCTAATATTATTCATTTTAAATTTGATCTCCAAACTATAAAAAAAACATTATGATTCTATATTTTGTTAATGATTAAAATATACATGTAGAAGTTAAAATATATTTTGTTAATGATTATGATATGATATCTTTGCCTTAATCGACCTCCTTTTTTTTACGACACTTTTTCGTCTTTCATTAGAGCTCGTTCTAAACCTGTTTTTTTTCAAGAGTTGAATGTTTTATTATGATATGAAGATTAAATGCTCGAATCTCAAAATTGTTCTTCTAAAACTGAAAACCATATAAAGTTAGATAAGCCGGAGCCCAAACAAGCCGGTGAGGGCATTTTGGTCATGATACGTGAAGGGAACCCTAGCTATAAATCACCGATCCGCCATCAGATAACTCCATTATCAACCGCCCCCTTTCCAATTCATCTTCTAACTATATTTCAAAAAATAAAATAAAAATAATCTTCTAACTACTTCAAGAGAGCCAAACATAGAGCGTTGAATTCCCATTCGACCAGTATAAATTTATGATTTTTTTTCTCGTACAGATGAATTTGTAGTTCTCAATTTTTTTTGGGTATGTTCATGTTTGACATTTCTATTATTTGGACTACGGCCTCAGATTTGTCAATTATTCTCCGTGCATTTTTACCTAAAATCTACTTGATCTCCTCATCTGTTACTCATGACACACAATTTGTGCAGGAGGTGGGAGGCCAATTGGACGAAAAACGGGATTACGGTGATCATGTGTACTTCCACCGATTCTGGTATGTTGTTGGTAATTATGCATTCAAATCTATTAATCTCATCTTGTCATAACACACCAGTAGCAACTGGCTGAGCCACTTAAGGGCAATAGTCATAGTAAGTCGCAAGAAGTGTAATGGTCTTAAGCATAGGGATGTCCGATGAGCGAGCACTTGAGAGGCGAATCGTCTCATGAGTCCCCCAAGCCGTAGTCCACCAGTGTGAGGAGCTTCAGAAGAGGTCGTTAACAAGTTTCCACCGAGACCAAATATCAATGCTCTCTAGTAGTTCCTCTTTGCCCCTCTTGGGTGACTCTAATCCGTAGTTTATTTAACAAGAAGCCAGGTTACGTCTACTACTTATTTTATTACAAACTCGGTGGATTGAGCAATGACATTTTTGCCCATACTGGTCACATTGTCAAATTGGTAGATGGTTAGCACCGGAATGAATGTTGAATTAGGTCTCAAATTGGCAAAAAAACGACATCATTACTCACTTTTGGGGTACCATAAACTTTAAGGGTCATTACATATTTCTGAAAGGTGCCTTGAATGCCAATAGCTAAATTGGAAGTTGATTTATTTTAAATAGCTGTTACGAAATTTAACTTCTAGAGCTATAGTATGCTAACATCTTCTTTCACAATCAATGTTATCTTAATTTCCATCGTAACTAGGTAGTTGTGGTCTTATAATTTCGCACAAGATTGTAGCAACAGTAACAAAAGGAAGAAGCCAGTAAAAGTGTGGCTTCTTCAAAAAAGCAAACATGGATGAGGATCAAATGAGCTTCTTGCCTCCACGTTCGCCTTTTTTTGAAGAAACTGTGCTTTTACTAGTTTCTTGCATGCGTTATTCTTGATGCAGCCTGGTGCAAAAAAAAAAAAAAAAGAACATATCACAACTACCTAGAATGGAAATTTTAGAAAATGTTGATTAGGAATGCTATAGATAGTTGCATAAAATGAAATTATGATGTCACCAAACTTTTAGCTCTATACGTCGGATTTCATAACAATTATTTGGATAGGTTAAATGCCATAAACAGTTATTTGAGCTTCCTACTCAGGTTATCAGTTTGTATAGACATGATAGACTGAACATTTTATTTTATGGTCCTACATGAGGATATTTAGTTGCTTTGCAGTGGGTGTAACGTTTGTTTTGGGTTGGAAGCCCGAGAATGTTTTCGAGTTAAAAAGAGAAATTTTGTTGAAAATAAAAAAATGCCAATTTAGTAATTTTTCATTTGAGAAGCCTTTTAAGACAAAGATAATGACCCTTCTACAGTTAAAGTCTGGGGTACCCCAAAATGAGCGGTGTCTTCAGTTTCAAAAGTTTCAACCCGTAACAGCTCTGTAGTAGTTCCTCTTTGCTTCTCTCGGCCTGACTCCAATCCATAGTCAGTTTAAGAAGAAATTAACCATCTTACGTCTACAGTCTACATATATACTAGTATTATTTATTTTATTAAAAAAATTGGCGGATTGAGCAATGATATTTGCTGCCCATACTGGTCACGTTATCATACCGGTAGATGATTAGCACCGGAAAATGAATGTTGAATTAGGGCTCAAACTGGCCAAAAATTTAAGTCACTACTCACTTTTGGGGTACTCCAAAATTTGAGGGTCATTATCTTTTTCTTAGAGGTTTCTCGAATGCCAATAACTAAATTGGCTTGGCAGTTGAATAACTGTTGCAAACCCAACATCTAGAGCTGCACTACACTCGTATCAATATTTTATGCAACCTCCTTCCTTATCACCTCAACGTTGCGGAGCTTCTCTTTCCGTACAAAAAAGATTACTTAAGGTGCGATAGCCTCATGCACTACATAAGTAGGGTACCGCTCCAGCCACCCGACATCCATACCGAGTCCTTTCAAGTCTTTAAATTGTCCTTCAACTTCTCAAAGATCCCAGGAGGGGATTTTACCCGAATGGACTTCAGCGCCTGCTAGACGTCAGAAGGGGTCAAATGCCATCGTACAGGATTCGGGGTTGCGCAACCAAAGCCCAGCGAAACATGAAGTGTGTGAAGCCTGAACAAGGGTCACAAGCCGAATATCATTTTTTTTACAAGCGCAACGTCAACAGTATACCTGGCGCTGAAAACATGATCAACGGTTTGTGTATTGGGTGCCGCGACATCAATTGCCTCCGTTGGAGTGTAGAGATCCTTGTCCACGGCATGAGGAGTGGGGGCATCCCCCGAAGGCTGGGCATTCTGGGATATACCACAATCTGCTTGATTTGATCATCAGGCTTCTCGTGTCCTTGGTCATCCTAGGCACCTATAGTAGGATAAAAGATGTCCGATGTTGTTCTTCTAAAGGTGTTGTTTAGGATAGCAAATTCTCAAGGACCAACAGATTTGATAAGATACAGAGGTATTTTAGTCATTTTATACGATATATATGTCATTTTAAATCAAAAAACAATATTACTCGTAACATCTACTATTAAGTAACTTCTATTGCATACCTGAGGTTTCACATGTCTTCTAAGCAAAATAGCGGGCAACATTCTTCACTGAATATCCATTTTCCATGAGTATGAATGCTTTGTGAAGGAGGTCGAAAAAGAGAGCATCCTGCTCACTTTCTGACATGCCTGCACCGGCTGAAGCCTTGATAGCCTTCTCAATGCTGGCAGCTTGCAAAGCTTCTGCTTCAATCGCAACTTCTTGTTTAGAAGCCTTGATAATATCTTCCAGTTCAGAATCTTCTTTACCCCCTTCTACACCTTTAGATTTCTTCCTCCCTCCCCTTCCCCTTCCCCTTCCCCTGCTAGCTTAGACAGATGTGTACTTGGATATTGAGACGTAGCAGGAGTAGGAGCTTTGGAATGAAGTGGGGCAGGAGTATGAGAAGGAGCTCGAGTACGTGTTTTGTACGGAGACCTTGACGGCGTAGTAAGTGCACTTAGGCACACGATCGACACTCGTCATTATCACTTGAATCTTTTAGTGCCCTTTGGCGCTTCCCAAGGAATCTGCCCATAATCTCGAGAGATCTATACCCCGCAGAAAAATACCGCAACAATCACTGGTAGAGCACTAAACCCACGGGCATAAATTTAGTTAAGTTCCACCATCACACAGCAGGATGGGAGGTATTATAGATGTTTGTTTTACCATTTTACTAGTGACATGTGTTGATATTCGGCCACTACATATTTGCATACTTTAACTATATCTTCTTTTTTGTTTCTCTATATTCTAGTGATACCTTGTATTTTTCATATCTCATTTGAAATCAAAATGTGGAACTAATTAAATACTGATCAATTTTTGTATTCCATCTTTTGTGAAATTAATGGGGTTATGAAAAAATTGCATGTGTTGTTAAGGAATTTCGGTAAATGAGTGCATTCTTATGACCGTTTTGTAAACTTTTTTCTTTAAGGTGATTCACCGTTTATAATTTTTTTTCCTGTTAATACTTCGTAATATATTATTTCCATATGCACTTCTAATATATAGAATATACAACTTCTTTTGGAGGTGAGTATATATTAGGGTTGTTCGTGGGGCGGTTTGGGCGGGTAAAACCTAAATTTCTCCCCCAACCCAGTCACTTCGGGTTGAAAAAATTACTACCCAAACCTACTCAAGTAATCGCTAAACCCAAACCTAACCGACTATTTCGGGTCGGCTCAATTCGGCTCGGTTTTGGCGGGTATTTATCACGACGAATGAACATTGGTTAAAAAGTCTTGCTCGCTTAGATAATATTAAAAATAATGTCTACCAGAATAATACATTTTTTTCAAGCGGTCTAATGTTAATGTTCATGGGACATTTTGGGGTATCCGACGAGTTCAAAAAATGAAATAGCTACATGTTTAAGGTTGATTTGCATATTATATGGCAATATGATGAAAGGCTTATAAGTGATTCTTTGTTCACAAAGATATCACTACTGCGATCACATATTATTAAGTTATATTAAATCAATATGTAATTGGTTATTATGATAAATATGTTGAATTATAACTCTATACTCACAAGTATATAAAAAAATGAAGATATTACGTTGGGCGGGGCGATTTGGGGCTAAACGGCCAAATTATTTTAATACCCACAACCAATCGATAATGAGCGGGTTGAAATTTTATGAACCCAAAATCAATCGTTTAACCCAATCCTCTTTAAATATCGGGTAGGTTCGGCTTGGACCGGCCGGTTTAGGCGGGTCGCTCGGGTTTTTGAACACCCCTAGTATATATAGAAATTATACAAATACAAGTTTCCTTAAATCTGCACCCACAAGCAACACGAAACCCATTTATTTCTTACCATGAGAGAAGTGAAAGATTTTCTAGTTCTCCGTAACAAGCCAACATCACGATAAAATTTCATCATGAAGTGCCACCTCACACCTGCTATGAAATATTATGCTGTAGTAAATGTTACCTATCTTAGAAAGTTGGTATTTGCATAGTTTTCATATATATATATATATATATATTCCCCTATAAAGAAAATCTATATATTTGTAGAATATGTAGAAATAATATCATACGAAGTATTAATGGAAACAAAATTTGCTATACGATGAATCAACTTAAAGAAAATAGGTTTACAGAACTGTCATAAAGATGCATTAATTTACCAAAATTCCTTATTAACAAATGCAGTTGTTTGATTTCCCCAAAAATTTCACAGTAGTTGTAATAAAAAAATTGCCCAATGGCACAATCAGTATGTACTTTGTTCCACATTTCAATTCCGAATGAGATAAAAACTTTTTAAAGAAATTCAATGTATCACTAGAATAAATAAAGACATAAAAGTAGACATAGTTAAAGTATGTGAATTCGTAATGACCAACATCAACACATGTCACTATTAAAATGGTAAAGAAACATCTATAAAACCTCCTATCCTGCTGTGTGATGGTGGAACTCAACAAAATTTCTGTGAGTGGATTTAGTGCTCTATTAGTCACTGTTGAGACATTTTTGTGCGGGGTATAGATCTCCCGAGATTAGGGGCAGATTCCTTGCGAAGCGCAAAGGATGGTGAAAGTCTCAAGTAGCGATGAAGAGGGTTCTGTGCCTAAGCGCACTCCTATGTCGTCAAGGTCTCCTTACAAAACACGTCGTCGACCTCCTTCTCAGACTCCTGCCCCACCTGGTTCCAGAGAACCTACTCCTGCTAGGTCACGATATATAAGGACACATCAGTCAAGCAGGGGCAGGGGCAGGGGAAGGGGAAGGGGAAGGGGAAGGGGAAGGGGAAGGGGAAGGGGAAGGGGAGGGATGAAGAAATCTGAAAATGTAGAAGATGGTAAAGAAGATTCTGAACTGCAGGATATTATCAAGGCTTCTGAACAAGAAGCTGCGATTGAAGCTGAAGCTTTGCAAGCTGCGAGAATTGAGAAGGCTATCAAGGCTTCCGCCAGTGCAGACATGTCTGAAAGTGAGCAGGATGCTCTCTTTTTTCAGCTCCTTCCCAAAGTACTCATACTCATGGAACATGGCTATTCAGTGGAGGATGCTTGCCGATATTTTGAGACAGGTGAAACTTCAGGTATGCTTAGCAGATGTTAAAATGACTTATGCTTTTTTGATTTAAAAAAATGACATAGCATATAAAATAACTCAATTATCTATGTATTTTATCAATCTGTTGGTCCTTGAGAATTTGTGTTCCTAAGCAACACTCTTCGAGGAACAACATCTGACATCTTCCATCTTACTATATATAGGTGCCAAAGATGACCAAGGACGCGAGAAGCCCGATGGATCCGATGAGCCTGCTCCTGGTAAATCCCAGAATGCCCAGCCTTCAGGGGCTGCCCCCACTCCTCATGTCGTGGACAATGATCCCCAAGTTTCCCCTCGGGAGGCAGGTGCCTACGCTCCAACCGAGGCAGTTGATGTCGCGGAACCCGATACGCAAACCAATGACCATGGTTTCAGCGCTGGGTACACTGTTGACTTTGCGCTTGTAGCAAATGAGACCCGGCTTGAGACTCTCCGGGCTGTTGCGGCTTCACACACTTCCTGTTTTGCTGGGATTTGGTTGCGCACACCCGAATCCCGTACCATGGCGTTTGACCATTTCTACGAAGTCTTGGAGTCGGTGAAGTCCGTTCGGGTAGATTCCCCTCCTGAGGTATTTGACAAGTTAAAGGCAAATTTGGAAGACTTGAAAGGGCTCGGTATGGAAGTCGGGTGGCTGGAGCAGTACCTTGCCAAACTGGTGCATGAGGCTACAACACTTCAAGAAGTCTTGCATGCACGGGAAGAGAAGCGCCGCAAGTTGGAGGTGATGAGGAAGGAGGCAGCAGCGATAGAGGCTGAGCTAGCACAAGAGCCTCAAGCTCCTTCCCTGCCAGGGAAACTGTATTAGCCAGAGATGGATCTTGAACTCCTCATTTCTTTTGAAGCTACGTTATTTCACTGTTTGTCACGTTAGTGCTTGCATATGATAAATGAATAAATACTCATATTTCCCGCACTTGTCTGTTATTTTATTTGGTGGTTCACACAACTCTTATTCCGGACTCGTTTAATAGACAATCGTACGAGAGAGAACTTATGTGCTTACCCCATCTTACATAAGGAAGAACGTCCATACACCAAGTATAAACATTTAGCAAAACCTGAACAGATGAGGGCTAATTGCAAATAAGTATTGAGGATTGAGGATGGGTTGAGATTTGGGAATCAATGCCCTTGTTAAGTACTATTAGTAGTAAGCAAATTGTTGCATACTATTGGTGATGATCTATACAGTATACTATGTATAAGTTTACAGTTTTCCTAACCAAAATGGTTCCTAATGAACTAACATAAAATATAACTGCATTATATTGCTCTAAGTTTTCTATTTACAGAAAGACCTCCAACAATCCAAGTATATCAGTATGCGACCTAGGCTTGCATCAGGCATTTCGATGGTAGCCTGATTTCATCGTTTGACGAGAATCTTCTAGGCTTTCGACATGGGTCTCTCTCCCAGACCTCCCTCTGAATTTTCTTTACGAAGGATTTTTTACTTTCCTCAGAGTTGTCGAAGCTTCTCTTGGATTCCGTTTTACTGGACATGCTCGGATAAATATCGAGATTGATTGCACGAAAGAGTTACTTGATTTTGTCTGGATAGCTAATCGAGAGGGAAATGGGTTTCTAGCAGAGGGTTGTTTTTTAGTCGAAGATTTATTCTGTAACAGCTGCAAAAAGAACAAACATGATGCCGCGGAAGCTCGAAGCACACCCGTGGAGCCATGGAGGGGCAGGTTCTGGTTTACTACTCTCTAATGGAGGAGGCGCTGGTTCTTCCACAACTCCTCGTACTAGCTATGTAATGTTATGAGAACTTATTGCACCCGTTGGCCGTTGCCATCTTCAGCTCAGATCATGACCGACAACGTCATGCTAGACGATGCTCTTCTCTAAACCGCCCTCCTGTTCCTTGTTCTCTTCTTTACTTACTAGGGTCTCAACCATGGCTCCGTTGATGCTATCTGCAAAACCCATTCTCAATTTTAGCCAATGTCAAGGAGGAAGCTCAATTTTTTTGAAGTTATTAATCATACTAAAAATATTCTCGTAAGCTGCATTATTTCACTATTTGTCACGTTAATGCTTGCATGAGATAAATGAATAAATACCTACATTTCCGACACTCGTATGCTATTTAATTACTTGGGGTTACATGCTCGTTAGATTAACAATTTCACGAGAGAGAACTTATGTGCTTACCCTCTCTTATAGAAGGAAAAACGTCCATGCACAAATATACATATTTAGCAAAACCTCAACAGATGGGGCTTAATTGCAAATAAGCATTGAGGATTGAGGATAGGTTGTGATTTATGAATTAACTAGCTTTTTTTAACCCGTGCGATGAACGGTGTAATTTCAAATAAAAAAATAATATAATTGAAATAATCAATATCTTATGATGTCAAAATACTACATCGAAAAAAAACGCGTAGCATTATATTCCTACCAAAAGATTAAAAAACTGAAGCTGGCTCTATGAGACCGGTCCCCATGTTGGCTTTTCTCCATCACAAATAACATTATTTATCATTAAATATTTTAAAATTTAAAATAATTTTATTTAAAAATTGAAGAAGTTGAAATGTAAGAAAGACAAATATAAGCTATCTGAAAGAAAAGTCGTAATGCATTCGATTATGGAGGATTGCTAAACAAAATGTAAGGAGTATTCATAAAATGCCCTAATTCATCCCAAAACCTGATTTCTCACCGTTGTTGGAGCTCCGGTGTTGGGTCGTAGTTTTTTCTTCTCCTACTAGTGTCAATTCCTGGCCTCATCTCATACTTGCTAAATATAATAGATGAAATTTGCGTTAATGTGTGAGATGCAATTGATTTGCTTATCTTTTGTCATCGATGTATTTTATTTTGAGTACGTATTTCTACACAATCATGATTTTTTCGGCAGTACAATTAATTTGAATATATATTTTTACACAATCATGGGCGGATTAAGCCCATAATTACCGTTATATACCATGTCAATTACCGGTATATACCGTTATATATGAGGATGGCAATATGGTCCGATCCGATCTAAGATCTGAGCGATCCGAGCCGAATGGATCAGATCTGAATTCGATCCTATTGAAAATGGATCGGAATTTTGATCCGGAAAGCCAGACCCGATCGGATTTGGATCGGATCGGAGGGCAGATCCACCGAGTTCCGACCCGATCCGATCCGATGTATATGTGTGCTTAACAAATACACCTCTATTACCTCCACACTTATGTTGGAATTGTGCCCTAGAGGCAATCAATTTATCGTGAAAAATATATATGGACTTACTATTCATTATGTTATCGATATGGAGATATATTAACATGAATGAAGTCCTTAGAATATAAACGTTATATTCTTAAATATCCCTAGTCGATTATATTGATTAAAATGACAATCAACTATAGACTAGTATGGGGTTGGATTGATATGGAGATATCACGATCCAACACATTGGTATGTATTAGGAGTAATGGCATACTGGATTGACCCACAACGAGAAGGCTACATTAGATTATGTTAAAGTCACAAGCGCTTGTCGTAGTGCTAATGGTATTGTAATCCTTAGACTTGAAGTCATTAGATACTCTAGTTGTGAAATATCGTGCTTTGATATTATGAAACGTTACACCGTAACTGGGTAACTATAGAGGTAGTTATCGGGCATGATAGGAAGCAAGCTTAGAGATTGTAGTGACGTAGACAGGATTTGTCCCTCCCACATAATGGCAGTAAATATCCATGGGCCACTCGAGGGATGGTGCTTATAGAATGTATGGCAAGACTCAGATAAATAAATATGGAGATATTGATGTTATCTGCACGGATAAGGATATTCCCAGGATCGAGAAACTATGGATTGAATATACGAGTGTGACTAATATGTCTCGTGTCCAATCCGAATATGGAGACAAAGGGATAACACAATAGATGAACATTGGGCACAAGGTTTGTCGGATGACTATTTCTATTACTTTTGTTGTGATACGATATTTGGGAGAGACGAAAAAGAAAAGAGTATAGAAGATGTAGGGAGAAACTAGTACATGTGTATATATTCTCAAACCCTAAGCCTACTTATATAGGCATTAGGGTCGACTAACGAGCCAATAACAATGTACAATGGGTTTATAATTTGTGGTGAATATTCACCAATAAACTAGCCCAATATTTTATAACAGTCCCCCTTGAATATTCACCACGACGATGTCTCATTAAAACCTTGTCATGAAAAATTCTGTGGAAAAAATCAGTAAATAAAGAAAAGAGTACATCGGTGAACTTTAATTGCAAAATATTGAAGATGACATTTCTCAAGAACGCATCTGAATAAACTTGGATTGACTTATGGCATGTCAGAGAGCTTCTGCTCAGCTAGAGTTGAATTTGAGTGGTTCGATAGGCGTGGATGAATTCGCCTCTAGAGTTTCTAGTTACTGTCCCTCCTCCGACTAGCCGTCGATCTTTCACCTCCGAAACTAAGTTGTGGTGGCCTCTATCTCTGTCACTCCGCAAAATCACAAGGCTTTGCATGAGTAGATCGGAAAAGAGGTTAGTTGTATTGTATATTAAGTGAAGGAGCACAACAACACCAACTCATACTAACACCTCCACCACCAATAACCACCGCCTACCTCCACCGCGACCCATCACCGCCACCCATCACTGCCACTATCGTCACGGCCCACTGTTTTTGGCAAGTGTCAACCAAACACGATAAAATAATTGCAGAGAACTTTTTTCACACAAATATTTTACGCATATTCCCTTGTAAAGCATTTTACTGCGAACCAAACAAATCCTTAATGTGGCCTGGTTTTCCTGTATGTTGGCTAGGTATTGTCGGGTGCAGCTAGATTAACTAGTATTTTTTTAATTTATTATTATTATTATTATAATTATTATTGAAGGCTTGATGAACATCTTGCCTTGATGAACATCAAGCTCTCTTAATGCTGATAAGTGAATGCTTAGAGGTTATGTTGAACACTATGGTTTCTGTGCCTTCTATAAGCATCAAGGTCTCATAAAATGAGGCTTTCTGTTTTTTTTACCTGAACTAAATTCTCTGGAGGTCTATAGCAATTGGGGACTGAACCACCGCCTTTTTGTGCATCTGTTTGAGGTGGAATTGCTTACGGCCTGGATAGACTGGTCATGATGTTGGCTGGTGCAAGCTCAATCCGAGATGTCATTGCTTTCCCTAAGACGACAACTGCGCAGTGCGCGCTTACTCGTTCACCCTCCGAGGTGGATCCGCAGCAATTGGTTGATCTTAAAATTAAGGCCCACTAGTATTTCGTATTCTCAGAGCTTGTAACTGGTGAGATGCTCTACGAATTTCGACATGTTTGTACGTCGGAGTTTTCTCCTTAAAATCGAGCAAGGTTTTTGGGGGGTTTTTCTTGAATATGTTTTGAATATATATTTAGAGAGATACAATAATTTGTTTAGATAGACAATAATTAACTTTATTTTCCTACCACAATTTTATCTTATCTTATATTATATAAAGGAAGTAGAAAAATCCTCTCGTGAAACCACGAGATGCCATTTGTCTTTTAATAATTTGTGGTGCAATTATAATTTATTTCAATGTTGTAGTGTGGCAATTTTTTAATTAATGTTGTGATTTTACTACTAGAATTTTATTTGTCTTCAAACAATTCATATAAATATGATATTTGTAAGGCCTTTATCTGTAATCCTACACGTCTATTCGTCTGAAATTAATCAATAAAAAATTGGAGTGATGTTCACAAACTCGTGTTCATTGATACTACCATAAAAACGTGACGTGACATCCTTACAAACACGATTTTTTCTCATTAATGAATGAGAGATCACATGCGCATACTCTTTATGATTTAGAGTTTTAATAAATGTGTATCTTTCATTAATATAAATATATTTGTGGATGCCACATCACGTTCTCATGATAGTATCAATGAATACGAGTTTGTGAGAACGGGACTAAAAAAATTGTCATATACTTAAATATTGCTTTTGTTGCGAAACGATGTTTGGGAGAGACGAAAAAGAAGAGAGTATACAAGATGCAGGGAGAAACTAGTGCATGTGTATATATTTTTCAACCCTAAGCCTCATTATATAGGCATTTTGGTCGGCTAACGAGCCAATAACAATGTACAATGGGCTTACAACTTGCGGTGAATATTCACCGATAAACTAGCACAATATTTCATAACAGTTCCCCTTCAATATCCACTACTACGGTGTCTCATTAAAACCTTGTCATGAAATATTCTGTGAAAAAAGATCAATACCTAAAGAAAATAGTACATCGGTGAACTCTAATTGCATAGTATTGGAGATGACATTCCTCAAGAACGCATCTGAATAAACTTGAATTGACTTATGGCATGTCAGAGAGCTTCTGCTCAACTAGAGTTGAATTTGAGTGGATCCAAAGCTGTGGATGAATCCGCCTCTAGAGTTTATAATTACTGCACCTCCTCCGACTAGCTGTCGATCTTTCACCACTGAGACTCAGTGGTGATGGCCTCTATCTCTGTCACTCCGCTACATCACAAGGCTTTGCATGAGTAGATTAGAAAAGAGGTTAGCTGTATTTTATATTTAATGTGCGCACCTACACTTCAAGTACGTATTTCTGACAGATCTACATAAATTGAATCAATTCTTTTATTTTGAGATTTTCATATCTACCAAAGGGCGTGGAAAAATAACCGTAGTTGATCCGGAGCAATATGTGTGATGATATTTTGGTGGCAATGCGAGTCGGCATATCTGGAGTCGGCATTGACAAAACTAAAATTGTCGAGGCCCAAAGTTGTCTGATTGAACATCATTCTCAGACACTCATTGCTGAATCAACAACAAACTCTCTTGTGCAAATTAATTTTGGTATAGTTTCCAAATAATTTTTTTTAAATAGGAACCTGCATTTTTTAGAAAGTATGGGCCATATCACAAGCCCAAGTCAGATACAAGTTTGGACGACAAAAGTTTACGAGAGAGAACCCAATTCACAGTTGAAATATTCAAAGTATGCAAGCTCAAAGAAGTGAAGTCCAAAGCTAAAACCCAATATCGTTATAATAGAAGCAGCCCACTAGTATCGTGGCCCATTATCTATACGGGTATATTGTTGGTATTTAGGTCATACCCCTAACCCTAAATGTATCTCCTGCAGCATCATTGTAACCGTTAGATTATATATCCTACTGTTTGATCCTATCGTTAGATGTAGGTGTATATAAGCATGCCTTTCGTCTCTCTCTATTATAATTCCACAACCATTCGTCTCACAAGAATGAGACACATTTCATTTTCGTTATTCATTTCTGTTTGTTTCCGATTACTTTTCATGGTATCAGAGCCATCAAAATATTCTCTATCTCCACCACCTCACCCATGGAAATTTCATATCCGATTGATGTCCTCTCTAATAATCACAAGCTTATGCCACACAAATTTGATGCCTTCTATTTTATTTCATGGAAGCACCAACTCACATCAATCATTTGCATACCATCGTTGTTTGGCTTTGATGATGGCTCTCATCCCTGTCCTCAGTGATACACCACCGCCAATGATGGGACCGTTTTAGTGTCGGATTCACAATCTCGCCGACCAAAGATCAGTCCATCTTAACTCTGAACACTCTACAAGAAGCCCTCACTCAAGTAATCAATCTCTGATTGCAGATCTGGAGGTGAAACTCTTTGAAACATCAGTATGCTTCTTTATCTTGATCTAATATTCTTCAATTAAGATTTGATCTACAAACTATAAAAAAAAATATTATGATTCTATAAATCTGTACATGCAGAAGTTGAATACATCTTGTTAATGATTATGATATGATCCTCTTTGCCTTAAATCGAGTTCCTATTTTGTAGGACACTTTTTTGTCTTCCATTAGAACTCGTTCTGAACCTGATTTTTTGAAGACTGATTGCAGACCTGGACGTGAAACTCTTTGGAACATCGGTATGTTTCTTTATCTAGATCTAGTATTCAATTAAAATTTGATCTCCAAACTAAAAAGACATTATGATTCTATAAATCTGTACATGCAAAAGTTAAATATATTTTGTGAATGATTATGATATGTTCCTCTTTGCCTTAAATCGACTTCCTTTTTACGACACTTTTTCATCTTTCATTAGAGCTTGTTCTAAACATGTTCTTTATTCAAGAGTTGAATGTTTTATTATGATCTGAAGAGTAAATGCTTAAATCTCAAAATTGTTCTTCTAAATCTGGAAACCTCATAAAATTAGACAAGTCGGAGCCCAAACAAGCCCAATCATGGGTGAGGGCATTTGTTCATGCTACGAGAAGGAAACCCTAGCTATAAATCACCGATCCACCGTCAGATAACTCCATTATCAATCTCCTTCTTTCCATTTCATCTTCTAACAAATATTTCAAAAAAAGAAAACATTAATAATCTTCTAACTACTTCGACAGAGCCAAACATTGAGCGTTGAGGTCCCATTCGACCACTATAAATTTATCATTTTTTTTCTTCATACAAATGAATTTGTAGTTCTCAATTTTTTTTGGTTATGTTCATGTTTGACATTTCTATTATTTGAACTACGGCCTCAGATTTGTCAATTTTTCTCCTTGCATTTTTATCTAAATCTACATTATCCTCAAAAAAAAAAAAAAAATCTACTTTATCTCCTCATCTGTTACTCATGACAAACAATTTGTGCAGGAGGTGGGAGGCCAATTGGACAAAAAAAGGGGATTATGGTGATCATGTGTACTTCCACCGATTCTGGTATGTTGTTATAATTATGCATTCAGATTTATTAATCTCATCTTCTCATAAAACACCAGTAGCAACTGGCTGAGCCAATTACGGGCAATAGTCATAGTAAGTCGCAAGAAGTGTAATGGTCTTAAGCATTGGGATGTCCGATGAGCGAGCAGTTGAGAGGCGAAGCGTCTCATGAGTCCCCCAAGCCGTAGTCGACCAGTGTGAGGAGTTTCAGAAGAGGTCGTTCAAAAAGTTTCAACCAAGACCTAATCTAAAAGTTCTCTTGCAGTTCCTCTTTGCTCCTGTGGGTGACTCCAAGCCGTAGTTTTTGTAACAAGAAGCCAGCTTACGTCTACTACTTATTTTATTACAAACTCGATGGATTGAGCAATGACATTTTTGCCCATACTGGTCACATTGTCAAATCGGTAGATGGTTAGCACCAGAATGAATGTTGAATTAGGTCTCAAGTTGGAAAAAAAACGACATCATTACTCACTTTTGGGGTACCATAAACTTTAAGGGTGATTACGTATATCTGAAAGGTTTCTTGAATGCCAATAGCTAAATTGGCAGTTGAGTTTTTTTAAATAGCTCTTACGAAATTTAACTTCTAGAGCTATAGTATGCTAACATCTTCTTTCACAATCAATGTTATCTTAATTTCCATTGTAGCTAGGTAGTTGTGGTCTTATAATTTCGCACAAGATTGTAGCAACAGTAACAAAAGGAAGAAGCCAGTAAAAGTATGGATTCTTCAAAAAAGAAAACGTGGATGAGGATCAAATTAGCTTCTTGCCTCCACGTCCGTGCTTTTACTAGTTTCTTGCATGCGTTATTCTTGATGCAGCCTGGTGCGAAAAAGAAAGCATCACAACTACCTAGAACCGAAATTTCAAAAAATGTTGATTAGGAATGCTATAAATAGTTGCATAAAATGTAGTGATGATGTCAGCAAACTTTAGCTCTTTACGTCGTATTTCATAACAGTTAGTATTTAGATAGGATAAATGCCATAAGCCCATAACAGTCATTTGAGCTTCCTACTAAGGTTATTAGTTTGTATACGCATGATAGAATAAATATTTTATTTTATCGTATGCCATGAAGGTGTTTAGTTGCTTTGCAGTGGGTGTAACGTTTGTTTTGGGTTGGAAGCCCGAGAAGTTTTTCGAATTAAAAAGAGAAATTTAGTTGAAAATAAAAAAATGCCAATTCAGTTATTTTTCATTTGAGAACCCTTGAAGACAAAGATAATGACCTTCTACAGTTAGTACCCCAAAATGAGCAGTGTCTTCAGTTTCAAAAGTTTCAACCCGCAATAGCTCCATAGTAGTTCCTCTTTGCGTCTCTCGGTGGACTCCAAGCCATAGTCATTTTAAGAAGAAACCAGCTTACGTCTACAATCTACACACACACACACACACACACACATATATATATATATATATATATACTAGTATATTTATTTTATTAAAAAAGTTGGTGGATTGAGCAATGATATTTGCTGCCCATACTGGTGACGTTGTCATACCGGTAGATGATTAGCACCGGAAGTGAATGTTGAATTAGGGCTCAAACTGGCCAAAAATTGAATTCACTACTCACTTTTGGGGTACTCCAAAATTTGAGGGTCATTATCTTCTTCTTAGAGGTTTCTCGAATGGCAATAACTAAATTGGCTTGGCAGTTGAAATAACTGTTGCAAACCCAACATCTAGAGCTGCACTACACTCGTATCATTATTTTATGCAACCTCCTTCCTTATCACCTCAACCTTGCGGAGCTTCTCTTCCCGTACACAAAAGATTACTTAAGGTGCGATAGCCTCATGCACTACATAAGTAGGGTACCGCTCCAGCCACCCGACATCCATACCGAGTCCTTTCAAGTCTTTAAATTGTCCTTCAACTTCTCAAAGACCCCAGGAGGGGATTTTACCCGAATGGACTTCAGCGCCCGCTAGACGTCAGAAGGGGTCAAATGCCATGGTACAGGATTCGGGGTTGCGCAACCAAAGCCCAGCGAAACATGAAATGTGTGAAGCCTGAACAAGGGTCACAAGCCGAATTTCATTTTTTTTACAAGCGCAACGTCAACAATATACCTGGCGATGAAAACATGATCAACGGTTTGTGTATTGGGTGCCGCGACATCAGCTGCCTCTGTTGGAGTGTAGAGATCCTTGTCCACGGCATGAGCAGTGGGGGCATCCCCCGAAGGCTGGGCATTCTGGGATGTACCACAATATGCCTGATTTGATCATCAGGCTTCTCGTGTCCTTGGTCATCCTGGGCACCTATAGTAGGATAAAAATGTCCGATGTTGTTCTTTTAAAGGTGTTGCTTAGGAAAGCAAATTCTCAAGGACCAACAGATTTGATAAGATACAGAGGTATTTTAGTCATTTTATACGATATATATGTCATTTTAAATCAAAAAACAATATTACTCGTAACATCTACTATTAAGTAACTTCTATTGCATACCTGAGGTTTCACCTGTCTTCTAAGAAAAATCTCGGGCAACATCCTTCACTGAATATCCATTTTCCATGAGTATGATTGCTTTGCGAAGGAGGTCGAAAAAGAGAGCATCCTTCTCACTTTCTGACATGCCTGCACCGGCTGAAGCCTTGATAGCCTTCTCAATGCTGGCAGCTTGCAAAGCTTCTGCTTCAATCGCAACTTCTTGTTTAGAAGCCTTGATAATATCCTCCAGTTCAGAATCTTCTTTACCCCCTTCTACACCTTTAGATTTCTTCCTCCCTCCCCTTCCCCTTCCCCTTCCCCTGCTAGCTTAGACAGATGTGTACTTGGATATTGAGACGTAGCAGGAGTAGGAGCTTTGGAACGAAGTGGGGCAGGAGTTTGAGGAGGAGCTCGAGTATGTGTTTTGTACGGAGACCTTGACAGCGTAGTAAGTGCACTTAGGCACACGATCGACACTCTTAATTATCACTTGAATCTTTTAGTACCTTTTGGCGCTTCTCAAGGAATCTGCCCATAATCTCGAGAGATCTATACCCCGCAGAAAAATGCCGCAACAAACACTGGTAGAGCACTAAACCCACTGACATAAATTTAGTTAAGTTCCACCATCACACAGCAGGATGGGAGGTTTTATAGATTTTTTTTTTTTTTTTTTTTACCATTTTACTAGTGACATGTGTTGATATTCGGTCATTACATATTTGCATACTTCAACTATATCTACTTTTTTGTTTCTCTACATTCTAGTGATACCTTGTATTCCTTTGAAAAGTTTTCATATCTCATTCGAAATCAAAAATGTGGAACTAATTAAATACTGATCAATTTTTGTATTCCAAATTTTGTGAATTAATGGGGTTATGAAAAAATTGCATGTGCTGTTAAGGAATTTCGGTAAATGAGTGCATTCTTATGACCGTTTTGTAAAGTTTTTTCTTAAAGGTGATTCACCGTTTATAATTTTTTTTCCTGTTAATACTTCGTAATATATTATTTCCATATGCACTTCTAATATATTGAATATACAACTTCTTTTGGAGGTGAGTATATATAGAAATTATACAAATACAAGTTTCCTTAAATCTGCACCCACAAGCAACACGAAACCCATTTATTTCTTATCATGAGAGAAATGAAAGATTTTCTAGTTCTCCGTAACAAGCCAACATCACGATAAAATTTCATCTTGAAGTGCCACCTCACACCTGCTATGAAATATTATGCTGTAGTAAATGTTACCTATCTTAGAAAGTTGGTATTTGCATAATTTCCATATATATATATATATTCTCCTATAAAGAAAATATATATATTTGTAGATTATGTAGAAATAATATCATACGAAGTATTAATGGAAACAAAATTTGCTATACGATGAATCACCTTAAAGAAAAAAGGTTTACAAAACTGTCATAAAGATGCATTAATTTACCGAAATTCCTTATTAACAAATGCAGTTGTTTCATTTCCCCAAAAAATTCACAAAAGTTGTAATAAAAAAATTGCCCAATGGCACAATCAGTATGTACTTTGTTCCACATTTCAATTCCGAATGAGATATGAAAACTTTTTAAAGAAATTCAATGTATCACTAGAATAAATAAAGACATAAAAGTAGACCTAATTAAAGTATGTGAATTCGTAATGACCAACATCAACACATGTCACTATTAAAATGGTAAAGAAACATCGATAAAACCTCCTATCCTGCTGTGTGATGGTGGAACTCAACAAAATTTCTGTGAGTGGATTTAGTGCTCTATCAGTCACTGTTGAGACATTTTTGTGCGGGGTATAGATCTCCCGAGATTATGGGCAGATCCCTTGCAAAGCGCCAAAGGATGGTGAAAGATTCAAGTAGCGATGAAGAGGGTCCTATGCCTAAGCGCACTCCTACGTCGTCAAGGTCTCCTTACAAAACACGTCGTCGACCTCCTTCTCAGACTCCTGCCCCACCTGGTTCAGAGAACCTACTCCTGCTAGGTCTCGATATATAAGGACACATCAGTCAAGCAGGGGAAGGGGAAGGGGAAGGGGAGGGAGGAAGAAATCTGAAAATGTAGAAGATGGTAAAGAAAATTCTGAACTGGAGGATATTATCAAGGCTTCTGAACAAGAAGCTGCGATTGAAGCTGAAGCTTTGCAAGCTTCGAGAATTGAGAAGGCTATCAAGGCTTCCGCCAGTGCAAACATGTCTGAAAGTGAGCAGGATGCTCTCTTTTTTCTTCTCCTTCCCAAAGTACTCGTACTCATGGAACATGGCTATTCAGTGGAGGATGCTTGCCGATATTTTGCTAAGAAGACAGGTGAAACTTCAGGTATGCTTAGAAGATGTTAAAATGACTTATGCTTTTTGATTAAAAAAATGACATAGCATATAAAATAACTCATATCTATGTATTTTATCAATCTGTTGGTCCTTGAGAATTTGCGTTCCTAAGCAACACTTTTCAAGGAACAACATCTGACATCTTCCATCTTACTATATATAGGTGCCAAAGATGACCAAGGACGCGAGAAGCCCGATGGATCCGATGAGCCTGCTCCCGGTAAATCCCAGAATGCCCAGCCTTCAGGGGCTGCCCCCACTCCTCATGTCGTGGACAATGATCCCCATGTTGCCCCTCGGGAGGCAGGTGCCTACGCTCCAACCGAGGCAGTTGATGTCGCGGAACCCAATACACAAACCAATGACCATGGTTTCAGCGCTGGGTACACTGTTGACTTTGCGCTTGTAGCAAATGAGACCCGGCTTGAGACTCTCCGGGCTGTTGCGGCATCACACACTTCCTGTTTACTGGGCTTTGGTTGCGCACACCCGAATCCCGTACCATGGCGTTTGACCATTTCTACGAAGTTTTGGAGTCGGTGAAGTCCGTTCGGGTAGATTCCCCTCCTGAGGTATTTGAAAAGTTAAAGGCAAATTTGGAAGACTTGAAAGGGCTCGGTATGGAAGTCGGGTGGCTGGAGCAGTACCTTGCCAAACTGGTGCATGAGGCTACAACACTTCAAGAAGTCTTGCATGCATGGGAAGAGAAGCGCCGCAAGTTGGAGGTGATGAGGAAGGAGGCAGCAGCGATAGAGGCTGAGCTAGCACAAGAGCCTCAAGCTCCTTCCCTGCCAGGGAAACTGTATTAGACAGAGATGGATCTTGAACTCCTCATTTCTTTTGAAGCTACATTATTTCACTGTTTGTCACGTAAGTGCTTGCATGAGATAAATGAATAAATACTCATATTTCCCGCACTTGTTTGTTATTTTATTTGGTGGTTACACAACTCTTATTCCGGACTCGTTTAACAGACAATCGTACGAGAGAGAACTTATGTGCTTACGGCTTACCCCATCTAACATAAGGAAGAACGTCCATGCACCAAGTATAAACATGTAGCAAAACCTCAACAGATGAGGCCTAATTGCAAATGAGCATTGAGGATTGAGGATGGGTTGAGATTTGGGAATCAATGCCCTTGTTAACTACTACTAGTAGTAAGCAAATTGTTGCATACTATTGGTGATGATCTGTACAGTATATATTGTAAAAGTTTTACAGTTTTCCTAACCAAAATGGTTCCTAATGAACTAACATAAAATATAACTGCATTATATTGCTCTAAGTTTTCTATTTACAGAAAGACCTCCAACAATCCAAATATATCAGTATGCGACCTAGGCTTGTATCAGGCATTTCGATGGTAGCCAGATTTCATCGTTTGACGAGAATCTTCTAGGCTTTCGACATGGGTCTCTCTCCCAGACCTCCCTCTGAATTTTCTTTACGAAGGATTTTTTACTTTCCTCAGAGTAGTCGAAGCTTCTCTTGGATTCCGTTTTACTGGACATGCTCGGATAAATATCGAGATTGATTGCACGAAAGAGTTACTCGATTTTGTCTGGATAGCTAATCGAGAGGGAAATGGGTTTCTAGCAGAGGGTTGTTTTTTAGTCGAAGATTTATTCTGTAACAGCTGCAAAAAGAACAAACATGATGCCGCGGAAGCTCGAAGCACACCGGTGGAGCCATGGAGGGGCAGGTTCTGGTTTACTACTCTCTAATGGAGGAGGCGCTGGTTCTTCCACAACTCCTCGTACTAGCTATGTAATGTTATGAGAACTTATTGCACCCGTTGGCCGTTGCCATCTTCAGCTCAGATCATGACCGACAACGTCATGCTAGACGATGCTCTTCTCTAAACCGCCCTCCTGTTCCTTGTTCTCTTCTTTACTTACTAGGGTCTCAACCATGGCTCCGTTGATGCTATCTGCAAAACCCACTCTCAATTTTAGCCAATGTCAAGGAGGAAGCTCAATTTTTTTGAAGTTATTAATCATACTAAAAATATTCTCGTAAGCTGCATTATTTCACTATTTGTCACGTTAATGCTTGCATGAGATAAATGAATAAATACCTACATTTCCGACACTCGTATGCTATTTAATTACTTGGGGTTACATGCTCGTTAGATTAACAATTTCACGAGAGAGAACTTATGTGCTTACCCTCTCTTATAGAAGGAAAAACGTCCATGCACAAATATACATATTTAGCAAAACCTCAACAGATGGGGCTTAATTGCAAATAAGCATTGAGGATTGAGGATAGGTTGTGATTTATGAATTAACTAGATTTTTTTAACCCGTGCGATGAACGGTGTAATTTCAAATAAAAAATTAATATAATTGAAATAATCAATATCTTATGATGTCAAAATACTACATCGAAAAAAAAAACGCGTAGCATCATATTCCTACCAAAAGATTAAAAAACTGAACCTGGCTCTATGAGACCGGTCCCCATGTTGGCTTTCCTCCATCACAAATAACATTATTTATCATTAAATATTTTAAAATTTAAAATAATTTTATTTAAAAATTGAAGAAGTTGAAATGTAAGAAAGACAAATATAAGCTATCTGAAAGAAAAGTCGTAATGCATTCTATTATGGAGGATTGCTAAACAAAATGTAAGGAGTATTCATAAAATGCCCTAATTCATCCCAAAACCTGATTTCTCACCGTTGTTGGAGCTCCGGTGTTGGGTCGTAGTTTTGTCTTCTCCTACTAGTCTCAATTCCTGGCCTCATCTCATACTTGCTCAATATAAAAGATGAAATTTGCGTTAATGTCTGAGATGCAATTGATTTGCTTATCTTTGTCATCGATGTATTTTATTTTGAGTACGTATTTCTACACAATCATGATTTTTTCGGCAGTACAATTAATTTGAATATATATTTTTACACAATCATGGGCGGATTCAGCCCATAATTACCGTTATATACCATGTCAATTACCGGTATATATCGTTATATATGAGGATGGCAATATGGTCCGATCCGATCTGAGATCTGAGCGATCCGAGCCGAATGGATCAGATCTGAATCCGATCCTATTGAAAATGGATCGGATTTGGATCCGGAAGGCCTGACCCGATCGGATTTGGATCGGATCGGAGGGCAGATCCACCGAGTTCCGACCCGATCCGATCCGATGTATATGTGTGCTTAACAAATACACCCCTATTACCTCCACACTTATGTTGGAATTGTGCCCTAGAGGCAATCAATTTATCGTGACAAATATATATGGACTTACTATTCATTATGTTATCGATATGGAGATATATTAACATGAATGAAGTCCTTAGAATATAAACGTTATATTCTTAAATATCCCTAGTCGATTATATTGATTAAAATGACAATCAACTATAGACTAGTATGGGGTTGGATTGATATGGAGATATCACGATCCAACACATGGGTATGTATTAGGAGTAATGGCATACTTGATTGACCCACAACGAGAAGGCTACATTAGATTATGTTAAAGTCACAAGCGCTTGTTGTAGTGCTAATGGTATTGTAATCCTTAGACTTGAAGTCATTAGATACTCTAGTTGTGAAATATCGTGCTTTGATATTATGAAACGTTATACCGTAACTGGGTAACTATAAACGTAGTTATCGGGCATGATAGGAAGCAAGCTTAGAGATCGTAGTGACGTAGACAGGATTTGTCCCTCCCACATAATGGGAGTAAATATCCATGGGCCACTCGAGGGATGGTGCTTATAGAATGTATGGCAAGACTCAGATAAATAAATATGGAGATATTGATGTTATCTTCACGGATAAGGATATTCCCAGGATCGAGGAACTATGGATTGAATATACGAGTGTGACTAATATGTCTCGTGTCTAATCCGGATATGGAGACAAAGGGATAACACAATACATGAACATTGGGCACAAGGTTTGTCGGATGACTATTTCTATTACTTTTGTTGTGATACGATGTTTGGGGGAGACGAAAAACAAAAGAGTATAGAAGATGTAGGGAGAAACTAGTACATGTGTATATATTCTCAAACCCTAAGCCTACTTATATAGGCATTAGGGTCGACTAACGAGCCAATAACAATGTAGAATGGGTTTATAATTTGTGGTGAATATTCACCAATAAACTAGCCCAATATTTTATAACAGTCCCCCTTGAATATTCACCACTACGATGTCTCATTAAAACCTTGTCATGAAAAATTCTGTGGAAAAAATCAATAAATAAAGAAAAGAGTACATCGTTGAACTTTAATTGCACAATATTGAAGATGACATTCCTCAAGAACGCATCTGAATAAACTTGGATTGACTTATGGCATGTCAGAGAGCTTCTGCTCAGCTAGAGTTGAATTTGAGTGGTTCGAAAGGCGTGGATGAATTCGCCTCTAGAGTTTCTAGTTACTGTCCCTCCTCCGACTAGCCGTCGATCTTTCACCACTGAGACTAAGTGGTGGTGGCCTCTATCTCTGTCACTCCGCAAAATCAGAAGGATTTGCATGAGTAGATCGGAAAAGAGGATAGTTGTATTGTGTATTAAGTGAAGGAGCACAACAACACCAACTCATACTAACACCTCCACCACCAATAACCACCGCCTACCTCCACCGCGACCCATCACCGCCACCCATCACTGCCACTGTCGTCACGGCCCACTCTTTTTGGCAAGTGTCAACCAAACACGATAAAATAATTGCAGAGAACTTTTTCACACAAATATTTTACGCATATTCCCTTGTAAAGCATTTTACTTCGAACCAAACAGATCCTTAATGTGGCCTGGTTTTCCTGTATGTTGGCTAGGTATTGTCGGGCGCAGCTAGATTAACTAGTTTTTTTTTTTTTTTTTTTTTAATTTGTTATTATTATTATTATTGAAGGCTTGATGAACATCTTGCCTTGATGAACATCAAGCTCTCTTAATGCTGATAAGTGAATGCTTAGAGGTTATGTTGAACACAATGGTTTCTGTGCCTTCTATAAGCATCAAGGTCTCATAAAATGAGGCTTTCTGTTTTTTTTTTTACCTGAACTAAATTCTATGGAGGTCTATAGCAATTGGGGACTGAACCACCGCCTTTTTGTGCATCTGTTTGAGGTGGAATTGCTTACGGCCTGGATAGACTGGTCATGATGTTGGCTGGTGCAAGCTCAATCCGAGATGTCATTGCTTTCCCTAAGACGACAACTGTGCAGTGCGCGCTTACTCGTTCACCCTCCGAGGTGGATCCGCAGCAATTGGTTGATCTTAAAATTAAGGCCCACTAGTATTTCGTATTCTCAGAGCTTGTAACTGGTGAGATGCTTTACAAATTTCGACATGTTTGTACGTCGGAGTTTTCTCCTTAAAATCGAGCAAGGTTTTTGGGGTTTTTCTTGAATATGTTTTGAATATATTTAGAGAGATACAATAATTTGTTTAGATAGACAATAATTAACTTTATTTTCCTACCACAATTTTATCTTATCTTATATTATATAACGGAAGTAGAAAAATCCTCTCGTGAAACCACGAGATGCCATTTGTCTTTTAATAATTTGTGGTGCAATTATAATTTATTTCAATGTTGTAGTGTGGCAATTTTTTAATTAATGTTGTGATTTTACTACTAGAATATTATTTGTCTTAAAACAATTCATATAAATATGATATTTGTAAGGCCTTTATCTGTAATCCTACACGTCTATTCGTCTGAAATTAATCAATAAAAAATTGGAGTGATTTTCTCACAAACTCGTGTTCATTGATACTACAATAAAAACGTGACGTGACATCCTTACAAACACGATTTTTTCTCATTAATGAATGAGAGATCACATGCGCATACTCTTTATGATTTAGAGTTTTAATAAATGTGTATCTTTCATTAATATAAATATATTTGTGGATGCCACATCACGTTCTCATGATAGTATCAATGAATACGAGTTTGTGAGAACGGGACTAAAAAAATTGTCATATACTTAAATATTGCTTTTGTTGCGAAACGATGTTTGGGAGAGACGAAAAAGAAGAGAGTATACAAGATGCAGGGAGAAACTAGTGCATGTGTATATATTCTTCAACCCTAAGCCTTATTATATAGGCATTTTGGTCGGCTAACGAGCCAATAACTATGTACAATGGGCTTACAACTTGTGGTGAATATTCACCGATAAACTAGCACAATATTTCATAACAGTTCCCCTTCAATATTCACTACTACGGTGTCTCATTAAAACCTTATCATGAAATATTCTGTGAAAAAAGATCAATACCTAAAGAAAATAGTACATCGGTGAACTCTAATTGCTTAGTATTGGAGATGACATTCCTCAAGAACGCATCTGAATAAACTTGAATTGACTTATGGCATGTCAGAAAGCTTCTGCTCAACTAGAGTTGAATTTGAGTGGATCCAAAGCCGTGGATGAATCCGCCTCTAGAGTTTATAATTACTGTACCTCCTCCGACTAGCTGTCGATCTTTCACCACTGAGACTAAGTGGTGATGGCCTCTATCTCTGTCACTCCGCTACATCACAAGGCTTTGCATGAGTAGATTAGAAAAGAGGTTAGCTGTATTTTATATTAAATGTGCGCACCTACACTTCAAGTACGTATTTCTGACAGATCTACATAAATTTAATCAATTCTTTTATTTTGAGATTTTCATATCTACCAAAGGGTGTGGAAAAACAACCGAAGTTGATCCGGAGCAATATGTGTGATGATATTTTGGTGGCAGTGCGATTCGGCATATCTGGAGTCGGCATTGACAAAACTAAAATTGTCGAGGCCCAAAGTTGTCTGATTGAACATAATTCTCAGACACTCATTGCTGAATCAACAACAAACCCTCTTGTGCAAATTAATTTTGGTATAGTTTCCAAATATTTTTTTTTTAAATAGGAACGTGCATTTTTAAGAAAGTATGGGCCATATCACAAGCCCAAGTCAGATACAAGTTTGGACGACATAAGTTTACGAGAGAGAACCCAATTCACAGTTGGAATATTCAAAGTATGCAAGCTCAAAGAAGTGAAGTCCAAAGCTAAAACCCAATATCGTTATAATAGAAGCAGCCCACTAGTATTGTGGCCCATTATCTATACGGGTATATTGTTGGTATTTAGGTCATACTCCTAACCCTAAATGTATCTCCTGCAGCAGCATCATTGTAACCGTTAGATTATATATCCTACTGTTTGATCCTATCGTTAGATGTAGGTGTATATAAGCATGCCTTTCGTCTCTCTCTATTATAATGCCACAACCATTCGTCTCACAAGAATGAGACACATTTCATTTTCGTTATTCATTTCCGTTTGTTTCCGATTACTTTTCATGGTATCAGAGCCATCAGAATATTCTCTATCTCCACCACCTCACCCATGGAAATTTCATATCCGATTGATGTCCTCTGTAATAATCACAAGCTTATGCCACACAAATTTGATGCCTTCTATTTTATTTCATGGAAGCACCAACTCACATCAATAATTTTCATACCATCGTTGTTTGGCTTTGATGATGGCTCTCATCCCTGTCCCCAGTGATACACCACCGCCAATGATGGGACCGTTTTAGAGTCGGCTTCACAATCTCGCCGACCAAAGATCAGTCCATCTTAACTCAGAACACTCTACAAGAAGCCCTCACTCAAGTAATCGATCTCTGATTGCAGATCTGGAGGTGAAACTCTTTGAAACATCAGTATGCTTCTTTATCTTGATCTAATATTCTTCAATTAAGATTTGATCTACAAACTATAAAAAAAAAATATTATGATTCTATAGATCTGTACATGCAGAAGTTGAATACATCTTGTTAATGATTATGATATGATCCTCTTTGCCTTAAATCGACTTCCTATTTTGTAGGACACTTTTTTGTCTTTTATTAGAACTCGTTCTGAACCTGATTTTTTGAAGACTGATTGCAGACCTGGACGTGAAACTCTTTGGAACATCGGTATGTTTCTTTATCTAGATCTAGTATTCAATTAAAATTTGATCTCCAAACTAAAAAGACATTATGATTCTATAAATCTGTACATGCAAAAGTTAAATATATTTTGTGAATGATTATGATATGTTCCTCTTTGCCTTAAATCGACTTCCTTTTTACGACACTTTTTCATCTTTCATTAGAGCTTGTTCTAAACATGTTCTTTATTCAAGAGTTGAATGTTTTATTATGATCTGAAGAGTAAATGCTTAAATCTTAAAATTGTTCTTCTAAATCTGGAAACCTTATAAAATTAGAGAAGCCGGAGCCCAAACAAGCCAAATCATGGGTGAGGGCATTTGTTCATGCTACGAGAAGGAAACCCCAGCTATAAATCACCGATCCACCGTCAGATAACTCCATTATCAATCTCCTTCTTTCCATTTCATCTTCTAACTATATTTCAAAAAATAAATAAAAATAATCTTCTAACTACTTCGACAGAGCCAAACGTTGAGCGTTGAGGTCCCATTCGACCACTATAAATTTATCAACTTTCTTCATACAAATGAATTTGTAGTTCTCAATTTTTTTTGGTTATGTTCATGTTTGACATTTCTATTATTTGAACTACGGCCTCGGATTTGTCAATTTTTCTCCTTGCTTTTTTATCTAAATCTACTTTATCCTCAAAAAAGAAAAAAAGAAAAAAATCTACTTGATCTCCTCATCTGTTACTCATGACAAACAATTTGTGCAGGAGGTGGGAGGCCAATTGGACAAAAAAAGGGGATTATGGTGATCATGTGTACTTCCACCGATTCTGGTATGTTGTTATAATTATGCATTCAGATTTATTTATCTCATCTTCTCATAAAACACCAGTAGCAACTGGCTGAGCCACTTAAGGGCAATAGTCATAGTAAGTCGCAAGAAGTGTAATGTTCTTAAGCATTGGGATGTCCGATGAGCGAGCAGTTGAGAGGCGAAGCGTCTCATGAGTCCCCCAAGCCGTAGTCGACGAGTGTGAGGAGTTTCAGAAGAGGTCGTTCAAAAAGTTTCAACCAAGACCAAATATAAAAGTTCTCTTGCAGTTCCTCTTTGCTCCTGTGGGTGACTCCAAGCCGTAGTTTATGTAACAAGAAGCCAGCTTACGTCTACTACTTATTTTATTACAAACTCGATGGATTGAGCAATGACATTTTTGCCCATACTGGTCACATTGTCAAATTGGTAGATGGTTAGCACCGGAATGAATGTTGAATTAGGTCTCAAATTGGCAAAAAAAACGACATCATTACTCACTTTTGGGGTACCATAAACTTTAAGGGTGATTACGTATATCTGAAAGGTTTCTTGAATGCCAATAGCTAAATTGGCAGTTGAGTTATTTTAATTAGCTCTTACGAAATTTAACTTCTAGAGCTATAGTATGCTAACATCTTCTTTCACAATCAATGTTATCTTAATTTCCATTGTAGCTAGGTAGTTGTGGTCTTATAATTTCGCACAAGATTGTAGCAACAGTAACAAAAGGAAAAAGCCAGTAAAAGTATGGCTTCTTCAAAAAAGAAAACGTGGATGAGGATCAAATGAGCTTCTTGCCTCCACGTCCGTGCTTTTACTAGTTTCTTGCATGCGTTATTCTTGATGCAGCCTGGTGCGAAAAAGAAAGCATCACAACTACCTAGAACCGAAATTTCAAAAAATGTTGATTAGGAATGCTATAAATAGTTGCATAAAATGAAGTGATGATGTCAGCAAACTTTAGCTCTTTACGTCGGATTTCATAACAGTTAGTATTTAGATAGGATAAATGCCATAAGCCCATAACAGTCATTTGAGCTTCCTACCAAGGTTATTAGTTTGAGGGTCATTATCTTCTTCTTAGAGGTTTCTCGAATGGCAATAACTAAACTCGTATCATTATTTTATGCAACCTCCTTCCTTATCACCTCAACCTTGCATAGCTTCTCTTCCCGTACACACAAGATTACTTACTTAAGGTGCGATAGCCTCATGCACTACATAAGTAGGGTACCGCTCCAGCCACCCGACATCCATACCGAGTCCTTTCAAGTCTTTAAATTGTACTTCAACTTCTCAAAGACCCCAGGAGGGGATTTTACCCGAATGGACTTCAGCGCCTGCTAGACGTCAGAAGGGGTCAAATGCCATGGTACAGGATTCGGGGTTGCGCAACCAAAGCCCAGCGAAACATGAAGTGTGTGAAGCCTGAACAAGGGTCACAAGCCGAATTTCATTTTTTTTACAAGCGCAACGTCAACAATATACCTGGCGCTGAAAACATGATCAACGGTTTGTGTATTGGGTGCCGCGGCATCAGCTGCCTCTGTTGGAGTGTAGAGATCCTTGTCCACGGCATGAGGAGTGGGGGCATCCCCCGAAGGCTGGGCATTCTGGGATGTACCACAATATGCCTGATTTGATCATCAGGCTTCTCGTGTCCTTGGTCATCCTGGGCACCTATAGTAGGATAAAAGATGTCCGATGTTGTTCTTTTAAAGGTGTTGCTTAGGACAGCAAATTCTCCAGGACCAACAGATTTGATAAGATACAGAGGTATTTTAGTCATTTTATACGATATATATATGTCATTTTAAATCAGAAAACACTATTACTCGTAACATCTACTATTAAGTAACTTCTGTTGCATACCTGAGGTTTCACCTCTCTTCTAAGAAAAATCTCGGGCAACATCCTTCACTGAATATCCATTTTCCATGAGTATGATTGCTTTGTGAAGGAGGTCGAAAAAGAGAGCATCCTTCTCACTTTCTGACATGCCTGCACCGGCTGAAGCCTTGATAGCCTTCTCAATGCTGGCAGCTTGCAAAGCTTCTGCTTCAATCGCAACTTCTTGTTTAGAAGCCTTGATAATATCCTCCAGTTCAGAATCTTCTTTACCCCCTTCTACACCTTTAGATTTCTTCCTCCCTCCCCTTCCCCTTCCCCTTCCCCTTCCCCTGCTAGCTTAGACAGATGTGTACTTGGATATTGAGATGTAGCAGGAGTAGGAGCTTTGGAACGAAGTGGGGCAGGAGTCTGAGAAGGAGCTCGAGTATGTGTTTTGTACGGAGACCTTGACAGCGTAGTAAGTGCACTTAGGCACACGATCGACACTCTTAATTATCACTTGAATCTTTTAGTACCCTTTGGCGCTTCTCAAGGAATCTGCCCATAATCTCGAGAGATCTATACCCCGCAGAAAAATGCCGCAACAAACACTGGTAGAGCACTAAACCCACTGACATAAATTTAGTTAATTTCCACCATCACACAGCAGGATGGGAGGTTTTATAGATATATTTTTTTTTTTTTACCATTTTACTAGTGACATGTGTTGATATTCGGTCATTACATATTTGCATACTTCAACTATATCTACTTTTTTGTTTCTCTATATTCTAGTGATACCTTGTATTCCTTTGAAAAGTTTTCATATCTCATTCGAAATCAAAATGTGGAACTAATTAAATACTGATCAATTTTTGTATTCCAAATTTTGTGAATTAATGGGGTTATGAAAAAATTGCATGTGTTGTTAAGGAATTTCGGTAAATGAGTGCATTCTTATGACCGTTTTGTAAACTTTTTTCTTTAAGGTGATTCACCGTTTATAATTTTTTTTCCTGTTAATACTTCGTAATATATTATTTCCATATGCACTTCTAATATATAGAATATACAACTTCTTTTGGAGGTGAGTATATATAGAAATTATACAAATACAAGTTTCCTTAAATCTGCACCCACAAGCAACACGAAACCCATTTATTTCTTACCATGAGAGAAATGAAAGATTTTCTAGTTCTCCGTAACAAGCCAACATCACGATAAAATTTCATCTTGAAGTGCCACCTCACACCTGCTATGAAATATTATGCTGTAGTAAATGTTACCTATCTTAGAAAGTTGGTATTTGCATAATTTCCATATATATATATATATATATATATATATATTCTCCTATAAAGAAAATCTATATATTTGTAGAATATGTAGAAATAATATCATACGAAGTATTAATGGAAACAAAATTTGCTACATGATGAATCACCTTAAAGAAAAAAGGTTTACAAAACTGTCATAAAGATGCATTAATTTACCGAAATTCCTTATTAACAAATGCAGTTGTTTCATTTCCCCAAAAATTTCACAAAAGTTGTAATAAAAAAATTGCCCAATGGCACAATCAGTATGTACTTTGTTCCACATTTCAATTCCGAATGAGATATGAAAACTTTTTAAAGAAATTCAATGTATCACTAGAATAAATAAAGACATAAAAGTAGACATAACTAAAGTATGTGAATTCGTAATGACCAACATCAACACCTGTCACTATTAAAATGGTAAAGAAACATCTATAAAACCTCCTATCCTGCTGTGTGATGGTGGAACTCAACAACATTTCTGTGAGTGAATTTAGTGCTCTATCAGTCACTGTTGAGACATTTTTGTGCGGGGTATAGATCTCCCGAGATTATGGGCAGATCCCTTGCAAAGCGCCAAAGGATGGTGAAAGAGTCAAGTATCGATGAAGAGGGTCCTATGCCTAAGCGCACTCCTACGTCGTCAAGGTCTCCTTACAAAACACGTCGTCGACCTCCTTCTCAGACTCCTGTCCCACCTGGTTCCAGAGAACCTACTCCTGCTAGGTCTCGATATATAAGGACACATCAGTCAAGCAGGGGAAGGGGAAGGGGAAGGGGAAGGGGAGGGAGGAAGAAATCTGAAAATGTAGAAGATGGTAAAGAAAATTCTGAACTGGAGGATATTATCAAGGCTTCTGAACAAGAAGCTGCGATTGAAGCTGAAGCTTTGCAAGCTGCGAGAATTGAGAAGGCTATCAAGGCTTCCGCCAGTGCAAACATGTCTGAAAGTGAGCAGGATGCTCTCTTTTTTCAGCTCCTTCCCAAAGTACTCGTACTCATGGAACATGGCTATTCAGTGGAGGATGCTTTCCGATATTTTGCTAAGAAGACAGGTGAAACTTCAGGTATGCTTAGCAGATGTTAAAATGACTTATGCTTTTTGATTAAAAAAATGACATAGCATATAAAATAACTCATATCTATGTATTTTATCAATCTGTTGGTCCTTGAGAATTTGCGTTCCTAAGCAACACTTTTCAAGGAACAACATCTGACATCTTCCATCTTACTATATATAGGTGCCAAAGATGAACAAGGACGCGAGAAGCCCGATGGATCCGATGAGCCTGCTCCTGGTAAATCCCATAATGCCCAACCTTCAGGGGCTGCCCCCACTCCTCATGTCGTGGACAATCATCCCCAAGTTTCCCCTCGGGAGGCAGGTGCCTACGCTCCAACCGAGGCAGTTGATGTCGCGGAACCCAATACACAAACCAATGACCATGGTTTCAGCACTGGGTACACTGTTGACTTTGCGCTTGTAGCAAATGAGACCCGGCTTGAGACTCTCCGGGCTGTTGCGGCATCACACACTTCCTGTTTTGCTGGGCTTTGGTTGCGCACACCCGAATCCCGTACCATGGCGTTTGACCATTTCTACGAAGTTTTGGAGTCAATGAAGTCCGTTGGGGTAGATTCCCCTCCTGAGGTATTTGACAAGTTAAAGGCAAATTTGGAAGACTTGAAAGGGCTCGGTATGGAAGTCGGGTGGTTGGAGCAGTACCTTGCCAAACTGGTGCATGAGGCTACAACACTTCAAGAAGTCTTGCATGCACGGGAAGAGAAGCACCGCAAGTTGGAGGTGATGAGGAAGGAGGCAGCAGCGATAGAGGCTGAGCTAGCACAAGAGCCTCAAGCTCCTTCCCTGCCAGGGAAACTGTATTAGCCAGAGATGGATCTTGAACTCCTCATTTCTTTTGAAGCTACATTATTTCACTGTTTGTCACGTAAGTGCTTGCATGAGATAAATGAATAAATACTCATATTTCCCGCACTTGTTTGTTATTTTATTTGGTGGTTACACAACTCTTATTCCGGACTCGTTTAATAGACAATCGTACGAGAGAGAACTTATGTGCTTACCCCATCTTACATAAGGAAGAACGTCCATGCACCAAGTATAAACATGTAGCAAAACCTCAACAGATGAGGCCTAATTGCAAATAAGCATTGAGGATTGAGGATGGGTTGAGATTTAAGAATCAATGCCCTTGTTAAGTACTACTAGTAGTAAGCAAATTGTTGCATATTATTGGTGATGATCTATACAGTATACTATGTATAAGTTTACAGTTTTCTTAACCAAAATGGTTCCTAATGAACTAACATAAAATATAGCTGCATTATATTGCTCTAAGTTTTCTATTTACAGAAAGACCTCCAACAATCCAAATATATCAGTATGCGACCTAGGCTTGTATCAGGCATTTCGATGGTAGCCAGATTTCATCGTTTGACGAGAATCTTCTAGGCTTTCGACTGTTGGGTTTGTCTCGAATTCCGCAAGACGAATCGGTGTACCCGATGCGTCTGATTTGTCCTCTGAGGAGGTGATCTCTGAGGAGGTGATGGCTAGGGCTTGGTGGGCTTTTCCACCTCCTCTATATTATTATAAATAGAGGTGCTAGCTATTGTTTCTAATTGAGTTGAGTTGAGAGAGATTGGTGAGAGATATCTTTGAGCGGATGTGTGAGGTTAGGGTTTCATGGTTGTAGGCCATGAGGATGAGAGTACCGCGTCGACGTAGTCCGCGGATTGAGCCGTCTCTCCCCTACGATGTATTCCCTCATTGATATAGTGAAATTCTCCTCCTCTCGTGGATGTAGGCGGTTTTGCCGAACCACGTTAAAATTTTTGTGTTGTCGTTTTTCTTCTCCTAAGTTGCGTGTGTGATCGTGTGGCGTTGTTTTTGGCTTCCGTTGCGGCGGGAATTCGACGAATAATTTCCCAACATCGACATGGGTCTCTTTCCCAGACCTCCCTCTGAATTTTCTTTACGAAGGATTTTTTACTTTCCTCAGAGTTGTCGAAGCTTCTCTTGGATTCCGTGTTACTGGACATGCTCGGATAAATATCGAGATTGATTGCACGAAAGAGTTTCTTGATTTTGTCTGGATAGCTAATCGAGAGGGAAATGGGTTTCTAGCAGAGGGTTGTTTTTTAGTCGAAGATTTATTCTGTAACAGCTGCAAAAAGAACAAACATGATGCCGCGGAAGCTCGAAGCACACCGGTGGAGCAATGGAGGGGCAGGTTCTCGTTTACTACTCTCTAATGGAGGAGGCGCTGGTTCTTCCACAACTCCTCGTACTAGCTATGTAATGTTATGAGAACTTATTGCACCCGTTGGCCGTTTCCATCTTCAGCTCAGATCATGACCAACAACGTCATGCTAGACGATGCTCTTCTCTAAACCGCCCTCCTGTTCCTTGTTCTCTTCTTTACTTACTAGGGTCTCAACCATGGCTCCGTTGATGCTATCTGCAAAACCCACTCTCAATTTTAGCCAATGTCAAGGAGGAAGCTCAATTTTTTTGAAGTTATTAATCATACTAAAAATATTCTCGTAAGCTGCATTATTTCACTATTTGTCACGTTAATGCTTGCATGAGATAAATGAATAAATACCTACATTTCCGACACTCGTATGCTATTTAATTACTTGGGGTTACATGCTCGTTAGATTAACAATTTCACAATTTCACGAGAGAGAACTTATGTGCTTACCCTCTCTTATAGAAGGAAAAACGTCCATGCACAGATATACATATTTAGCAAAACCTCAACAGATGGGGCTTAATTGCAAATAAGCATTGAGGATTGAGGATAGGTTGTGATTTATGAATTAACTAGATTTTTTTAACCCGTGCGATGAACGGTGTAATTTCAAATAAAAAATTAATATAATTGAAATAATCAATATCTTATGATGTCAAAATACTACATCGAAAAAAAACGCGTAGCATCATGTTCCTACCAAAAGATTAAAAAACTGAACCTGGCTCTATGAGACCGGTCCCCATGTTGGCTTTCCTCCATCACAAATAACATTATTTATCATTAAATATTTTAAAATTTAAAATAATTTTATTTAAAAATTGAAGAAGTTGAAATGTAAGAAAGACAAATATAAGCTATCTGAAAGAAAAGTCGTAATGCATTCGATTATGGAGGATTGCTAAACAAAATGTAAGGAGTATTCATAAAATGCCCTAATTCATCCCAAAACCTGATTTCTCACCGTTGTTGGAGCTCCGGTGTTGGGTCATAGTTTTGTCTTCTCCTACTAGTGTCAATTCCTGGCCTCATCTCATACTTGCTCAATATAAAAGATGAAATTTGTGTTAATGTCTGAGATGCAATTGATTTGCTTATCTTTTGTCATCGATGTATTTTATTTTGAGTACGTATTTCTACACAATCATGATTTTTTGGGCAGTACAATTAATTTGAATATATATTTTTACACAATCATGGGCGGATTCAGCCCATAATTACCGTTATATACCATGTCAATTACCGGTATATACCGTTATATATGAGGATGGAAATATGGTCCGATCCGATCTGAGATCTGAGCGATCCGAGCCGAATGGATCAGATCTGAATCCGATCCTATTGAAAATGGATCGGATTTGGATCCGGAAAGCCAGACCCGATCGGATTTGGATCGGATCGGAGGGCAGATCCTCCGAGTTCCGACCCGATCCGATCCGATGTATATGTGTGCTTAACAAATACACCCCTATTACCTCCACACTTATGTTGGAATTGTACCCTAGAGGCAATCAATTTATCGTGACAAATATATATGGACTTACTATTCATTATATTATCGATATGGAGATATATTAACATGAATGAAGTCCTTAGAATATAAACGTTATATTCTTAAATATCCCTAGTCGATTATATTGATTAAAATGACAATCAACTATAGACTAGTATGGGGTTGGATTGATATGGAGATATCACGATCCAACACATGGGTATGTATTAGGAGTAATGGCATACTGGATTGACCCACAACGAGAAGGCTACATTAGATTATGTTAAAGTCACAAGCGCTTGTCGTAGTGCTAATGGTATTGTAATCCTTAGACTTGAAGTCATTAGATACTCTAGTTGTGAAATATCGTGCTTTGATATTATGAAACGTTACACCGTAACTGGGTAACTATAGAGGTAGTTATCGGGCATGATAGGAAGCAAGCTTAGAGATTGTAGTGACGTAGACAGGATTTGTCCCTCCCACATAATGGCAGTAAATATCCATGGGCCACTCGAGGGATGGTGCTTATAGAATGTGATGTTATTTGCACGGATAAGGATATTCCCAGGATCGAGGAGATATTGATGTTATTTGCACGGATAAGGATATTCCCAGGATCGAGGAACTATGGATTGAATATACGAGTGTGACTAATATGTCTCGTGTCCAATCCGGATATGGAGACAAAGGGATAACATAATACATGAACATTGGGTACAAGGTTTGTCGGATGACTATTTCTATTACTTTTGTTGTGATACGATGTTTGGGGGAGACGAAAAAGAAAAGAGTATAGAAGATGTAGGGAGAAACTAGTACATGTGTATATATTCTCAAACCCTAAGCCTACTTATATAGGCATTAGGGTCGACTAAGGAGCCAATAACAATGTACAATGGATTTATAATTTGTGGTGAATATTCACCAATAAACTAGCCCAATATTTTATAACAGTCCCCCTTGAATATTCACCACTACGATGTCTCATTAAAACCTTGTCATGAAAAATTCTGTGGAAAAAATCAATAAATAAAGAAAAGAGTACATCGGTGAACTTTAATTGCACAATATTGAAGATGACATTCCTCAAGAACGCATCTGAATAAACTTGGATTGACTTATGGCATGTCAGAGAGCTTCTGCTCAGCTAGAGTTGAATTTGAGTGGTTCGAAAGGCGTGGATGAATTCGCCTCTAGAGTTTCTAGTTACTGTCCCTCCTCCGACTAGCCGTCGATCTTTCACCTCTGAGACTAAGTGCTGGTGGCCTCTATCTCTGTCACTCTGCAAAATCACAAGGCTTTGCATGAGTAGATCGGAAAAGAGGTTAGTTGTATTGTATATTAAGTGAAGGAGCACAACAACACCAACTCATACTAACACCTCCACCACCAATAACCACCGCCTACCTCCACCGCGACCCATCACCGCCACCCATCACTGCCACTGTCGTCACGGCCCACTGTTTTTGGCAAGTGTCAACCAAACACGATAAAATAATTGCAGATAACTTTTTCACACAAATATTTTACGCATATTCCCTTGTAAAGCATTTTACTGCGAACCAAACAGATCCTTAATGTGGCCTGGTTTTCCTGTATGTTGGCTAGGTATTGTCGGGTGCAGCTAGATTAACTAGTATTTTTTTTTTAATTTATTATTATTATTATAATTATTTAAGGCTTGATGAACATCTTGCCTTGATGAACATCAAGCTCTCTTAATGCTGATAAGTGAATGCTTAGAGGTTATGTTGAACACTATGGTCTGGAGGTCTCATAAAATGAGGCTTTCTGTTTTTTTTACCTGAACTAAATTCTCTGGAGGTGAACCACCGCCCTTTTGTGCATCTGTTTAAGGTGGAATTGCTTACGGCCTGGATAGACTGGTCATGATGTTGGCTGGTGCAAGCTCAATCCGAGATGTCATTGCTTTCCCTAAGACGACAACTGCACAGTGCGCGCTTACTCGTTTACCCTCCGAGGTGGATCCGCAGCAATTGGTTGATCTTAAAATTAAGGCCCACTAGTATTTCGTATTCTCAGAGCTTGTAACTGGTGAGATGCTCTACAAATTTCGACATGTTTGTACGTCGGAGTTTTCTCCTTAAAATCGAGCAAGGTTTTTGGGGTTTTTCTTGAATATGTTTTGAATATATATTTAGAGAGATACAATAATTTGTTTAGATAGACAATAATTAACTTTATTTTCCTACCACAATGTTATCTTATCTATATATATATAAAAGCAGACAAGTGCTCAGAGTTAACCATATGACGCCATTTGTCGTTCAATATATAACATTGTTATGACATTTGGCATCATAAATGTCTATGTGTAACTAACTTACCAATAAGAATTTGACATGTAATATTTTTTCAATACAGCTGTTGGTTTTTTCCACTACTTTTATAGCTGACTTATAATTGCTATTAATTTAATTTTAATGCTCTATGAATGCTGATGGTTGCTTTTCAAAACTGATCAATTTCACACATACATGAATAATCATAAAACCCTTGGACATAGTCCGTAGAAATTGTTTCTAATTTTCTTTCATTCCATCTACTTCAGATAGAAACAAGGTACACTTTTTCTTCTATTCGTGTTTCCGTTTTAATTCTTATGTCTCAATGATCAATCTATGCAATTTGTTTGATTTCGTCCCCTCATTATATATACGCAGGTAGTGTTTTACATAATTGGAAAATGCCAAATGTATGAAATAAAATCAAAAGTTTACCGGAGAATTTTGGATGCAAATTTGAATTTGTCGAACAATATTTCTTTGAATTTGTTGAACAAACCCCTCTTACTACCCAACTTACAAAGATTGAAGAAACATCCATGATTCAGGACCCTCACAAATCATCCACCCTGAATTTTTGCTCTTTTTAAAAAAATTGCAGGTACAATTCCTCATTTCTTTGGCCTTTCTGTTAATTCTATCTATTTCCGTATATACAAGGTAGACTTTGTGTTTTGGTTTCTGCTATCTTTTTTTTTCGTTGCTTCACTATTTGTGTAGTTTTGGTTTCAATCTACTTCTGCAGATCATGCCTTGCATAAGGGGATTAAACATGCATTTTTCACTATGAAAGAAACTGTTGCAAGGGTTTGATTTTGTTTCGCTTTTCTGTAAACAATAACAAGTCCCACTTTTAGCCACTCATATATGTTTGTTTTAAGTAGCAATCTTCTACACTCTTATATGTACTTGCTTTGGATTATGAACTCTTTAATATTATTCATATGTTAAAGAAAGAAATGTAGTTCCCCTTTATATTAAAGGTTATTCGTTTTAATCAATTGGTACATGTTGGTTATTTTAAGTCAATTTTTTCAATTTTTTGTTGAGAAAATCATTTCTTATACATTAAAATACATGTGAAGAAGAAGAAAAAATCAACATGGCTACACAAATATAGGTAAGTCTTATTCTCAATATATATATATATATATATATATATATATATATATATTCAATATCCCACACATTTAAAAATTTGTCGACCATTTATGAAAGAAAAAATAAACCAACATGTGAAGTGATATATATCATTGATAAATTTTTCCAAATGTTCTTCGCTCAATACATATGTTCTTTTAGGCCTTTTTTTTTAAAAAAAAAGCATCATTAATTGAATATTTTCATGCAATTACTTGATTTCCTCTGTTCATCTCTCGCTATTTTGTGTGCTTTAAGTTTTCCTCGGGTGGTGTTAGACCTTTAATGTCTCACACGTCTAACAAATATGTCGACCACTATAACCATTAAGAAAGAACGAACGAAATCGCTTGCGTGCATGTGATTCCCTCTGTTGTTATATCTCTTGCTATTTTATGTGCTTTGATTTTTTGATCATTTAGAACTTCTGAAAGAATAGAGAAGATAAAAATGTAAATGTGACGATCCTTGAAACGGTTAAAGATGCAACATCTAATTAATTAAGAAACGTCTTTTATTCATCCATATGTCATTATTATTATTATTTCTGTAACTCATAAAAAGCTAATACAATTGATCTCAATGTAATAACGGTCTTCATAAATGTTATAAAATTACCTTTCAGAATCGGGACATAATTGTCTCTCAAAGAGTTACAGGGTGAGGAAGGGTTAAATAATTCATTTGACAGCACACTAATAATATTTCAACATTTTTTTTTTTTTTTGTAAATTAGCATAAACTATGCTACCATGAGAGGCTTAGGAGCTCAACAGATATTCAATGAATATTGGGGTTCTAAAATTAATTTTCAAGGGTTTATCTATTACAGTTTATTTTTTTTTAAAGGATGTAAGGGAGGCTGAAAAATTCTTTCTTTCTATTAAAGTTTAGTTTGTTATTTATCTCAAGTTCTATAATGAAATACCTGAAAATTTATTAACTAATATAACAAATATCATCTTAGGAAAAAAAAATTAGTTACCTTTTTGAATTTACTTATGTTTAGGCCATCGTTTTATTCCCAATGTATTTTATAAATTTAATAGCAACATTAGTAGGCGTACACATGACATTTGTAGTTGTCTTCTACTTAGAGGTTTCAAATGTGCTCAAATCTGTTATTCAAGGTGAGTTAAGTTATTCTATAAAAATAAAAATAAATATTAAAATTGAATGCACAATCTATGAAAAATTTCATTTCCGTGTACCTTTTTATTTTATATAGAAAATGTTGTTTCTTACTTTACTTCTATTTAACTTCCAACAAGTTGATTAGGCGCCTGGTGTTTTATTTGGATGTAATTATCCTTTTCTATGGGCAGTTGTATGTCGATTTTTCATGTGTCAAATTTGAAGTTATCTGTCTTACTATTAAATAAAAGATCATAATAACCAAAAAAATAACTAAGAAGTTTTTGGGTTGTCTCATGTCTCTAATTTTTTCCAAAAGTCAAAAATGTAGAAATTTAATAATAAATAGTGAAAACAATAATATATATTACTTTACAATGGGTGTTAGGAGAGGTGGTAGATGTGTAACGTCTCATTTTTCATTGACCATAATTGAAATGATATTCACAATGCAGCTAGATATAATAAAATTTTACTAATTGACCTCCACAACTGTGCGGGTCAACGACTATGAATAACATGAACCAAGATCTTTTATTCTTTACAAAAAAAGATAATTCTATGAGTTCTTAGTTATGCATATTATTGCATAGTTACAACATTTGGTAATATGAACCATGATCTAATATTCAAATTAAAACTTTTTGTAAATAAATTTGCAGTAAAATTTTTTGGAGAAAGAAATTTCATTCATAAGACGTGTATAAGGCATTTGGTAAATATAAAAAATTGAAGTAATTTCATCTTTATGTGTGAAAATAAAGATGACATTACAGTAAGTGGTCGTCCTTTAACAGTAGGAATATTGTACACTCTCAGTTGCGAACAATTTTAAAAAGAATATTCGCAGAACAGTTATAAGGGAGAAGCTGAAATATTATATATTAAAAAGAATTAAGAGACACTCATTGATAATAAAAATTATAAAGAGAAAGAAACGTGATTTGACTGCAGTAATTTTCGGAAGAACTATTTCAATGATATTAACCAACTGTTACAATATTATAAACGAATTTTCTTTTGCATAGTTTACATTCATATAAGTGACTTAACTCAATTTCATGAAAGCTATATATCTACTCCCCGCGCCAAGGCGCGGGGTCACGCCTAGTCTTATATTATATAAAGGAAGTAGAAAAATCCTCTCGTGAAACCACGAGATGCCATTTGTCTTTTAATAATTTGTAGTGCAATTATAATTTATTTCAATGTTTTAGTGTGGCAATTTTTTAATTAATGTTGTGATTTTACTACTAGAATTTTATTTGTCTTCAAACAATTCATATAAATATGATATTTGTAAGGCCTTTATCTGTAATCCTACACGTCTATTCGTCTGAAATTAATCAATAAAAAATTGGAGTGATGTTCTCACAAACTCGTGTTCATTGATACTACCATAAAAACGTGACGTGACATCCTTACAAACACGATTTTTTCTCATTAATGAATGAGGGATCACATGCGCATACTCTTTATGATTTAGAGTTTTAATAAATGTGTATCTTTCATTAATATAAATATATTTGTGGATGCCACATCACGTTCTCATGATAGTATCAATGAATACGAGTTTGTGAGAACGGGACTAAAAAATTGTCATATACTTAAATATTGCTTTTGTTGCGAAACGATGTTTGAGAGAGACGAAAAAGAAGAGAGTATACAAGATGCAGGGAGAAACTAGTGCATGTGTATATATTCTTCAACCCTAAGCCTCATTATATAGGCATTTTGGTCGGCTAACGAGCCAATAACAACGTACAATGGGCTTACAACTTGTGGTGAATATTCACCAATAAACTAGCACAATATTTCATAACAGTTCCCCTTCAATATTCACTACTACGGTGTCTCATTAAAACCTTGTCATGAAATATTCTGTGAAAAAAGATCAATACCTAAAGAAAATAGTACATCGGTGAACTCTAATTGCATAGTATTGGAGATGACATTCCTCAAGAACGCATCTGAATAAACTTGAATTGACTTATGGCATGTCAGAGAGCTTCTGCTCAACTAGAGTTGAATTTGAGTGGATCCAAAGTCGTGGATGAATCCGCCTCTCGAGTTTATAATTACTGTACCTCCTCCGACTAGCCGTCGATCTTTCACCACTGAGACTAAGTGGTGATGGCCTCTATCTCTGTCACTCCGCTACATCACAAGGCTTTGCATGAGTAGATTAGAAAAGAGGTTAGATGTATTTTATATTAAGTGTGCGCACCTACACTTCAAGTACGTATTTCAGACAGATCTACATAAATTGAATCAATTCTTTTATTTTGAGATTTTCATATCTACCAAAGGGCATGAAAAAATAACCGAAGTTGATCCGGAGCAATATGTGTGATGATATTTTGGTGGCAGTGCGAGTCGGCATATCTGGAGTCGGCATTGACAAAACTAAAATTGTCGAGGCCCAGGGTTGTATGATTGAACATCGTTCTCAGACACTCATTGCTGAATCAACAACAAACCCTCTTGTGCAAATTAATTTTGGTATAGTTTCCAAATAATTTTTTTAAATAGGAACGTGCATTTTTTAGAAAGTATGGGCCATATCACAAGCCCAAGTCAGATACAAGTTTGGACGACATAAGTTTACGAGAGAGAACCCAATTCACAGTTGAAATATTCAAAGTATGCAAGCTCAAGGAAGTGAAGTCCAAAGCTAAAACCCAATCTATATGTCTATCTATATATATATATATAAAAGCAGAGAAGTGCTCAGAATTAATCACGATATGCCATTTGTCAACTCATATCTTCTCAAATAAAGACACGTAATCAGCTTATTTGGACACCCATACCAATAAGAATAATCCATTTGTCATTCTATATAAATAAATGTACAATTTAGCACATTACTCATCATGTAACTCCCGAATTATTCATTATTAGGTTATTACTCCTTAATAATTCTCATTAAGATGCATAACCATTTGAGAACATGATTTATAAACGGTTTCAACTTTTTCATTATTTCCACGAAATTGAAAGTTCCATAAAATTTACGCTGACTTTGTAAGAGAAAATGTTCCTTTTAGAATCAGAAGCAATACATTTTACTAAATAAAATTATAATTGAGTATAACTTCTCATTTACATTTGCCTCATTTACTAAATCTTACGAGCTTCTAAAATTGTGATTTGTATTTACATTACAAAACTGTGATTGTATTTATCATAACTGTGATTGTAGTCAATTGCCAAGTAACCTCACATTTTTACATAGGCAGGTGATAATAAGTATTACACAATTTGTTTCTTGAGATAACCATCAAACAGTATATCGCAAAAAGAGTTTAGACAATTAAATATTCAAATTTAAAATCCTTGGTGTTCTTGCTTTTTTACTTTGGAAAAGTTTTTTTTAGATGATTTTGGTATGAGAACTAAGTAAATTATTTTGTCCTTTTTCGAGATTTGTTAGTATGTTTTTGGAGGTTTTTTAGAGTTAACCGAGTAAATATTTTTAAGTGATATTATTCCATTAATATATTTTCAACATGCACATTAAAAGTGATACATTAATTCTATAATTTATGTGACAACTCTGTTTTTTTATTATATGAGTTATAAAAAGTTGTCATATCCTCATTAAGCAATTTAATCGATCATGTTAGGTGCTGGAAATTATGTTACATATTTGATTTTTGACTTAAATATTTTTCTATCAATTCAATACAAGTTCGATAATTAAACTATATTTTTAAAATATTTTTAATTATTTTGACTTTGCGTATTTCTCCATCGCTCTATTTCACTTTATAATTATACGAATAAACTAAAATTGATCGCAATCTCCGAAAATTACCATTGCTGTGTTATTTTGACATATTTTTTTTAACAAGTTCAAAAATTTTCTTTTTTGAGAAATGAAAGATTGGAAAGTTAAGTTTAGACACATTTAAACCGTCAATTGGACAAATAAAAGTCATAAGACACAATGACTCATTAAAATAATCCAATAGTAACTGACATACTAATAATTACTCATTTCATTTCCATTCATGTTTTTTACTGAAAAATTAACATTTAAGGCACAATGACTCATGTAATTGACCTTCAAGCTTCCTAACGTTTTCTAAAGCAATGGTAAGCATCCAATTAACTGCTTCAGCTTCTTTTTGAGGTATGTTAATTGGTGTCTTTTCACACCATATTACCAAAAAGGGGTTCCAATACTTTGAAGTTCAACATCAGTTGATACATTAAACATTTTCATGGCTCTCGATTCTCTAGCTTCACACTTCTTCAGCTTCTTTTTGAGTTTCGTAAATATGTTTTTGTGAATGGTGGTTCATTTGAATGAAATATTTCTTCATTCTAACAGTGCGAATATTTAAAGTTGTATGCATTTTCTATAAGAAGCATAGTCTTTCAAAATCTTTGTTATTTCTGTTCTCAAAGATAAACCTTCTATAGCACAAATCTTTGTAATTGCTAATGAGAGGTGCATTCCAATTAACTTTCAAGCTTCCTAACGTTTTCTAAAGCAATGGTAAACATCCAATTAACTGCTTCACCTTCTTTTTGAGGTATGGTAATTGGTGTCTTTCACACCATATTACCAAAAAAGGGTTCCAATACTTTGAAGTTCGACATTAGTTGATACATCAAACATTTTCATGGCTCTCGATTCTCTAGCTTCACTTCTTCAGCTTCTTTTTGAGGTTTGTAAATAAGTTTTTGTGAATGGTGGTTCATTTGAATGAAATATTTTTTCATTCTAATAGTGCGAATATTTAAAGTTTTATGCATTTTCAGTAAGAAACATAGTCTTTTAACATGAATCTTTGTTATTTCTGTTCTCAAAGATAAATCTTCTATAGAAATTGCTAATGAAAAGTGCATTCCCTAAAAGACTTATAATTAAGTGTTTATGTTGACAAGAAGGCTATATGTTTTTTCTTTGCTTTTGTTCATCAAATCAATTTTTTATAAGCATGCCAGGTACAACACAAAACTTTAACAAAGGCACCGACTTTATTTTTTTTCCAGATAAATCATGTAACATCATCTCATTTCAACCATCAGAACGTTTGCTTGATACAAGCCCTCGGTAAGAAAGAAAATATGGGGGGACGAGCGACGCCATTTCAGAGGAGGTTCGTGTACAAAGATTGATTTTTATGCATAAGAATTCTCAAAAATATTAATTTGATTCATCCCATCCATGATCTAATTTTTACTCACCCATATATGAATCATGATTCATTTTTTCATTTTTTTATTTATAATGATCCAATTGCCTTCTCCCCTTTTAGTTGTTACCTTTTTTTTTTACATTACCGGTAATGTACCCCAAAATTCACATTTGTTATAACAGAGAGTCGGAAATTAAACACAAAATAGTAAATCTTATTTCAAAAGTTAAAATGTAGTGCCAATCACATGTTTCCTTATTATGGAAAAATGAAAGCACAGACTAAAATCAGGTGTGAATGTGAGAGAGTGACACATAATGAATTGCTACTTACAACCTCAGTTCTTCTCTTTCAATTTCGGTTGACTTTTTTACCCGTAACTGGGTCCATTTCACTCGATGATTTTGATGACAAAATAATGTAAATTTTGATAATTTTTTCATAGTATTGTAGAGTACAGTTTACTCTGCAAGATCATGAAAAGATTACCAAATTCGTCTATTGTTTTGGTAACCAAATCACCGGGTCAAAGTGATCCAGTGAATAGTATCAAAAAATGAAGTAAGCTAGAAGAGAAGAAACAGAGATAGTACTTTCTAGGCTATTTTATGTTTTTCTGTTTATATTTTATTTTTCATTTGCAAATGGTCTTATGTTTACAAGTATATCTTTTGGCGTGTTTAAAACTGTCTCTTTTTTCTTTCACTAATGCAGAGGTGACAGTTGAGTTGTAATTGCCCACAGCATAATCAAATGTCAATTGATAGAATTTTTTTTTCAAGGGCAATTGATAAAATTCTGGAAACATAAAAAACATTCAACACGCTTCATGTCTAGGATTGCTAATAGTAATGGATTATACTCATTTTACAATCAAGATTCTATAACAAAAATAACCTCTTAAGATCGGAAGTATTGAATTATTATTTTTAAATAACAGAAAACTCTAACAATTATATTTTATGTTAATCGTAAAAGAAAATAAATAATCATAATAATTCACAAACCCGCGCTTTAGCGCGGGGTAACGTCTAGTATCGTTATAATAGAAGCAGCCCACTAGTATCGTGGCCCAATATCTATAAGGGTATATTGTTGGTATTTAGGTCATACTCCTAACCCTAAATGTATCTCTTGCAGCAGCATCATTGCAACCGTTAGATTATATATCCTACTGTTTGATCCTATCGTTAGATGTAGGTGTATATAAGCATGCCTTTCGTCTCTCTCTATTATAATGCAACAACCATTCGTCTCACAAGAATGAGACACATTTCATTTTCTTTATTCATTTCCGTTTGTTTCCGATTACTTTTCATGGTATCAGAGCCATCAGAATATTCTCTATCTCCACCACCTCACCCATGGAAATTTCATATCCGATTGATGTCCTCTGTAATAATCACAAGCTTATGCCACACAAATTTGATGCCTTCTATTTTATTTCATGGAAGCACCAACTCACATCAATAATTTTCATACCATCGTTGTTTGGCTTTGATGATGGCTCTCATCCCTGTCCCCAGTGATACACCACCGCCAATGATGGGACCGTTTTAGAGTCGGCTTCACAATCTCGCCGACCAAAGATCAGTCCATCTTAACTCAGAACACTCTACAAGAAGCCCTCACTCAAGTAATCGATCTCTGATTGCAGATCTGGAGGTGAAACTCTTTGAAACATCAGTATGCTTCTTTATCTTGATCTAATATTCTTCAATTAAGATTTGATCTACAAACTATAAAAAAAAAAAATTATGATTCTATAGATCTGTACATGCAGAAGTTGAATACATCTTGTTAATGATTATGATATGATCCTCTTTGCCTTAAATCGACTTCCTATTTTGTAGGACACTTTTTTGTCTTTTATTAGAACTCGTTCTGAACCTGATTTTTTGAAGACTGATTGCAGACCTGGACGTGAAACTCTTTGGAACATCGGTATGTTTCTTTATCTAGATCTAGTATTCAATTAAAATTTGATCTCCAAACTAAAAAGACATTATGATTCTATAAATCTGTACATGCAAAAGTTAAATATATTTTGTGAATGATTATGATATGTTCCTCTTTGCCTTAAATCGACTTCCTTTTTACGACACTTTTTCATCTTTCATTAGAGCTTGTTCTAAACATGTTCTTTATTCAAGAGTTGAATGTTTTATTATGATCTGAAGAGTAAATGCTTAAATCTTAAAATTGTTCTTCTAAATCTGGAAACCTTATAAAATTAGAGAAGCCGGAGCCCAAACAAGCCAAATCATGGGTGAGGGCATTTGTTCATGCTACGAGAAGGAAACCCCAGCTATAAATCACCGATCCACCGTCAGATAACTCCATTATCAATCTCCTTCTTTCCATTTCATCTTCTAACTATATTTCAAAAAATAAATAAAAATAATCTTCTAACTACTTCGACAGAGCCAAACGTTGAGCGTTGAGGTCCCATTCGACCACTATAAATTTATCAACTTTCTTCATACAAATGAATTTGTAGTTCTCAATTTTTTTTGGTTATGTTCATGTTTGACATTTCTATTATTTGAACTACGGCCTCGGATTTGTCAATTTTTCTCCTTGCTTTTTTATCTAAATCTACTTTATCCTCAAAAAAGAAAAAAAGAAAAAAATCTACTTGATCTCCTCATCTGTTACTCATGACAAACAATTTGTGCAGGAGGTGGGAGGCCAATTGGACAAAAAAAGGGGATTATGGTGATCATGTGTACTTCCACCGATTCTGGTATGTTGTTATAATTATGCATTCAGATTTATTTATCTCATCTTCTCATAAAACACCAGTAGCAACTGGCTGAGCCACTTAAGGGCAATAGTCATAGTAAGTCGCAAGAAGTGTAATGTTCTTAAGCATTGGGATGTCCGATGAGCGAGCAGTTGAGAGGCGAAGCGTCTCATGAGTCCCCCAAGCCGTAGTCGACCAGTGTGAGGAGTTTCAGAAGAGGTCGTTCAAAAAGTTTCAACCAAGACCAAATATAAAAGTTCTCTTGCAGTTCCTCTTTGCTCCTGTGGGTGACTCCAAGCCGTAGTTTATGTAACAAGAAGCCAGCTTACGTCTACTACTTATTTTATTACAAACTCGATGGATTGAGCAATGACATTTTTGCCCATACTGGTCACATTGTCAAATTGGTAGATGGTTAGCACCGGAATGAATGTTGAATTAGGTCTCAAATTGGCAAAAAAAACGACATCATTACTCACTTTTGGGGTACCATAAACTTTAAGGGTGATTACGTATATCTGAAAGGTTTCTTGAATGCCAATAGCTAAATTGGCAGTTGAGTTATTTTAATTAGCTCTTACGAAATTTAACTTCTAGAGCTATAGTATGCTAACATCTTCTTTCACAATCAATGTTATCTTAATTTCCATTGTAGCTAGGTAGTTGTGGTCTTATAATTTCGCACAAGATTGTAGCAACAGTAACAAAAGGAAAAAGCCAGTAAAAGTATGGCTTCTTTAAAAAAGAAAACGTGGATGAGGATCAAATGAGCTTCTTGCCTCCACGTCCGTGCTTTTACTAGTTTCTTGCATGCGTTATTCTTGATGCAGCCTGGTGCGAAAAAGAAAGCATCACAACTACCTAGAACCGAAATTTCAAAAAATGTTGATTAGGAATGCTATAAATAGTTGCATAAAATGAAGTGATGATGTCAGCAAACTTTAGCTCTTTACGTCGGATTTCATAACAGTTAGTATTTAGATAGGATAAATGCCATAAGCCCATAACAGTCATTTGAGCTTCCTACCAAGGTTATTAGTTTGAGGGTCATTATCTTCTTCTTAGAGGTTTCTCGAATGGCAATAACTAAACTCGTATCATTATTTTATGCAACCTCCTTCCTTATCACCTCAACCTTGCATAGCTTCTCTTCCCGTACACACAAGATTACTTACTTAAGGTGCGATAGCCTCATGCACTACATAAGTAGGGTACCGCTCCAGCCACCCGACATCCATACCGAGTCCTTTCAAGTCTTTAAATTGTACTTCAACTTCTCAAAGACCCCAGGAGGGGATTTTACCCGAATGGACTTCAGCGCCTGCTAGACGTCAGAAGGGGTCAAATGCCATGGTACAGGATTCGGGGTTGCGCAACCAAAGCCCAGCGAAACATGAAGTGTGTGAAGCCTGAACAAGGGTCACAAGCCGAATTTCATTTTTTTTACAAGCGCAACGTCAACAATATACCTGGCGCTGAAAACATGATCAACGGTTTGTGTATTGGGTGCCGCGGCATCAGCTGCCTCTGTTGGAGTGTAGAGATCCTTGTCCACGGCATGAGGAGTGGGGGCATCCCCCGAAGGCTGGGCATTCTGGGATGTACCACAATATGCCTGATTTGATCATCAGGCTTCTCGTGTCCTTGGTCATCCTGGGCACCTATAGTAGGATAAAAGATGTCCGATGTTGTTCTTTTAAAGGTGTTGCTTAGGACAGCAAATTCTCCAGGACCAACAGATTTGATAAGATACAGAGGTATTTTAGTCATTTTATACGATATATATATGTCATTTTAAATCAGAAAACACTATTACTCGTAACATCTACTATTAAGTAACTTCTGTTGCATACCTGAGGTTTCACCTCTCTTCTAAGAAAAATCTCGGGCAACATCCTTCACTGAATATCCATTTTCCATGAGTATGATTGCTTTGTGAAGGAGGTCGAAAAAGAGAGCATCCTTCTCACTTTCTGACATGCCTGCACCGGCTGAAGCCTTGATAGCCTTCTCAATGCTGGCAGCTTGCAAAGCTTCTGCTTCAATCGCAACTTCTTGTTTAGAAGCCTTGATAATATCCTCCAGTTCAGAATCTTCTTTACCCCCTTCTACACCTTTAGATTTCTTCCTCCCTCCCCTTCCCCTTCCCCTTCCCCTTCCCCTGCTAGCTTAGACAGATGTGTACTTGGATATTGAGATGTAGCAGGAGTAGGAGCTTTGGAACGAAGTGGGGCAGGAGTCTGAGAAGGAGCTCGAGTATGTGTTTTGTACGGAGACCTTGACAGCGTAGTAAGTGCACTTAGGCACACGATCGACACTCTTAATTATCACTTGAATCTTTTAGTACCCTTTGGCGCTTCTCAAGGAATCTGCCCATAATCTCGAGAGATCTATACCCCGCAGAAAAATGCCGCAACAAACACTGGTAGAGCACTAAACCCACTGACATAAATTTAGTTAATTTCCACCATCACACAGCAGGATGGGAGGTTTTATAGATATATTTTTTTTTTTTACCATTTTACTAGTGACATGTGTTGATATTCGGTCATTACATATTTGCATACTTCAACTATATCTACTTTTTTGTTTCTCTATATTCTAGTGATACCTTGTATTCCTTTGAAAAGTTTTCATATCTCATTCGAAATCAAAATGTGGAACTAATTAAATACTGATCAATTTTTGTATTCCAAATTTTGTGAATTAATGGGGTTATGAAAAAATTGCATGTGTTGTTAAGGAATTTCGGTAAATGAGTGCATTCTTATGACCGTTTTGTAAACTTTTTTCTTTAAGGTGATTCACCGTTTATAATTTTTTTTCCTGTTAATACTTCGTAATATATTATTTCCATATGCACTTCTAATATATAGAATATACAACTTCTTTTGGAGGTGAGTATATATAGAAATTATACAAATACAAGTTTCCTTAAATCTGCACCCACAAGCAACACGAAACCCATTTATTTCTTACCATGAGAGAAATGAAAGATTTTCTAGTTCTCCGTAACAAGCCAACATCACGATAAAATTTCATCTTGAAGTGCCACCTCACACCTGCTATGAAATATTATGCTGTAGTAAATGTTACCTATCTTAGAAAGTTGGTATTTGCATAATTTCCATATATATATATATATATATATATTCTCCTATAAAGAAAATCTATATATTTGTAGAATATGTAGAAATAATATCATACGAAGTATTAATGGAAACAAAATTTGCTACATGATGAATCACCTTAAAGAAAAAAGGTTTACAAAACTGTCATAAAGATGCATTAATTTACCGAAATTCCTTATTAACAAATGCAGTTGTTTCATTTCCCCAAAAATTTCACAAAAGTTGTAATAAAAAAATTGCCCAATGGCACAATCAGTATGTACTTTGTTCCACATTTCAATTCCGAATGAGATATGAAAACTTTTTAAAGAAATTCAATGTATCACTAGAATAAATAAAGACATAAAAGTAGACATAACTAAAGTATGTGAATTCGTAATGACCAACATCAACACCTGTCACTATTAAAATGGTAAAGAAACATCTATAAAACCTCCTATCCTGCTGTGTGATGGTGGAACTCAACAACATTTCTGTGAGTGAATTTAGTGCTCTATCAGTCACTGTTGAGACATTTTTGTGCGGGGTATAGATCTCCCGAGATTATGGGCAGATCCCTTGCAAAGCGCCAAAGGATGGTGAAAGAGTCAAGTATCGATGAAGAGGGTCCTATGCCTAAGCGCACTCCTACGTCGTCAAGGTCTCCTTACAAAACACGTCGTCGACCTCCTTCTCAGACTCCTGCCCCACCTGGTTCCAGAGAACCTACTCCTGCTAGGTCTCGATATATAAGGACACATCAGTCAAGCAGGGGAAGGGGAAGGGGAAGGGGAAGGGGAGGGAGGAAGAAATCTGAAAATGTAGAAGATGGTAAAGAAAATTCTGAACTGGAGGATATTATCAAGGCTTCTGAACAAGAAGCTGCGATTGAAGCTGAAGCTTTGCAAGCTGCGAGAATTGAGAAGGCTATCAAGGCTTCCGCCAGTGCAAACATGTCTGAAAGTGAGCAGGATGCTCTCTTTTTTCAGCTCCTTCCCAAAGTACTCGTACTCATGGAACATGGCTATTCAGTGGAGGATGCTTTCCGATATTTTGCTAAGAAGACAGGTGAAACTTCAGGTATGCTTAGCAGATGTTAAAATGACTTATGCTTTTTGATTAAAAAAATGACATAGCATATAAAATAACTCATATCTATGTATTTTATCAATCTGTTGGTCCTTGAGAATTTGCGTTCCTAAGCAACACTTTTCAAGGAACAACATCTGACATCTTCCATCTTACTATATATAGGTGCCAAAGATGAACAAGGACGCGAGAAGCCCGATGGATCCGATGAGCCTGCTCCTGGTAAATCCCATAATGCCCAACCTTCAGGGGCTGCCCCCACTCCTCATGTCGTGGACAATCATCCCCAAGTTTCCCCTCGGGAGGCAGGTGCCTACGCTCCAACCGAGGCAGTTGATGTCGCGGAACCCAATACACAAACCAATGACCATGGTTTCAGCACTGGGTACACTGTTGACTTTGCGCTTGTAGCAAATGAGACCCGGCTTGAGACTCTCCGGGCTGTTGCGGCATCACACACTTCCTGTTTTGCTGGGCTTTGGTTGCGCACACCCGAATCCCGTACCATGGCGTTTGACCATTTCTACGAAGTTTTGGAGTCAATGAAGTCCGTTGGGGTAGATTCCCCTCCTGAGGTATTTGACAAGTTAAAGGCAAATTTGGAAGACTTGAAAGGGCTCGGTATGGAAGTCGGGTGGTTGGAGCAGTACCTTGCCAAACTGGTGCATGAGGCTACAACACTTCAAGAAGTCTTGCATGCACGGGAAGAGAAGCGCCGCAAGTTGGAGGTGATGAGGAAGGAGGCAGCAGCGATAGAGGCTGAGCTAGCACAAGAGCCTCAAGCTCCTTCCCTGCCAGGGAAACTGTATTAGCCAGAGATGGATCTTGAACTCCTCATTTCTTTTGAAGCTACATTATTTCACTGTTTGTCACGTAAGTGCTTGCATGAGATAAATGAATAAATACTCATATTTCCCGCACTTGTTTGTTATTTTATTTGGTGGTTACACAACTCTTATTCCGGACTCGTTTAATAGACAATCGTACGAGAGAGAACTTATGTGCTTACCCCATCTTACATAAGGAAGAACGTCCATGCACCAAGTATAAACATGTAGCAAAACCTCAACAGATGAGGCCTAATTGCAAATAAGCATTGAGGATTGAGGATGGGTTGAGATTTAAGAATCAATGCCCTTGTTAAGTACTACTAGTAGTAAGCAAATTGTTGCATACTATTGGTGATGATCTATACAGTATACTATGTATAAGTTTACAGTTTTCTTAACCAAAATGGTTCCTAATGAACTAACATAAAATATAACTGCATTATATTGCTCTAAGTTTTCTATTTACAGAAAGACCTCCAACAATCCAAATATATCAGTATGCGACCTAGGCTTGTATCAGGCATTTCGATGGTAGCCAGATTTCATCGTTTGACGAGAATCTTCTAGGCTTTCGACTGTTGGGTTTGTCTCGAATTCCGCAAGACGAATCGGTGTACCCGATGCGTCTGATTTGTCCTCTGAGGAGGTGATCTCTGAGGAGGTGATGGCTAGGGCTTGGTGGGCTTTTCCACCTCCTCTATATTAGTATAAATAGAGGTGCTAGCTATTGTTTCTAATTGAGTTGAGTTGAGAGAGATTGGTGAGAGATATCTTTGAGCGGATGTGTGAGGTTAGGGTTTCATGGTTGTAGGCCATGAGGATGAGAGTACCGCGTCGACGTAGTCCGCGGATTGAGCCGTCTCTCCCCTACGATGTATTCCCTCATTGATATAGTGAAATTCTCCTCCTCTCGTGGATGTAGGCGGTTTTGCCGAACCACGTTAAAATTTTTGTGTTGTCGTTTTTCTTCTCCTAAGTTGCGTGTGTGATCGTGTGGCGTTGTTTTTGGCTTCCGTTGCGGCGGGAATTCGACGAATAATTTCCCAACATCGACATGGGTCTCTTTCCCAGACCTCCCTCTGAATTTTCTTTACGAAGGATTTTTTACTTTCCTCAGAGTTGTCGAAGCTTCTCTTGGATTCCGTGTTACTGGACATGCTCGGATAAATATCGAGATTGATTGCACGAAAGAGTTTCTTGATTTTGTCTGGATAGCTAATCGAGAGGGAAATGGGTTTCTAGCAGAGGGTTGTTTTTTAGTCGAAGATTTATTCTGTAACAGCTGCAAAAAGAACAAACATGATGCCGCGGAAGCTCGAAGCACACCGGTGGAGCAATGGAGGGGCAGGTTCTCGTTTACTACTCTCTAATGGAGGAGGCGCTGGTTCTTCCACAACTCCTCGTACTAGCTATGTAATGTTATGAGAACTTATTGCACCCGTTGGCCGTTTCCATCTTCAGCTCAGATCATGACCAACAACGTCATGCTAGACGATGCTCTTCTCTAAACCGCCCTCCTGTTCCTTGTTCTCTTCTTTACTTACTAGGGTCTCAACCATGGCTCCGTTGATGCTATCTGCAAAACCCACTCTCAATTTTAGCCAATGTCAAGGAGGAAGCTCAATTTTTTTGAAGTTATTAATCATACTAAAAATATTCTCGTAAGCTGCATTATTTCACTATTTGTCACGTTAATGCTTGCATGAGATAAATGAATAAATACCTACATTTCCGACACTCGTATGCTATTTAATTACTTGGGGTTACATGCTCGTTAGATTAACAATTTCACAATTTCACGAGAGAGAACTTATGTGCTTACCCTCTCTTATAGAAGGAAAAACGTCCATGCACAGATATACATATTTAGCAAAACCTCAACAGATGGGGCTTAATTGCAAATAAGCATTGAGGATTGAGGATAGGTTGTGATTTATGAATTAACTAGATTTTTTTAACCCGTGCGATGAACGGTGTAATTTCAAATAAAAAATTAATATAATTGAAATAATCAATATCTTATGATGTCAAAATACTACATCGAAAAAAAACGCGTAGCATCATGTTCCTACCAAAAGATTAAAAAACTGAACCTGGCTCTATGAGACCGGTCCCCATGTTGGCTTTCCTCCATCACAAATAACATTATTTATCATTAAATATTTTAAAATTTAAAATAATTTTATTTAAAAATTGAAGAAGTTGAAATGTAAGAAAGACAAATATAAGCTATCTGAAAGAAAAGTCGTAATGCATTCGATTATGGAGGATTGCTAAACAAAATGTAAGGAGTATTCATAAAATGCCCTAATTCATCCCAAAACCTGATTTCTCACCGTTGTTGGAGCTCCGGTGTTGGGTCATAGTTTTGTCTTCTCCTACTAGTGTCAATTCCTGGCCTCATCTCATACTTGCTCAATATAAAAGATGAAATTTGTGTTAATGTCTGAGATGCAATTGATTTGCTTATCTTTTGTCATCGATGTATTTTATTTTGAGTACGTATTTCTACACAATCATGATTTTTTGGGCAGTACAATTAATTTGAATATATATTTTTACACAATCATGGGCGGATTCAGCCCATAATTACCGTTATATACCATGTCAATTACCGGTATATACCGTTATATATGAGGATGGAAATATGGTCCGATCCGATCTGAGATCTGAGCGATCCGAGCCGAATGGATCAGATCTGAATCCGATCCTATTGAAAATGGATCGGATTTGGATCCGGAAAGCCAGACCCGATCGGATTTGGATCGGATCGGAGGGCAGATCCTCCGAGTTCCGACCCGATCCGATCCGATGTATATGTGTGCTTAACAAATACACCCCTATTACCTCCACACTTATGTTGGAATTGTACCCTAGAGGCAATCAATTTATCGTGACAAATATATATGGACTTACTATTCATTATATTATCGATATGGAGATATATTAACATGAATGAAGTCCTTAGAATATAAACGTTATATTCTTAAATATCCCTAGTCGATTATATTGATTAAAATGACAATCAACTATAGACTAGTATGGGGTTGGATTGATATGGAGATATCACGATCCAACACATGGGTATGTATTAGGAGTAATGGCATACTGGATTGACCCACAACGAGAAGGCTACATTAGATTATGTTAAAGTCACAAGCGCTTGTCGTAGTGCTAATGGTATTGTAATCCTTAGACTTGAAGTCATTAGATACTCTAGTTGTGAAATATCGTGCTTTGATATTATGAAACGTTACACCGTAACTGGGTAACTATAGAGGTAGTTATCGGGCATGATAGGAAGCAAGCTTAGAGATTGTAGTGACGTAGACAGGATTTGTCCCTCCCACATAATGGCAGTAAATATCCATGGGCCACTCGAGGGATGGTGCTTATAGAATGTGATGTTATTTGCACGGATAAGGATATTCCCAGGATCGAGGAGATATTGATGTTATTTGCACGGATAAGGATATTCCCAGGATCGAGGAACTATGGATTGAATATACGAGTGTGACTAATATGTCTCGTGTCCAATCCGGATATGGAGACAAAGGGATAACATAATACATGAACATTGGGTACAAGGTTTGTCGGATGACTATTTCTATTACTTTTGTTGTGATACGATGTTTGGGGGAGACGAAAAAGAAAAGAGTATAGAAGATGTAGGGAGAAACTAGTACATGTGTATATATTCTCAAACCCTAAGCCTACTTATATAGGCATTAGGGTCGACTAAGGAGCCAATAACAATGTACAATGGATTTATAATTTGTGGTGAATATTCACCAATAAACTAGCCCAATATTTTATAACAGTCCCCCTTGAATATTCACCACTACGATGTCTCATTAAAACCTTGTCATGAAAAATTCTGTGGAAAAAATCAATAAATAAAGAAAAGAGTACATCGGTGAACTTTAATTGCACAATATTGAAGATGACATTCCTCAAGAACGCATCTGAATAAACTTGGATTGACTTATGGCATGTCAGAGAGCTTCTGCTCAGCTAGAGTTGAATTTGAGTGGTTCGAAAGGCGTGGATGAATTCGCCTCTAGAGTTTCTAGTTACTGTCCCTCCTCCGACTAGCCGTCGATCTTTCACCTCTGAGACTAAGTGCTGGTGGCCTCTATCTCTGTCACTCTGCAAAATCACAAGGCTTTGCATGAGTAGATCGGAAAAGAGGTTAGTTGTATTGTATATTAAGTGAAGGAGCACAACAACACCAACTCATACTAACACCTCCACCACCAATAACCACCGCCTACCTCCACCGCGACCCATCACCGCCACCCATCACTGCCACTGTCGTCACGGCCCACTGTTTTTGGCAAGTGTCAACCAAACACGATAAAATAATTGCAGATAACTTTTTCACACAAATATTTTACGCATATTCCCTTGTAAAGCATTTTACTGCGAACCAAACAGATCCTTAATGTGGCCTGGTTTTCCTGTATGTTGGCTAGGTATTGTCGGGTGCAGCTAGATTAACTAGTATTTTTTTTTTAATTTATTATTATTATTATAATTATTTAAGGCTTGATGAACATCTTGCCTTGATGAACATCAAGCTCTCTTAATGCTGATAAGTGAATGCTTAGAGGTTATGTTGAACACTATGGTCTGGAGGTCTCATAAAATGAGGCTTTCTGTTTTTTTTACCTGAACTAAATTCTCTGGAGGTGAACCACCGCCCTTTTGTGCATCTGTTTAAGGTGGAATTGCTTACGGCCTGGATAGACTGGTCATGATGTTGGCTGGTGCAAGCTCAATCCGAGATGTCATTGCTTTCCCTAAGACGACAACTGCACAGTGCGCGCTTACTCGTTTACCCTCCGAGGTGGATCCGCAGCAATTGGTTGATCTTAAAATTAAGGCCCACTAGTATTTCGTATTCTCAGAGCTTGTAACTGGTGAGATGCTCTACAAATTTCGACATGTTTGTACGTCGGAGTTTTCTCCTTAAAATCGAGCAAGGTTTTTGGGGTTTTTCTTGAATATGTTTTGAATATATATTTAGAGAGATACAATAATTTGTTTAGATAGACAATAATTAACTTTATTTTCCTACCACAATTTTATCTTATCTTATATTATATAAAGGAAGTAGAAAAATCCTCTCGTGAAACCACGAGATGCCATTTGTCTTTTAATAATTTGTAGTGCAATTATAATTTATTTCAATGTTTTAGTGTGGCAATTTTTTAATTAATGTTGTGATTTTACTACTAGAATTTTATTTGTCTTCAAACAATTCATATAAATATGATATTTGTAAGGCCTTTATCTGTAATCCTACACGTCTATTCGTCTGAAATTAATCAATAAAAAATTGGAGTGATGTTCTCACAAACTCGTGTTCATTGATACTACCATAAAAACGTGACGTGACATCCTTACAAACACGATTTTTTCTCATTAATGAATGAGGGATCACATGCGCATACTCTTTATGATTTAGAGTTTTAATAAATGTGTATCTTTCATTAATATAAATATATTTGTGGATGCCACATCACGTTCTCATGATAGTATCAATGAATACGAGTTTGTGAGAACGGGACTAAAAAAATTGTCATATACTTAAATATTGCTTTTGTTGCGAAACGATGTTTGAGAGAGACGAAAAAGAAGAGAGTATACAAGATGCAGGGAGAAACTAGTGCATGTGTATATATTCTTCAACCCTAAGCCTCATTATATAGGCATTTTGGTCGGCTAACGAGCCAATAACAACGTACAATGGGCTTACAACTTGTGGTGAATATTCACCAATAAACTAGCACAATATTTCATAACAGTTCCCCTTCAATATTCACTACTACGGTGTCTCATTAAAACCTTGTCATGAAATATTCTGTGAAAAAAGATCAATACCTAAAGAAAATAGTACATCGGTGAACTCTAATTGCATAGTATTGGAGATGACATTCCTCAAGAACGCATCTGAATAAACTTGAATTGACTTATGGCATGTCAGAGAGCTTCTGCTCAACTAGAGTTGAATTTGAGTGGATCCAAAGTCGTGGATGAATCCGCCTCTCGAGTTTATAATTACTGTACCTCCTCCGACTAGCCGTCGATCTTTCACCACTGAGACTAAGTGGTGATGGCCTCTATCTCTGTCACTCCGCTACATCACAAGGCTTTGCATGAGTAGATTAGAAAAGAGGTTAGATGTATTTTATATTAAGTGTGCGCACCTACACTTCAAGTACGTATTTCAGACAGATCTACATAAATTGAATCAATTCTTTTATTTTGAGATTTTCATATCTACCAAAGGGCATGAAAAAATAACCGAAGTTGATCCGGAGCAATATGTGTGATGATATTTTGGTGGCAGTGCGAGTCGGCATATCTGGAGTCGGCATTGACAAAACTAAAATTGTCGAGGCCCAGGGTTGTATGATTGAACATCGTTCTCAGACACTCATTGCTGAATCAACAACAAACCCTCTTGTGCAAATTAATTTTGGTATAGTTTCCAAATAATTTTTTTAAATAGGAACGTGCATTTTTTAGAAAGTATGGGCCATATCACAAGCCCAAGTCAGATACAAGTTTGGACGACATAAGTTTACGAGAGAGAACCCAATTCACAGTTGAAATATTCAAAGTATGCAAGCTCAAGGAAGTGAAGTCCAAAGCTAAAACCCAATCTATATGTCTATCTATATATATATATATAAAAGCAGAGAAGTGCTCAGAATTAATCACGATATGCCATTTGTCAACTCATATCTTCTCAAATAAAGACACGTAATCAGCTTATTTGGACACCCATACCAATAAGAATAATCCATTTGTCATTCTATATAAATAAATGTACAATTTAGCACATTACTCATCATGTAACTCCCGAATTATTCATTATTAGGTTATTACTCCTTAATAATTCTCATTAAGATGCATAACCATTTGAGAACATGATTTATAAACGGTTTCAACTTTTTCATTATTTCCACGAAATTGAAAGTTCCATAAAATTTACGCTGACTTTGTAAGAGAAAATGTTCCTTTTAGAATCAGAAGCAATACATTTTACTAAATAAAATTATAATTGAGTATAACTTCTCATTTACATTTGCCTCATTTACTAAATCTTACGAGCTTCTAAAATTGTGATTTGTATTTACATTACAAAACTGTGATTGTATTTATCATAACTGTGATTGTAGTCAATTGCCAAGTAACCTCACATTTTTACATAGGCAGGTGATAATAAGTATTACACAATTTGTTTCTTGAGATAACCATCAAACAGTATATCGCAAAAAGAGTTTAGACAATTAAATATTCAAATTTAAAATCCTTGGTGTTCTTGCTTTTTTACTTTGGAAAAGTTTTTTTTAGATGATTTTGGTATGAGAACTAAGTAAATTATTTTGTCCTTTTTCGAGATTTGTTAGTATGTTTTTGGAGGTTTTTTAGAGTTAACCGAGTAAATATTTTTAAGTGATATTATTCCATTAATATATTTTCAACATGCACATTAAAAGTGATACATTAATTCTATAATTTATGTGACAACTCTGTTTTTTTATTATATGAGTTATAAAAAGTTGTCATATCCTCATTAAGCAATTTAATCGATCATGTTAGGTGCTGGAAATTATGTTACATATTTGATTTTTGACTTAAATATTTTTCTATCAATTCAATACAAGTTCGATAATTAAACTATATTTTTAAAATATTTTTAATTATTTTGACTTTGCGTATTTCTCCATCGCTCTATTTCACTTTATAATTATACGAATAAACTAAAATTGATCGCAATCTCCGAAAATTACCATTGCTGTGTTATTTTGACATATTTTTTTTAACAAGTTCAAAAATTTTCTTTTTTGAGAAATGAAAGATTGGAAAGTTAAGTTTAGACACATTTAAACCGTCAATTGGACAAATAAAAGTCATAAGACACAATGACTCATTAAAATAATCCAATAGTAACTGACATACTAATAATTACTCATTTCATTTCCATTCATGTTTTTTACTGAAAAATTAACATTTAAGGCACAATGACTCATGTAATTGACCTTCAAGCTTCCTAACGTTTTCTAAAGCAATGGTAAGCATCCAATTAACTGCTTCAGCTTCTTTTTGAGGTATGTTAATTGGTGTCTTTTCACACCATATTACCAAAAAGGGGTTCCAATACTTTGAAGTTCAACATCATTTGATACATTAAACATTTTCATGGCTCTCGATTCTCTAGCTTCACACTTCTTCAGCTTCTTTTTGAGTTTCGTAAATATGTTTTTGTGAATGGTGGTTCATTTGAATGAAATATTTCTTCATTCTAACAGTGCGAATATTTAAAGTTGTATGCATTTTCTATAAGAAGCATAGTCTTTCAAAATCTTTGTTATTTCTGTTCTCAAAGATAAACCTTCTATAGCACAAATCTTTGTAATTGCTAATGAGAGGTGCATTCCAATTAACTTTCAAGCTTCCTAACGTTTTCTAAAGCAATGGTAAACATCCAATTAACTGCTTCACCTTCTTTTTGAGGTATGGTAATTGGTGTCTTTCACACCATATTACCAAAAAAGGGTTCCAATACTTTGAAGTTCGACATTAGTTGATACATCAAACATTTTCATGGCTCTCGATTCTCTAGCTTCACTTCTTCAGCTTCTTTTTGAGGTTTGTAAATAAGTTTTTGTGAATGGTGGTTCATTTGAATGAAATATTTCTTCATTCTAATAGTGCGAATATTTAAAGTTTTATGCATTTTCAGTAAGAAACATAGTCTTTTAACATGAATCTTTGTTATTTCTGTTCTCAAAGATAAATCTTCTATAGAAATTGCTAATGAAAAGTGCATTCCCTAAAAGACTTATAATTAAGTGTTTATGTTGACAAGAAGGCTATATGTTTTTTCTTTGCTTTTGTTCATCAAATCAATTTTTTATAAGCATGCCAGGTACAACACAAAACTTTAACAAAGGCACCGACTTTATTTTTTTTCCAGATAAATCATGTAACATCATCTCATTTCAACCATCAGAACGTTTGCTTGATACAAGCCCTCGGTAAGAAAGAAAATATGGGGGGACGAGCGACGCCATTTCAGAGGAGGTTCGTGTACAAAGATTGATTTTTATGCATAAGAATTCTCAAAAATATTAATTTGATTCATCCCATCCATGATCTAATTTTTACTCACCCATATATGAATCATGATTCATTTTTTCATTTTTTTATTTATAATGATCCAATTGCCTTCTCCCCTTTTAGTTGTTACCTTTTTTTTTTACATTACCGGTAATGTACCCCAAAATTCACATTTGTTATAACAGAGAGTCGGAAATTAAACACAAAATAGTAAATCTTATTTCAAAAGTTAAAATGTAGTGCCAATCACATGTTTCCTTATTATGGAAAAATGAAAGCACAGACTAAAATCAGGTGTGAATGTGAGAGAGTGACACATAATGAATTGCTACTTACAACCTCAGTTCTTCTCTTTCAATTTCGGTTGACTTTTTTACCCGTAACTGGGTCCATTTCACTCGATGATTTTGATGACAAAATAATGTAAATTTTGATAATTTTTTCATAGTATTGTAGAGTACAGTTTACTCTGCAAGATCATGAAAAGATTACCAAATTCGTCTATTGTTTTGGTAACCAAATCACCGGGTCAAAGTGATCCAGTGAATAGTATCAAAAAATGAAGTAAGCTAGAAGAGAAGAAACAGAGATAGTACTTTCTAGGCTATTTTATGTTTTTCTGTTTTTATTTTATTTTTCATTTGCAAATGGTCTTATGTTTACAAGTATATCTTTTGGCGTGTTTAAAACTGTCTCTTTTTTCTTTCACTAATGCAGAGGTGACAGTTGAGTTGTAATTGCCCACAGCATAATCAAATGTCAATTGATAGAATTTTTTTTTCAAGGGCAATTGATAAAATTCTGGAAACATAAAAAACATTCAACACGCTTCATGTCTAGGATTGCTAATAGTAATGGATTATACTCATTTTACAATCAAGATTCTATAACAAAAATAACCTCTTAAGATCGGAAGTATTGAATTATTATTTTTAAATAACAGAAAACTCTAACAATTATATTTTATGTTAATCGTAAAAGAAAATAAATAATCATAATAATTCACAAACCCGCGCTTTAGCGCGGGGTAACGTCTAGTATCGTTATAATAGAAGCAGCCCACTAGTATCGTGGCCCAATATCTATAAGGGTATATTGTTGGTATTTAGGTCATACTCCTAACCCTAAATGTATCTCTTGCAGCAGCATCATTGCAACCGTTAGATTATATATCCTACTGTTTGATCCTATCGTTAGATGTAGGTGTATATAAGCATGCCTTTCGTCTCTCTCTATTATAATGCAACAACCATTCGTCTCACAAGAATGAGACACATTTCATTTTCTTTATTCATTTCCGTTTGTTTCCGATTACTTTTCATGGTATCAGAGCCATCAGAATATTCTCTATCTCCACCACCTCACCCATGGAAATTTCATATCCGATTGATGTCCTTTCTAATAATCACAAGCTTATGCCACACAAATTTGATGCCTTCTATTTTATTTCATGGAAGCACCAACTCACATCAATCATTTGCATACCATCGTTGTTTGGCTTTAATGATGGCTCTCATCCCTGTACTCAGTGATACACCACCGCCAATGATGGGACCGTTTTAGCGTCGGCTTCACAATCTCGCCGACCAAAGATTAGTCCATCTTAACTCTGAACACTCTACAAGAAGCCCTCACTCAAGTAATCGATCTCAGATTGCAGATCTGGAGGTGAAACTCTTTGAAACATCAGTATGCTTCTTTATCTTGATCTAATATTCTTCAATTAAGATTTGATCTACAAACTATAAAAAAAATATTATGATTCTATAGATCTGTACATGCAGAAGTTGAATACATCTTGTTAATGATTATGATATGATCCTCTTTGCCATAAATCAACTTCCTATTTTGTAGGACACTTTTTTGTCTTCCATTAGAACTCGTTGTGAACCTGATTTTTTGAAGACTAATTGCAGACCTGGATGTGAAACTCTTTGGAACATCGGTATGTTTCTTTATCTAGATCTAGTATTCAATTAAGATTTGATCTCCAAACTAAAAAGACATTATGATTCTATAAATCTGTACATGCAAAAGTTAAATATATTTTGTGAATGATTATGATATGTTCCTCTTTGCCTTAAATCGATTTCCTTTTTACGACACTTTTTCATCTTTCATTAGAGCTTGTTCTAAACATGTTCTTTATTCAAGAGTTGAATGTTTTATTATGATCTGAAGAGTAAATGCTTAAACCTCAAAATTGTTCTTCTAAATCTGGAAACTTTATAAAATTAGACAAGCCGGAGCCCAGACAAGCCAAATCATGGGTGAGGGCATTTGTTCATGCTACGAGAAGGAAACCCTAGCTATAAATCACCGATCCACCGTCAGATAACTCCATTATCAATCTCCTTCTTTCCATTTCATCTTCTAACTATATTTCAAAAAATAAATAAAAATAATCTTCTAACTACTTCGACAGAGCCAAACGTTGAGCGTTGAGGTCCCATTCGACCACTATAAATTTATCAACTTTCTTCATAAAAATGAATTTGTAGTTCTCACTTTTTTTTGGTTATGTTCATGTTTGACATTTCTATTATTTGAACTACGGCCTCGGATTTGTCAATTTTTCTCCTTGCATTTTTATCTAAATCTACTTTATCCTCAAAAAAAAAAAAGAAAAAAATCTACTTGATCTCCTCATCTGTTACTCATGACAAACAATTTGTGCAGGAGGTGGGAGGCCAATTGGACAAAAAAAGGGGATTATGGTGATCATGTGTACTTCCACCGATTCTGGTATGTTGTTATAATTATGCATTCAGATTTATTTATCTCATCTTCTCATAAAACACCAGTAGCAACTGGCTGAGCCACTTAAGGGCAATAGTCATAGTAAGTCGCAAGAAGTGTAATGTTCTTAAGCATTGGGATGTCCGATGAGCGAGCAGTTGAGAGGCGAAGCGTCTCATGAGTCCCCCAAGCCGTAGTCGACCAGTGTGAGGAGTTTCAGAAGAGGTCGTTCAAAAAGTTTCAACCAAGACCAAATATAAAAGTTCTCTTGCAGTTCCTCTTTGCTCCTGTGGGTGACTCCAAGCCGTAGTTTATGTAACAAGAAGCCAGCTTACGTCTACTACTTATTTTATTACAAACTCGATGGATTGAGCAATGACATTTTTGCCCATACTGGTCACATTGTCAAATTGGTAGATGGTTAGCACCGGAATGAATGTTGAATTAGGTCTCAAATTGGCAAAAAAACGACATCATTACTCACTTTTGGGGTACCATAAACTTTAAGGGTGATTACGTATATCTGAAAGGTTTCTTGAATGCCAATAGCTAAATTGGCAGTTGAGTTATTTTAAATAGCTCTTACGAAATTTAACTTCTAGAGCTATAGTATGCTAACATCTTCGTTCACAATCAATGTTATCTTAATTTCCATTGTAGCTAGGTAGTTGTGGTCTTATAATTTCGCACAAGATTGTAGCAACAGTAACAAAAGGAAGAAGCCAGTAAAAGTATGGCTTCTTCAAAAAAGAAAACGTGGATGAGGATCAAATGAGCTTCTTGCCTCCACGTCCGTGCTTTTACTAGTTTCTTGCATGTGTTATTCTTGATGCAGCCTGGTGCGAAAAAGAAAGCATCACAACTACCTAGAACCGAAATTTCAAAAAATGTTGATTAGGAATGCTATAAATAGTTGCATAAAATGAAGTGATGATGTCAGCAAACTTTAGCTCTTTACGTCGGATTTCATAACAGTTAGTATTTAGATAGGATAAATGCCATAAGCCCATAACAGTCATTTGAGCTTCCTACTAAGGTTATTAGTTTGAGGGTCATTATCTTCTTCTTAGAGGTTTCTCGAATGGCAATAACTAAATTGGCTTGGCAGTTGAAATAACTGTTGCAAACCCAACATCTAGAGCTGCACTACACTCGTATCATTATTTTATGCAACCTCCTTCCTTATCACCTCAACCTTGCGGAGCTTCTCTTCCCGTACACACAAGATTACTTAAGGTGCGATAGCCTCATGCACTACATAAGTAGGGTACCGCTCCAGCCACCCGACATCCATACCGAGTCCTTTCAAGTCTTTAAATTGTCCTTCAACTTCTCAAAGACCCCAGGAGGGGATTTTACCCGAATGGACTTCAGCGCCTGCTAGACGTCAGAAGGGGTCAAATGCCATGGTACAGGATTCGGGGTTGCGCAACCAAAGCCCAGCGAAACATGAAGTGTGTGAAGCCTGAACAAGGGTCACAAGCCGAATTTCATTTTTTTTACAAGCGCAACGTCAACAATATACTTGGCGCTGAAAACATGATCAACGGTTTGTGTATTGGGTGCCGCGACATCAGCTGCCTCTGTTGGAGTGTAGAGATCCTTGTCCACGGCATGAGGAGTGGGGGCATCCCCCGAAGGCTGGGCATTCTGGGATGTACCACAATATGCCTGATTTGATCATCAGGCTTCTCGTGTCCTTGGTCATCCTGGGCACCTATAGTAGGATAAAAGATGTCCGATGTTGTTCTTTTAAAGGTGTTGCTTAGGACAGCAAATTCTCCAGGACCAACAGATTTGATAAGATACAGAGGTATTTTAGTCATTTTATACGATATATATGTCATTTTGAATCAAAAAACAATATTACTCGTAACATCTACTATTAAGTAACTTCTATTGCATACCTGAGGTTTCACCTGTCTTCTAAGAAAAATCTCGGGCAACATCCTTCACTGAATATCCATTTTCCATGAGTATGATTGCTTTGTGAAGGAGGTCGAAAAAGAGAGCATCCTTCTCACTTTCTGACATGCCTGCACCGGCTGAAGCCTTGATAGCCTTCTCAATGCTGGCAGCTTGCAAAGCTTCTGCTTCAATCGCAACTTCTTGTTTAGAAGCCTTGATAATATCCTCCAGTTCAGAATCTTCTTTACCCCCTTCTACACCTTTAGATTTCTTCCTCCCTCCCCTTCCCCTTCCCCTTCCCCTGCTAGCTTAGACAGATGTGTACTTGGATATTGAGACGTAGCAGGAGTACGAGCTTTGGAACGAAGTGGGGCAGGAGTCTGAGAAGGAGCTCGAGTATGTGTTTTGTACGGAGACCTTGACAGCGTAGCAAGTGCACTTAGGCACACGATCGACACTCTTCATTATCACTTGAATTTTTTAGTACCCTTTGGCGCTTCCCAAGGAATCTGCCCATAATCTCGAGAGATCTATACCCCGCAGAAAAATGCCGCAACAAACACTGGTAGAGCACTAAACCCACTGACATAAATTTAGTTAAGTTCCACCATCACACAGCAGGATGGGAGGTTTTATAGATGTTTGTTTTACCATTTTACTAGTGACATGTGTTGATATTCGGTCATTACATATTTGCATACTTCAACTATATCTACTTTTTTGTTTCTCTATATTCTAGTGATACCTTGTATTCCTTTGAAAAGTTTTCATATCTCATTCGAAATCAAAATGTGGAACTAATTAAATACTGATCAATTTTTGTATTCCAAATTTTGTGAAATTAATGGGGTTAAGAAAAAAAATTGCATGTGTTGTTAAGGAATTTCCGTAAATGAGTGCATTCTTATGACCGTTTTGTAAACTTTTTTCTTTAAGGTGATTGACCGTTTATAATTTTTTTTCCACTTAATACTTCGTAATATATTATTTCAATATGCACTTCTAATATATAGAATATACAACTTCTTTTGGAGGTGAGTATATATAGAAATTGTACAAATACAAGTTTTCTTAAATCTGCACCCACAAGCAACACGAAACCCATTTATTTCTTACCATGAGAGAAATGAAAGATTTTCTAGTTCTCCGTAACAAGCCAGCATCACGATAAAATTTCATCTTGAAGTGCCACCTCACACCTGCTATGAAATATTATGCTGTAGTAAATGTTACCTATCTTAGAAAGTTGGTATTTGCATAATTTCCATATATATATATATATTCCCCTATAAAGAAAATCTATATATTTGTAGAATATGTAGAAATAATATCATACGAAGTATTAATGGAAACAAAATTTGCTATACGATGAATCACCTTAAAGAAAAAAGGTTTACAGAACTGTCATAAAGATGCATTAATTTACCGAAATTCCTTATTAACAAATGCAGTTGTTTCATTTCCCCAAAAATTTCACAATAGTTGTAATAAAAAAATTGCCCAATGGCACAATCAGTATGTACTTTGTTCCACATTTCAATTCCGAATGAGATATGAAAACTTGTTAAAGAAATTCAATGTATCACTAGAATAAATAAAGACATAAAAGTAGACATAACTAAAGTATGTGAATTCGTAATGACCAACATCAACACATGTCACTATTAAAATGGTAAAGAAACATCTATAAAACCTCCTATCCTGCTGTGTGATGGTGGAACTCAACAAAATTTCTGTGAGTGGATTTAGTGCTCTATCAGTCACTATTGAGACATTTTTGTGCGATGTATAGATCTCCCGAGATTATGGGCAGATCCCTTGCAAAGCGCCAAAGGATGGTGAAAGATTCAAGTAGCGATGAAGAGGGTCCTATGCCTAAGCGCACTCCTACGTCGTCAAGGTCTCCTTACAAAACACGTCGTCGACCTCCTTCTAAGACTCCTGCCCCACCTGGTTTCAGAGAACCTACTCCTGCTAG